>SJYX01024598.1:0-50977 GCA_006410675.1 Oreotragus oreotragus
AGTGGATTGCCATTTCCTTCTCCAGGGGATCTTCCCGACCTAGGGATCGAACCCAGGTCTCCCACATTGTAGACAGATGCTTAACCATTTGAGCCACCAGGTAAGTCAAATACCCAAAGCCATCTATGAATTCATGCAATACCTATTACGCTTCCAATGGCATTTTTTACCAGAGGAAAACAAAATCCTAAAACATGTAGGGAACTATGAAAGACATTGAATAGACAAAGCAATCCTGAAAAAGGAGAAGTGAGAGGCATCAGACTTCCTGATTTAAGGTTATATTAAAAAACTATTATAATCAAAACAGTATAGTCCTTGCATAGAAATGGACACACAGACTAATGGAACAGAATTGAAAACCCATAAATAAACCCATGTATATACAGCAACTAATATTTGACAAGGCAACCAAAAATAATCAATGCAGAAAGCATAGTATCTTCAATAAATGGTGCTTAGAAAATTGGATATTTACGTATTGAAACTGAAATTCCAGTACTTTGGCCACTTGAACCTGATGCAAAGAGCTGACTCATCTGAAAAGACCCTGATGCTGGGAAACATTGAGGGCAGGAGGAGAAGGGGACAACAGAAGATGAGATGGTTGGATGGCATCACCAACTCAGTGGACATGGGTTTGGGTGGACTCCAGGAGCTGGTAATGGACAGGGAGGCCTGGCGTGCTGTGGTTCATGGGGTCGCAAAGAGTTGGACACAACTGAGCAACTGAACTGAACTGAACATATAAAAGAATAAAACTAGACCCCTGTATTTGACCACTCACAAAAATTAATTTAGAGTGCAATGAAGACTTAAATGTAAGACTGGGAACCTTAAAACTCCTAAAAGAAAATATAGGAAAAATGCTTCTTTACATGGGTTTTGGAAATTATTTTTTGAACATGACTTCTAAAACTCAAGCAAGAAAATAAAAAATAAACAACTGAGACATCAAACTTTAAAATGTATACAGAACAAAAGAAATGAGCAACAAAATGAAAAAAACAGCCTACACAATGGGAAAAAGTATTGGCAAACCATGTGTCTGATAACAGGTTAAAGTTACATATTAATATATATATGCTTGCAGTGCAATGCTTACGATGAACACTCCGTGTCAGATGTACAAATATGCTACTAGAGAAGAGTGGAGAAATAGCCCAGAGGAATAAAGAGACTGAAGCAAAGCAAAAACAAAGCCCAGTTGTGGATGTGTCTGGTGGTGTAAGTCAAGTATGCTGCTGTAAAGAATAATATTGCATAGGAACCTGGAATGTTAGGTCCATGAATCAAGGTAAACATTAAGAAGGAGGTAGATGACACCTTAGTTGAAATGCACTGGATTGAGGGCCAGAACAGGGATTTGATGAACCAGCTTTGTACTTATATACGTAACCAAATTTTCAGGCTTGTGGCTAGTTAACTCCAAAATTCTCACACAGTTGGGAAAGTTCTATAAAGCAGCTTGGTTTGAAGAGTGGCTTGTCAGGGGGGGCAAGCTGAATTCCATCATTAGCCCACTAGTAACATTATGTGGAACTGTCTTAAAGAACCAACAAATGAGTTCATTTTTTAACACCTGCCTCCTTAAAAAAAAAATTACAGGGCATTGTAGTATGGTAGTTCAGAGAAAGAATTGTAGTGATCAGCATCAACAAAATGCCATCGATAATCTCATAAGGGATTTAAACCTGACTTAAGCTGATCACCTTTGGAGAAGGAAACGGTAACCCACTCCAGTATTGCCTGGAGAATCTCATGGACAGAGGAACCTTGCGGGCTGCAGTCCATGGGGTCGTAAGAGTCACACGACTGAGTGACTTTGACTACTATACTAGTATTAAGCAAAATAAAACTGTAAGCCAAAAATTGTTTTAAGAAACCAAAATGCATGTTACATATTAATTTTGTTTATTTATTTAACTTTTGGCTATGGTGGATCTTTGTTGCTGCACGAGCTTTTTCTGTAGTTGCAGTGAGTGAGGGCTACTGTCTAGTTGCAGGGTTCTCATTGTGGTGGCTTATATATATATATATATATATAAATGCATATATATATTAATATATATATTTTCTTGATAAAAACTCAAGATAAAATTTATATACAAAATGACAAGATGCCCACAAATATATGAAGCAAACATTGACAGAATCAGAGTAAAGTAGATAGCTCTATAAGAATTGCTAGAAACTTCAATATTCCACTCTTGAAAAATGGATGACCTTTAGACAGATCAATGAGGAAACAGGACTTCAACAACACTATAAACAAACTAGACCTAACAGACATAGAAAACTCTCCCAACAACAGTAAAATATGTTTCTCAAGTGCACAAGGCATGTTGTCCAGACCATGTTAGGCCATAGAACCATTTTTAGTACATTTAAAAAGACTACATGCAGGGCCTCCGTGGTGGCTTAGTGGTGAAGAATCTGCCTGCCAGTTCAGGAGACATGGGTTCAGTCCCTGATCTGGGAAGATCCCACATGCTGCAGAGCAACTATACCCATGCACCACCACTGAACCTGTGCTCTGGAGCCCGGGAGGCACAACATGCTCCTTAGAGTCTGTGCTTTATAACACGATAAACCACAATGAGAAGCCTGCACACTGCAACTAGACAGCAGTCTGCACTCACTGCAACTACAGAAAAGGCTCATGCAGCAACAAAGACCCACCACAGCCAAAAGTTGAATAAATAAATAAAATTATTTTGTAAAATGTGACTGTTTATTCTATTTAAAAAAAAGACTGAAATCATACTAGTGTCTTCTCTGACAATGGAATTAAGAAATCAGTAACAAAAGAGGTGGAAACTTCACTTGTAGCATGTTAAATGTGGCAATATTCTTTAACAACCAATAGATCAAAGAAAGTATAAGGGAAATTTCAAAATATGATCCAGCAATTATACTCCAAGATATGTATATACCTGGAGTATATGTTTTTAAAATATTAAAAAAGAACAAATACTGTATGATTCCAATTATAAGAATCAGAATAGGTAAATTCATAAAGTGAGCAGATTAGAACTTACCAGGAGCTGACACAAAGAAAGGAATTGGGAGTTATTACTTACTAGTTACAGTTCCTTTCCAGAGTGATGAAAAAGTTTTGAAGATAATGGTGATGCCCGCACAATATGAAAGTAATTAATGCTACTAAAGTTGCATATATAAAAATGGTTAAAATGATAAATTTTGTTATAATCATTTTAAATATTTTTATTATGGTAAAATATATATATTACAATAAAAATTTATTAAGATCTGCTTTTTCTGGGTGAAAATTCAAAAGAATTTTAAAGAAATTTTATAGAGTAAAAAACATGACTGGCTATGTACTCATGCTTATAAGCACATGTACTTATGAGCCAATCATACATTTGCAAAGCTTTAGTCTCAAAATGTACCATTCATCTGCCCTCTACCAACACTGAAGTGTGTTTATCAAGGTAAAAAATGAACAAACTTTAATGGTTCTCTTCTGACAAGAGAAGAAAATGTAGGACATAGACTGTTAAAATTTTACTTTGAGAGGCTATCTCACTCAGCAAGTAATCTAAATAAGTGAATGATGGTATATACGTTGCTTTCTGAAAATAGGTGGCTGTGTAACTTTTAGTGAAAGAGCAAGATAGCACTGAATGTTGAGAACCCCAAGGACTAATATCTGAAAATTTCTTCAAAAGAAATCTATTACTGGGGAAAGTGGCTAAATAGGTTAATTTGTCAAATAAATTATTCAAATAACCACCGAAGTATACCACAGGGAAAAGAAAACCTACAAGGAAGGAGAGAACAGGACAAGACACAAATAGTAGAAAATGTCAAGAAACATATGGATGAAATATAAAACCACAAGAACAGAACAAGAAACAAGCAGAACAAAATTTTAAAAGCTGAAAAAACATGAATGGACTGGCATACTTAAGAAAGGCAAATCAAGCCAGCAGTGGAGAAAGATGAGAACCAATCCAGTTAACCTCAATTGTTAGCAGATCAGCAACTAGGGGGTCTAGGACAGTGGCTAAACTAGTGAGAACCTGATGAAACTATCTAGAAGTTTCAAACAGGATATCCTTTTCCCAACTCCCCACAATTGCTTGTCTGGCCCTCCTCTACATCAGTTAAAGTTAGGAGGTTTCTCTAGAGAAACTACAACAGTTTTCTGGACTGCAGACACTTGTGTCGGGGGGGAAGAGGCTGGACAGGATGGCCATAAAAACATAGCATGCCAGAAATCTCATTCTTTTTCTTCAATATGGGTAAGGGTAGAAAGACCCTTAGCCTCCAGGAAGGAGACTGGAAACCTTTACTTTGGAGACTGACCAAAGCAAGATACTCATGTGGAGTATCTTTTTGTCAATTCTCATGGAAGCTGAAGCAACTATGATCCAAAGAACTTCATTATGCTCTCCCTGAAGCCTTCATGTAATAATGACAATGTTGGGACTTCCCTAGTGGTCCAGTGCTTAAGAACCCACCTTCCAATGCAGGGGACACTGGATCAAACCAGGGTTCAATCCCTGGTCGGGGAACCAAGATCCCACATGCCAAACAGCAACTAAGCCCTCGCGCCACAACTAGAGAGCCCATGCACAGCAACAAGAAGTCTGTGTGCCGCAAGCAGAGAAGCCCTCTCATGCTCAGACACCCAGCACAACAAAAAAGGGCAATCTTGTCCTTTTATACCTGCAAACAGATTTTTCAAAAGTAAATGTACTGTTTAAGAATGTATGTTATGTAATAAACTAAAAGAAATGCAAGGGAATGATTAACACGAAGTTGGGATACTGCCTACATGTAGGAGAGGGGACTGATGCAATTACAGACACACAAGTCTTCTTAGATTCTACTAAATGCTCTATTTCCTAACCTCCTTCTATATTACAAATGTTTTACTTCTTAATCTGGTGGTGGGTATACGAATGCTCATTTTATTATTACTCTTTCAATCATACACTTTTTGTATTTATAATTTATTTCACAAATTCAAAAAATCATCCTACTGACTTCTTTGTTCCGATCCCAAGCTCAATGAAGAGCATTCCAGTAACAGTTTGATGCTATTACAGCTTTGCCTCCATTAAAAGAATGGACATCAGACCACTTGGCACGCACATTTTTCTTTTTAAAATAATAAACGGGTGTGATGATTTTTTAAATAAAATTCATAAAATAATGCTTAATTGATTTAATGACTATGTCTTTATATATGAGATTAAATTGGTTTCTAAATAAATCCTCTGAGAGTCAGTATATTCTCTGCCAGTAACCAAACCCATTCTCAGATCAGGAATTTTTTGATGCTTCGATTTCATTCCATATTCCAGCTTCGATCTTTGACGTGTCATATTCCCTCATCATATCAAACTCAAGCCACGGCTGACTCCACTTCTGGGCTTCTTTCATTTGCTCTTCGGTTAAACAAAGGTCAAATCTGATCCCTTTAACATTAAATTTTGGACGTTCCCAGCGTTTGGACCAGGGTTTTGGCTTCATTTTTACTTTTAGCTAAGGAAGATATAAGAAAAGGAACAAATTAGGCTGATAATTGCCAAGAAAAGTTATTCTTGAACTTCCAGTTCCAAATGTACAACTTATACCTGATTAATAGGAACTTCTTGGCTAGGTTCTTGTGCTACTGGCTTCATGTTCATATCGAAAGTGCTGTATTCAGGAAGGGCATCTCGTAAGTATAGCAAACTATCGTCGAGTCGTTTCTCTAATTTGACAACTTGGATCTCCTGGATTCGAGGATTATAAAGTTCAAAGCAAATCTCAACACCTAAAAAGAGAAAACATATTCTTACAATCTAAATTCAGATTCCTGCATATACCTCATACTACAATAAAGACTATTTCATGAAGGAATTAGCTCAGGGTTTTTGCATGTAGGAAATGTGATATAAACTTGTAACCTTTAAAATGAAGATTATTGAAAGAAATAGAAATAAATCCACTAGATTAAAAAATGAGAAAACCTGAGTTAGAATGATAAAGTCTAAAGAAAAATGTCTTCTATAAATATAATGAGCCATTTATCTCTTTGATTTTGCCAGTATTAGTTGGAAGTCTGAATAAATTCTTCACTCATATTCTTGTTTATTTCCCAATTACTTTAATAAAACTGGATCTTCTACATTTAAAGCAACAGAATTAATGATTCAAAAGAGTAAGTACAATTTTTAAGTTCTAATTTTGATTCAGAAGTCCTCGTAAGATGGCCTAGGATTGTAAATATTCTGTGCCCTCTATAGGAAGAACAGCTTTGAGTGTTTCCAAGATCTGATATAAAAGGTTAATATATATAATCTGTATCAGGAACATTTAAAGGGAAGTGTATTCTGACCCAAGAGAAATATAGATACTAAAACACAGGATCAACATTAACATCTAGTGTTAATACCAGGATTTAATCAAGTTTCACCCTACATCTATTCTGTTATAGGCACTGATTTAGGAGCTGTGCCTACAGCAAAATCAAAATAGGTAAAACCCTTCTCTTCACATAAAGCTTATGTTCTAGTTCAGTTCAGTTGCTCAGTCACGTCCAACTCTTTGAGACCCCATGAACCGCAGCACGCCAGGCCTCCCTATCCATCACCAACTGCCAGAGTCTACCCAAACCCATGCCCATTGAGCTGGTAGATGACAACAATAAAGAGATGGCAAACAATAAATAAAAAAACCAGCAAGGTAATTTCATATAGTGAAGACAGTACGGGGTGATTACATTGTGACTGAGAAAGGAGCAACTTTATTTATCCTGAACCATGCAGCTTGTGGGATCTTAGTTCCCCAACCAGGGACTGACAGCAAAGTATCAAGTACTAACCACACCAGGAAATTCCCAAGGGCGACTTTAAATAGTATCGTCAGGAAAAGCTTCTTTGAAAAGACAGCTATTTCAACTGATGCTATAAGGGGCCAAGAATGCTCCAGGCAGAAAGAACAGCAAATACAAAGGCTATGGGGTCTTAACAAACCTACCATGTTGGAAAAACCACCAGAAAAAGGTCCATTTGGCTAAAGTATAGTAACTTGGTGGATCAGGAAGCTAAGCCAAGGATACTGCACAGCTGCAGGCAGGAGATGATGGTGGCAAGGACAAGAGTGGTAGCAATGGAGGTGGAGACACAGACAAAGCTGGGGTAAGTTTCTGGAGATTAAGCCATGAAAACTTGCTGACTGGATGTGTGAAAATGAATAGCTCAAAAAGCTCCTGAGTTTTGGGTGTAAGCAAATGGGTATCGAGTAATACAACTTATGGAAACAGAAAAGAAAAAACAAAAATCAAACCTGTGAAAAGAACACATTATGAAGGAAATAGAGTTCTGTTTTGAACTTGCTTTAACAAGACACCCAAATGGAGATGTCAAACAGGTAACTGCATGTGAGTATCTGGAATAAGCAAAGGGTCAGTCATCAACATAAATCTGGGAATTAATACCACATGAATGGTATTTTAAGCCAAGAGACTAGGAAGAATCATCAAAGTAGGAAGTATCAATGTGGAAGGTACAAGCAGGTCACAGTCAAAATGTTAATGGTAGAAAATGGCAAGACAGAGCTAATACTTGAGAATTCTGTGTCAAATACTTCACATACAACATGAAAATTAACTGACCACATTCCAGGGAGATAGATCTGATTGAGACAGAGTGCCTGAAGAACTATGGATGGAGGTAGTGACCAGAACTATCCCAAAGAAATAAAAAAGATAAAATGGTTGTCTGAGCAGGCCTTACAAATATTTGAGAAAAGAAGAGAAGCAAAAGGCAAAACAGAAAGGGAACTCAATGCAGATCTCCTCGGAATAGCAAGGAGAGAGAACAATGCAAAGAAACAGACGAAAACAATAGGATGGGAACGACTAGGGTAACGGGGAAACATTTCATACAAAAACGGTAACAATGAAGGACAGAAGTGGCAAGGGCCGTAACAGAAGCAGACGAGATTAAGAACAGGTGGCAAGAATACACAGAATAACTGTACAAAAAGATCTTCATGACCCAGATAACCATGATGGTGTGGTCATTCACCTCGATCCTGACGTCCTAGAGTGTGAAGCCAAGTGGGCCTTAGGAAGCATTATGATGAACAAAGGAGGTAATGGAATCCCAGCTGAGCTATTGCAAATCTTAAGAGATGTTGCTGTTAAAAGTGCTGCATTCAATATGCCAGCAAATTTGGAAAACTCAGCAATGGATACAGGACTGGAAAAGGTCAATTTTCATTCCAATTCCAAAGAAAGGCAGTGCCAAAGGACGTTCAAACTACTGTACAACTGTGCTCATTTCATATGCTAGCAAGGCAATGCTCAAAATCCTTCAGGCTAGGTTTCAACAGTACCTGAACTGAGAACCTCCAGATGTACAAGCTGGATTTAGAAAAGGCAGAGGAATCAAGAGATCAAATTGCCAACATCCACTGGATCATAGAAAAAAGCAAGAGAATTTCAGGAAAACATCTACTTCTGCTTCACTGACTATGCTAAAGCCTTTGATTGTGTGGCTCACAATAAACTGTGGAAAATTCTGAAAGAGATAGGAATACCAGATCACCTGACCTGCCTCTTAAGAAATCTGTATGCAGGTTAAGAACCAGACATGGAATAATGAACTGGTTCTAAACTGGGAAAGGAGTACATCATAGCTGTATATTGTTATCCTGCTTATTTAACTTATATGCAGAGTACATCATGTAAAATGCCAGGCTGGATGAAACACAAGCTGGAATCAAGACTGCTGGAAGAAATATCAACAACCTCAGATATGCAGATGACACCATCCTCATGGCAGAAATTGAAGAGGAACTAAAGAGCCTCTTGAGAATGAAAGAGAAAAGTGAAATAGCTGACTTCAAACTCAGCATTTGGGACTTCCCTGGTGGTCCAGGAGGGATTCCCACATGGCTCAGTGGTAAATAATCTGCCTGCAATGCAAGAGACCCAGGTTTGATCCCTGGGTCAGGAAGATCCCTTGGATGGGGGCACAGCAACACACTCCAGTATTCTTGCCTGGAGAATCCCATGGACAGAGGAGCCTAACGGGCTACAGTTCATAGGACTGCAAAGACATGACTGAAGCTACTCAGCATGCATGCCTGGTGGTCCAGTGGCTAAGACTCTGAACTCCCAAAGAAGGGGGGCCCAGTCTGATCCCTGGTCAGGGAGCTAGACTTCACATGCCACAACTAAGACCCAGTGCAGCCAAATACAATAAATTGAAAAAACAAACAAACAAACAAAAAACCTCAACATTCAAACAATTAAGATCATGGTGACCAGTCTCATCACTTCATGATAAATAGATGGGGAAAAAATGGAAACAGTGGCAGATTTTATTTTCTTGGGCTCCAAAATCACTGTGGACAGTGACTGCAGTCATGAAGTTAGACGCTTGCTCCTTGGAAGGAAAGCTATGAGAAATCTAGAAAGCCTATTAAAAAGCAGAGATAGCACTTTGCTGACAAAGGTCCATATAGTAAAAGCTATGGTTTTTCCAGTAGTCATGTACGGATGTGTGAGTTGGACCATAAAAAAGGCTGAGTGCTGAAGAATTGATGCTTTCAGACTGTGTTGCTGGAGAAGACTCTTGAAAGTCCCTTGGACAGCAAGGACATCAAACCAGTCAATCCTAAAGGAAATCAACCCTGTATATTCATTGGAAGGACTGATGCTGAATCTGAAGCTCTGATATTTTAGCCACCCGATGGGAAGAGCTGACTCACTGAAAAAGACCCTGATGCTGGGCAAGATTGAGGGCAGAAGCGGGTGCCAGAGACAGATGGTTGGATGGCATCACTGACTCATTGACATGAGTTTGAGTAAACTCCCAGATAGTGAGGGACAGGGAAGCCTGGCATGCTGCAGTCCATGGGGTCGCAAAGAGGCAGACACAACTTAGCGACTGAACTACTGGGAGACAGAAACTATTATCGCAATTAAAAAAAAAAATCTACTGAGGTCTATCACACCTTTGCTCGTGTCCTTCTATGATACGATTTCTCCAAGTACACAACGTGATTAGAGGCACAAGTTTCTGTGATCATTTCTGCTGAGGTCCTGCATGCACAGCACCATAGGATAAGGGAGACAAACCATTTTCACATGTTCAGTTTCTTTCCACATAGTACTTCCTGCTGGGGACCATGAAGCATACAACTTTAAGTATGAAAAGTTGACTGTTCTTACCATTTTTTTCTTTTTGCCTTTTCTTCATTTCTTTTAAAAAAATCTTTTTTAGTCTTATTCATGTTTATTTTATTGAAGTATAGATGCTGTACAACATTATGGAAGTTATATGTGTATAATAAAGTCATTCACAATTTTTAAAAGTTACACTCCATTTATAGTTACTGTACAGCGTTGCTGTTGTTGTTCAGTTGCTAAGTTGTGCCTGACTCTTTGCAGCCCCATGGACTGGAGCATGTCAGGCTTCACTGTCCTTCACCATTTCCTGGAGTTTGTACAACATATCTTGTAGCTTATTTTATACATAGTAGTTTGTACTTCTTAAATCTGCCACCCCTATATTGCCCCTCCCCTTTTTCTCTCCCCACTAGCTACCACTGGTTTGTTCTCTGTATCTGTGAGTTTGCTTCTTTTTTGTTATATTCACTAGCTGTAGTTTTTAGATTTCACAAAGAAATGGTAACTTGTTTTTCTCTATCTGACTTATTTCACTTAGTGAAACAGGACTTCCCTGATGGTTCAGACAATAAAGAATCTGCCTGCAAGGCAGGAGACTGGGGTTCAATTCCTGGGTTGGGAAGATTCTTTGGAGGAGAAAATGGCAAAGCACTTCAGTATTCTGGCCTGGAGAATTCCATGGACAGAGGAGCCTGGAGGGCTGCAGTCCAGGGGGTCACAAAGAGTCAGACAAGACTGAGGGATTAACAGTTTCATACTTTCAATATTCTCCAAGTCCATCCATGTTCCTGCCATTTTGATTCATAATTTTTCTAGAATTTTACCACATATTCCCCTATCTTATTGGCATAGCAAAAATAATTTTGCCTTTAAAAAAGTTCCTCCAGGTTTTATTAACTGTGGTGACTGTTGTAATATAAAGCAAAATGGGGGCCATTCATTTCAGGAGAAAGTAACTTATAAGGACATTATTATGTTTATCTTAATGTTTTCAAGTGTTATTTGGTCCAAAAATAAATGTCCCTGCACTGTTTTAGAGTCACTTGTCTCATCTTTTGATGTTGCTATGATTTGGAAAGTCCACTTCTAACGGCTGTTGTCTCTGTAACAAAAGAAGCCTTTGGAAGCAACCTCAGTTCTCACACGTTTTTAGGCCACAGGCTCCATGTCATCCCTCAGAGTTCTCTTTCACTTTCAGGTTCCAGATGTCTTATTCCAGAATGAAGAAAACAGAAAAGACTCCTGAGATAACGTTTTCCAGAAAATGAAAATAATGAAGTGAAACCTACCTTGTCCTTCAATAGTATTCCTGAGGATAAAAGTAGCTCCAAGTCCTTTTCCCGATCTCTGGATGCAAATCCCCAGAAACTGGCTAGTTTTTCCATTGGCATATGGGTCAGCAGTAGTAACACGAAGAATGCTTCCTACAAATTCAAAGGAGAAGTGAACTTTTACATGAGATGCAGAGTCGAACAACAGTATTTCCACATCTAAAACTTCCAAAATATATTAATATTAGAAATAAGTACCTCATATGGGCAAAACCTGTTTGAAAAATAATTTCATGCAAAAAAAAAAAAAAAGAAAAGAAAAATAATTTCATGCATCATGAAAACTAACCCTCCTACCACTAATGACAAAAGCATCCAGCTTTTACTGACCAACGTAGAACTCTGGAATGTGGAGTATTTTTCTCCTTTCTAACATGTCTTTTCTTTCTATTTGAAATTTCAGAGGATTTGTTCTTCCTCTTGGAGGAATGAATTCAGGACTCAAGAACCTATGAAAAATATAAAGTAAAATAAATTAAAAGCAAACTTAAAGACCATTGAAACAGAAACCATTGTTTTACCAAAAAAAGTGAAAGATTAGGATGCTGACATGTTTTATTCTTCTCTAAATAAGAAAAGTCCACCTTATTTCTATAATTGTTGTCAATTCTCATGAAAACAGCTAACAATTCCTGAGTACTCACCAAGCACTGTGTTAAGTTTTATTAAACATGATTTTGGTGTCATCATCTCCTTTTCACAGATGAAGAAAATGAAGCTTGGAGACGGTAAATAACAGATTTATTATTACATTAGCTATAAATATATCATTAAATGTAGGCATGTCTGTCAGATTCCAAAGTCTGTAACCCATAGGCTTCATGTTGAGTTGTACATGTTACAGTAAATTATGTTGGAAAAGATATAAACATATACATCATCAACTGCAAACTAACTTTAAAAATAATCTCTCTATTCTCAAACTGACTTTAAACTAATTATAAAGTATTTAATCTATAGAAGAGTATAAATGACATTACAATGAGCATACCTGTCCCTGTCACCCATCTCAAGAAATACATTATCAGTACAGTTGAAGCTCCAGTGTACCCCTCCCTACCCTCACAGTTAATTTTTTTGTTGTTGTGTGTTAGTTGCTAAGTCGTGTCTGAGTCTCAGTGACCCCATGAACTGTAGCCCACCAGGCTCCTCTGTCCATGGGATTTCCCAGGCAAGAGTACTGGAGTGGGAGGGGGGGGGGGTTCATGTTTGGGAGTTCGTGTACACCCGTGGCAGATTCATGTCAATGTATGCCAAAACCAATAGAGTACTGTAAAGTAAAATAAAGTAAAATGGAAAAAAAAATTAAAAAAAATAAAAAAGAAGTGAAGGCTTTCCCCCACTCCCATTGAAGTGGAGTGGAATCTTCTCTCATTGTCCCCACCCTTTCTGCTAGGCAGTTTATTGGAATCTGTCTTGTAAAAAGCTCTGCTTTTTACAAACCCCTATCACTATTACGGGGAAGGCAATGGCACCCCACCCCAGTACTCTTGCCTGGAAAATCCAATGGACAGAGTAGCCTGGTGGGCTGCAGTCCATGGGGTCGCTAACAGTCGGACAGACTGAGCGACTTCACTTTCACTTTTCTCTTTCATGCATTGGAGAAGGAAATGGCAACCCACTCCAGTATTCTTGCCTGGAGAATCCCAGGGATGGGGGAGCCTGGTGGGCTGCCGTCTATGGGGTCACACAGAGTCAGACACGACTGAAGTGACTTAGCAGCAGCAGCAGCAGCATCACTATTATGGATTCCTTTACAATTTTCCAAATTATTTTGTTGACCTCCCCTCAACCCCAATATACAAGTTTCTTGCTGTAGAAATGTTCAAAGTATAGGAAAGTATCGAGCAGGGCAGAAATTATTTATAGATGGATTTACATAATTGAGACAAACTCAATATCTTGTTTAATGTTATTGCTGTAGTTTGATTGTGTCTCTTCCAAGTTTACATGTTAAAATCTTAACTCCTAAAGGTGATGGCCTTTGATGGTATTTGGGAGGTGATTAGGTTATGAGAGTGGAGCCTTCATGTGTAGAATTAGTGCCTTTATAAAAGAGACCCTACAAACATTTCTAACCCCTGCAGCCATCTGTGATTACAGTGAGAAGTCAGCAATCTGCAACCTGGAAGAGTGCTTTCACCAAAACCTGATCTTGTACTTCCAGCTTCCAGAACTGTGAGAAATAAATCTTGATTACAAATACTTTAAAATGTGGAAGTGGCTTTGGAACTAGGAGATGAGTAGAGACTGGAAGAGTTTGGAGGTGCAGACTAGAAGAAAAAGCCTGCATTACTGTGAACAGACATTCAAAGGCAATTCTATTGAATTGACCAGAAAGAAAAGATGAGGGCTGTATAGAAAGCCTCAGTCTTCTTAGAGAATACTTAAGTGGTCATGAATGGAATGTTGGTAGAAATATTGATGATAAAGGCCATTCTGACAAAGTTTCAGATGAAATGAGGTGCTTGCTATGAACCAGGAAGAGGGATCTTCCAGAATGCAACCATGCTGGACTTGATCTTGGACTTGTCTAGCCTCTATAACTGTTAGAAATAAATTTCTGTTGTTTTAGACTGCTACAGACCTTCAAGAAGCAGGACATCAAATTGTCACTACCTAAATGTACCACATACATAAGATGGTGGAATAGAAGGACGTGCACTCATCTTCTCCTGCAAGAACACCAAGATCACAACTAGCTGCTGAACAACCATCAACAGAAGGATGTTGGAGTCCACCAAAAAAATATACTCCGTTAAAAAAAAAAAAATATATATATATATACACCCCGTGTCCAGGAACAAAGGAGAAGCTGCAACAGGATTATAGGAGGGCCCCAATCATGTTAAATACAAGCCCCATGGGTGACACACAAACTGGAGAACAATAATACCAAAGAACTTCTCTCACTGTTGTGAAGATTCTAGGCCCCAATTCAAACTTCCCAACCTGGGGATCCGGCAAAGTGACTAGGAATCCCTGGGAAATTAGACTGAAAGACAGAAGGATTTAGTTAAAGAACTTCCACAGGACTGGGGGAAATAGGCTTGGAGGGCACAAACAAAACCTTGTACATACCAGAACCCAGAGGAAAGGAGCAATGACCCCACAAGAGATTGGGCCAGACCTGCCTGTGAGTATTTGGGAGTCTCCTGTGGAGGTGTGGGTCAGCAGTGGACTGTCATGGGGTCAGGGGCACTGGCAGCAGCAGTCCTGGAAGGCACGAGTTTGCTGGCCTAAGTCCTTTTGGAGTTCACCTTTAGCCCTGCCATAGAGCCTGTAGACTCCAGGACTGGGCCACCTCAGACCAAACGACAGTGAGGGAGTTCAGTCCCACTTGTCAGCAGAAAATTGGATTAAAGTTTTACTGAGCATGGCCCTGCCAACCAGAGTAAGACCCAGTTTTCCCCACAGACAGTTTCTGCCATCAGGAAGCTTGCACAAGTCTCTTATCCTCATCCATCAGAGGGCAGACAGAAGAAGCAAGAACTATAATCCCCCAGCCTCCAGAACAAAAACTACTATCACAGAAAGCTAACCAAAATGACCACATGGATCACAGCCTTGTGTAACTCAATGAAGTTATGAACCATACCATGCCAGCTACCCAAGACAGATGGGTCTTGGTGGAGAGTTCTGACAAAATGTGGTCCACTTCAGTATTCTTGTCTCAAAAGTAAAAGTGAAAGTCACTCAGTCGTGTTTGACTCTTTGCAACCCCATGAACTATACAGTCCATGGAATTCTCCAGGCCAGAATGCTGGAGTGGGTAGCCTTTCCCTTCTCCAGGAGATCTTCCCAACCTAGGGACTGAACCAGGTCTCCTGCATTGCAGGCAGATTTTTTACCAGCTGAGCCACAAGGGAAGCTCTTCTTGCCTCAAGAACCCCATGAACAGTAAAGGCAAAAAGATAATGACACTGGAAGATCAGCTCCCCAGGTCACTGCTGCTGCTGCTGCTGCTAAGTCACTTCAGTCGTGTCTGACTCTGTGTGACCCCATAGACGGCAGCCCACCAGGCTCCCCCATCCCTGGGATTCTCCAGGCAAGAATACTGGAGTGGGTTGCCATTTCCTTCTCCAATGCATGAAAGAGAAAAGTGAAAGTGAAGTTGCTCAGTCTGTCCGACTGTTAGCAACCCCATGGACTGCAGCCCACCAGGCTACTCTGTCCATTGGATTTTCCAGGCAAGAGCACTGGGGTGGGGTGCCATTGCTTTCCCTGCCCCAGGTCACTAGGTGTCCAATATGCTACTGGGGAAGAGCAGAGAAATAGGTCCAGAAAGAATGAAGACGCTGGGCCAAAGAAGAAATGACGCTCACCTGCAGATGTGTCTGTTAGTGAAAGTAAAGTGTGATGCCATAAAGAACAATATTGAACTGGAACCTGGAATGTTAGGTCCATGAATAAAGGTAAACTGAACATGGTCGAACAGGAGATGGCAAGAGTGAACATCAACGTTTTAGGAATCATGAACTAGATGGATGGGAATGGGCAAATTTAACTCAGATGACCATTATATCTACTGCTATGGGCAAGAATCCCTTAGAAGAAATGGTGTAGCCCACATAGTCAACAAAAAAGTCTGAAATGCAGTACTTGGGTGCAATCTCAAAAACAACAGAATGACCTAGGTTCATTTCCAAGGCAAACTATTCAATATTACAGTAATCCAAGTCTATTCCCCAACCACTAATGCCAAAGAAGCTGAAGCTGAATGGTTCAAGAGGATCTACAAGACCTTCTAACACCAAAAGAAAATGTTCTCATCATAGGGGATTGAAATGCAAAAGTAGGAAGTCGAGATACGTGGAGTAATAGGCAAGTTTGGCCTTGGAGAACAAAATTAAGCAGGGCAAAGGTTAACAGAGTCTTGCCAAGAGAACACATGGATCATAGCAAACACCATCTTCCAACAACACAAGAGACAGCTCTAAACATGGACATCACTAGATGTTCAATAATGAAATCAGATTGATTATATTCTTTGCAGCTGAGATGGCAAGAATACCCAGAAGAGCTATATAAAAAATATCTTAATGACCCAGATGATAATGATGGTATGAAAACTCACCTAGGGCCAGACATCTTGGAATGTGAAATCAAGCGGGCCTTAGGAAGCATCACTATGAACAAAGCTAGTGGAAGTGATGGAATTCCAGATAAGCTATTGCAAATCCTAAAAGATGATGTTGTTAACGTGCTACATTCAGTATGCCAGCAAATTTGGAAAACTCAGCAGTGGTTACAGAACTGGAAAAGGTCAGTTTTCATTTCAATCCCAAAGAAAGGCAATGACAAAAAATGTTCAAACTACCATATAATTTTGCTTATTTCACGTGCTAGCAAGGTAATGCTCAAAATCCAAGCTAGACTTCAACTTTGTGTGAACCGAGACCTTCCAGATGGACAAGCTGAATTTAGAAAAAGCAGGGGAACCAGAGACTAAATTGACAATATCCATTAGATCATAGAAAAAGCAAGAAAATTCCAGAAAAATATCTACTTCTGCTTCATTGACTACACTAGAGCCTTTGATTGTGTGTATTACAACAAACTGGAAAATTCTTAAGGAGATTGGAATACCAGATTACCTTACTTGCTTCCTGAGAACCCTGTATGCGGGTCAAGAAGCAACAGCTAAAACCAGACATGGAACAAAAGACTGGTTCAAAATTGGGAAAGGAGTACGTGAAGGCTGTATATTGTCATATTTAGAGTACATCATGCGAAATGCCAGGCTGGGTGAATCACAAGCTGAAATCAAGATTGCCAGGAGAAATATCAACAACATCAGATATGTAGATGATACCACCCTAATGGCAGAAAGTAAAAAAGAACTAAAGCGCTTCTTGATTAGAGTGAAAGAGGAGATTGGAAAAGCTGGCTTAAAACCCAGCATTCAAAAAACAGATCATGTCATCTGATCCTATCACTTCATGGCAAATAGATGGGGGAAAAAATGGAAACAGTGACAGACTTTATTTTCTTGGGCTCCAAAATCACTGCAGATGGTGACTGCAGCCATGAAATTAAAAGACGCTTGCTACTTGGAAGAAAAGCTATGACAAATCTAGAGAGGGTATTAAAAAGCAGAGACATCACTTTGCCAACAAAGGTCCATATAGTCAAAGCTATGGGTAGCTGGACCATAAAGAAGTCTGAATGCCAAAGAATCAATGCTTTTTAAACTGTGGTGCTAGAGAAAACTCTTGAGAGTCCCCTAGACTGAAAGGAGATCAAACCTGTCAATCCTAAAGGAAACCAACCCTGAATATTCACTGGAAGGACTGATGATGAAGCTGAAACTCCAATACTTTGGCCACCTGATGGGTAGAGTCAACTCATTGGAAAAGATCCTGATGCTGGGGAAGACTGAGGGTAGGAGGATAAGGGGGTGACAGAGGATGAGATGGTTGGATGGCATCACCAACTCAATGGACATGAGTTTGAGCAAACTCCAGGAGATAGTGAAGGATAAGGAAGCCTGGCATGCTACAGTCCATGGAGTCATAAATAGTTGGACACAAAACAACAAGTGTACCACGGATGATATTAGTCAGGGACAGGTGAGTATTATGGCTGATGGTGGGTGTGGGCTGTGGAAAACAACCAGAGTTAAGGGAATGAGTTTTCAGAGAAGGCTGGTGAGAAAGAGAGAAGGATGGTGGGTGGGGGTAGTGAGATACATAAAGAGGGATGCAGAGCAGATAAGACAGGGTCAGATTTTGAGAGGGAAGTTGAATTGTGGCTGGGGCTCCATGTCAGTTGGCTTCACCAGTGGCTCAGACTGTAAAAATTCACCTGTGATACAGGAGACCCAGGTTCAATCCCAGATTTCCTGGACAATGGAATGAGTACCCACTTCAGTATTCTTGCCTGGAGAATTCCATGGACAGAGGAACCTGGCAGGCTACAGTCCATGGGCTCACAAAGAGTTGGACGCTACTGTATGGCTAAGAACACTGTATGTCAGTAGGTGATAAGGAATTTTGTCAAGTGCTTTTTCTACATCTATTGACATGATCATCAATTTTCTCATTTATTCTTTTCATATGGTGAATTAATCATATTAGTTGATTTTCATGTTTTAAACCCACCTTGAATTCCTGAGATAAATCCAAAGTTTTTATGGTATATAATCCTTTTTATATGTTTCTAGATTTGGTTTCCTAATATTCTATTGAGAATTTTCACATCTATATTCATGAGGGATATAGCTCTATCTATATTTCTTGTGATGCTTCTGTATCAAGGTGTCAAGGTCATATTGGTCTCACAGAAGGAGTTGGAAGAAACTTTGTTTTTCCTTATTTTCTGAGTTTATTACAAATATATGTTATTTCTTTTAAAAATATTTTATAGAATTAGTGAAACTCTGTGGGTTTGTGCTTGTCTTTTGGGGACGATTTCAAATATCAATTCACTTGTTTTAGGATTATTCAAATTTTCTATTTTTAAATTTTTAATTATTTTAATTGGGATATAATTGCTTTACAATGTTGTGATAGTTTCTGTTGTACAACAAAGTGAATCAGCCACACACATATGTATATATCCCCTCTTCCTTGGATTTTCTTCCCATTTAGGTCACCACAGAGCATCGAGTAGAGTTTCCTGTGCTATATAGTAGGTTCTCATTGGTTATCTGTTTTATACATTGTACTGCATATATGTCAATCCCAATCTCCCAATCCATCCCATCCTCCCTTTTCCCTTCAGTATCAGTATCAGTTCAGTCACTCAGTCATGTCCGACTCTTTGCAACCCCATGGACTGCAGTGTGCCAGGCTTCCCTGTCCATCACCAACTCCTGGAGCTTGCTCAAACTCATGTCCATCGAGTTGGTGATGCCATTCAACCATCTCATCCAGGTCAGAATTTTGTATGATGTGCTCTGCATATAAGTTAAATAAGCAGGGTGACAATATACAGCCTTTGACATATTCCTTTCCCAATTTTGAACCAGTTTATTAGAATTTTCCAGTTTGTTGTGATCCACAGTCAAAAGCTTTAGCATAGTCAATGAAGCAGACATTTTTCTGGAATTCTCTTGCTTTTTCTATGATCCAACAAGATGTCGATTTGATCTCTGGTTCTTCTGCCTTTTCTAAATCCAGCTTGTCCATCTGGAAGTTCTCAGTTCATGTACTGTTGAAGTCTAGCTTGAAGGACTCTGAGCATTACCTTGTTAGCATGTGAAATTAGCTCAATTGTTCAGCAGTTTAAACATTCTTTGGCATTGCCATTCTTTGGAAATGGAATGAAAACTGACATTTTCCAGTCCTGTGGCCACTGCTGAGTTTTCCAAATTTTCTGGCATATTGAATGCAGCACTTTAATACCATCACCTTTTAGGATTTGAAATAGCTCAACTGGCATTCCATCACCTCCACTAGCTTTATTTGTAGCACTGCTTCTTAAGACCCACTTGACTTCACACTCCAGGATATCTAGCTCTAGATGAGTGATCACACCATCATGGTTATCTGGCTCATGAAGATACTATTTGTATAGTTCTTCTGTGTATTCATGCCACCTCTTCTTAATATCTTCTGCTTCTGTTAGGTCCATACTGTTTCTGTCCTTTATTGTGCCCATCTTTGCATGAAATTTTCCCTCAGTATCTCTAATTTTCTTGAAGAGATCTCTAGTCTTTCCCATTCTATTGTTTTCCTTTATTTCTTTTCATTGTTTACTTAAGAAGGCTTTCTTATCTCTCCTTGTTATTCTTTGGAACTCTGGATTCAAATGGGTATATCTTTCCTTTTCTCTTTTGCCTGTTGCTTCTCTTCCTTTCTCAGCTGTTTGTATGAACTTTAGGGGTACATAATTTAGTCCATATCTGGGTGTCTTACACAAAAGAAACCTAATTTCTCATAGTTCAGTGGGGTATAAGTCTCATATGTGTGCCAACAGGATTGGGTACTTCTGAGACCTCTCTCCTTGGCTTGCAGATGGTTACCCTCTTGCTGCCTCTTCACATGGCTGTCCTGTCCTGTTTATACTCCTTGTGTGCCTTTGTGTGTCCAGATTACCTCTTCTTTTAAGGACCAACTCTAATGCCTCACTTTAATTTAGCCACACCTCTAAAGAGCCTATCTCTGAATTCAGTCACATTCTGAGATATGGAGACCAGAGCTTCAACATGAATTTAGGGGAGACACACTCCCATAAGAGTTTAATATCCAGAATATATAAAGAAGTCCTATAGCTCAACAACAACAAAAACATCAACCTGATTTTTTAAATGGACAAAGGACTTGAATAGACATTTCTCCAAAGAAAATATACAAATGTCCAACAAGCACATGAAAAGATGCTCATCAGTAGTAATTAGGGAAATGCAAATCAAAATCACTGTGAAATACTACCTCAAGGCCACTGCTGCTGCTGCTGCTAAGTCGCTTCAGTCGTGTCGACTCTGTGCAACCCCATAGATGGCAGCCCACCAGGCTCCCCCTTCCCTGGATTCTTCAGGCCACTAGGATGACTATTAAGAAAAAGAAAGAAAAGGGAAGAAGTGTTGGTGAAGATGTAGAGAACTGAAATCTTGTATACTGTGCTGGGAATGTAAAATGGTGCAGCCACTATGGAAAACAGTATGGTGTTTCCTCAAAAAATTAAAAATAAAATTACCATACTACCTAGCAATTCCTACTTCTGGATATATATCCAAAATAATTGAAATCAAAATCTTAAGGAGATATTTGTACACCCATGTTCATAGCAGCATTTTCTATAATATCCAAAATGTGGAAGCAATCCAAGTATCCACTGATGGATGAATGGTTAAACAAAATGTGGTATACTCATACAACGGGGAAGGCAATGGCACCCCACCCCAGTACTCTTGCCTGGAAAATCCAATGGATGGAGTAGCCTGGTGGGCTGCAGTCCATGGGGTCGCTAACAGTCGGACAGACTGAGCGACTTCACTTTCACTTTTCTCTTTCATGCATTGGAGAAGGAAATGGCAACCCACTCCAGTATTCTTGCCTGGAGAATCCCAGGGATGGGGGAGCCTGGTGGGCTGCCGTCTATGGGGTCACACAGAGTCAGACACGACTGAAGTGACTTAGCAGCAGCAGCATACAATGGGATATTGGTCAGCCTTAAATAAAAAAAGACTGAGAAGGCAATGGCACCCCACTCCAGTACTCTTGCCTGGAAAATCCCATGGACAGAGGAGCCTGGTGGGCTGCAGTCCATGGGGTCACTAAGAGTTGGACACGACTGAGTGACTTTACTTTCACTTTTCACTTTCATGCATTAGAGAAGGAAATGGCAACCCACTCCAGTGTTCTTGCCTGGAGAATCCCAGGGACGGGGGAGCCTGGTGGGCTGCCATCTATGGGGTCACACAGAGTCGGACATGACTGAAGCGACTTAGCAGTAGCAGCAAATAAAAAAGGAAGGAAATTCTGACATACACTGCAAAGTGGATGAACTTTGAAGACATTGTGCTATGTAAAATACATCAGTCACAAAAAGACAAATACTATATTATTACGCTTATATGAGTTACCTAGAGTAGTCAAATTCATAGAGACACAAAGCAGAATGGTAGTTTCCAGGGCCTGGAGGAATAAGGCAATGGAGAGTTGTTATTATGGGGTGGAGAGTTTTAGTTTTGCAAAATGAAAAAATTCTTGAGATTGATTGTGTAACACTATAAATGTACTTAAATCTGCTGAACTGTATACTTAAGAATGGTAAGATAGTAAACTTTATGTAATGTATATTTTATCACAATTATTAAAAAATCAAAAAGTAAGTGATACTAAAAATACGTTTATATTCATTTAATTTTACAGCTGAGCAGAAATAAGCCAGTTCTCAAAAACCACAAACTACCAAAACTTAGCCTAGAAGATAAAGACAACCTGAATATACATATTGATATAATCATTAAGGAAAAATATGTATTAAAAACTCTCAAAAAAAAACCTGACAAATAGATGGTTTTACTCAACAATTTTACCAAACATTCAGAGAAAATAACATCAGTTTTACATAAACATGGAAGAATAGAGAAAGCCTCACAGTTCATTTTATGATGTCAGAATTACCCTGATACTAAATAAGACAAAGACTGCATATAAAAATTAAACTATATATGAATATTATCCTGAATATAGATTCAAGAGTTCCCCTCAACTATGGCTGATTCATGTTGATATATGGCAGAAACCAACACAATATTGTAAGGCAATTATCCTCCACCTCCCCCAAATTTTTTAAATAATTCTCCAAAAATTTAGCAAATGGAATCCAGTAATATATAAAAAGAATAATATGGCACAAACATGTAGGTTTTACTTCAAGTGTGAAAGTCTGGTTCAATAGTCAAAAATCAGTCAGTGCAATCTAGCATATCAGCAGAAGAAAAAATAATAATAGTCATCATATGACCTTCTTTATCCTAATGATATATGGGATTGGCACATCAACTTGCACAGGAAAAGGATTCAACAAAATCCAAGTCTATTCATGATTATAAGAAGAAAAACTTTTACTATATGAGGAACAGAGAGGAACTTCCTCAACCTGAAAAGATCTTTTTTAAAAAACAAAAACCCTACAGGTAACATCATGCTGCTGCTGCTGCTGCTAAATCGCTTCAGTCGTGTCCGACTCTGTGCGACCCCACAGACAGGCAGCCCACCAGGTTCCCCTGTACCTGGGATTCTCCAGGCAAGAACACTGGAGTGGGTTGCCATTTCCTTCTCCAATGCATGAAGGTGAAAAGAGAAAGTGAAGTCGCTCAGTCATGTCTGACTCTGCGACCCCATGGACTGCAGCCTACCAGGCTCCTCCGTCCATGGGATTTTCCAGGCAAGAGTACTGGAGTGGGGTGCCATTGCCTCCTCCGACAGGTAACATTATAACTTAATGACATAAGGCTAAATTGTTGTTGTTCAATTGCTAAGTCAGGTCCAACTCTGCGACCTCATGGACCACAGCACGCCAGACTTCCCTATCTCTCACCATCTCCCTTGAGTTCACCCAAGTTCATGTCCACTGAATCAGTGATGCTATCCAACCATCTCACAGGTAACATTATAACTTAATGACATAAGGCTAAATTGTTGTTGTTCAATTGCTAAGTCAGGTCCAACTCTGCGACCTCATGGACCACAGCACGCCAGACTTCCCTATCTCTCACCATCTCCCTTGAGTTCACCCAAGTTCATGTCCACTGAATCAGTGATGCTATCCAACCATCTCATCCTCTGCCTCCTCTTCTCCTTTTGCCTTCAATCTTTCCCAGCTTCAGGATCTTTTCCAATGAGTTAGTTTTTCACATTAGGTGGCCAAAGTACTGGACCTTCAGCTTCAGCATCAGTCCTTTCAATGAGTATTCAGGGTAGACTGGCTTGATCCACTTGCATTCCAAGGGATTCTCAAGAGTCTTTTCCAGCACCACAGTTTGAAAGCATCAGTTCTTTGGTGTTCAGCCTTCTTTTTGGCCCAACTCTCACACCTGTACAAGACTACTGGAAACACTATAGCTTTGACTATATAGACCTTTGTTGCCGAACTGATGTCATTGCTTTTTTTTTTTTTTCTTTTTTTAAAATTTATTTATTTATTTATTTATTTTTAGAGCTTCCATTTTACTTTATTTTACTTTACAGTACTCTATTACCAGTCCAGCATCTCTCATGATGTACTCTGCATAGAAGTTAAATAAGCAGGGTGACAATATACAGCCTTATCGTACTCCTTTCCAATTTGGAACTAGTCCATTGTTCCATGTAAGGTTCTAACTGTTGCTTCTTGACCCACATACAGGTTTCTCAGGAGACAGGTAAGATGGCCTGTTATTCTCACCTCTTTAAGAATTTTCCATAGTTGTTGTGATCCACAAGGTCAAAGGCTTTCACGTAGTCAGTGAAACGAGAGTAGATACTTGGAGAGTTCTGACAAAATGTGGTCCACTGGAGGAAGGAATGCCAAACCACTCCATTACTCTTGTTGGGGGAATCCCATGAACAATATAGAAGGGCAAAAAATTATGCCAGTATAAAGCTAAATGCTCTGCCTCTAAGATTGAGGTCAATGTAAGGGTATCTACTCTCATCACAGTAGCAAGAGATCTAACCACTGCAATGAGGCAAGAAAAAGAAAAAAAGTAATACAAATTGAAAAGGAAGAAACAAAACTATCTCTATTCACAGACAAGATTGTCTATGTAGAAAATGAAAGGAACATACAAAAAAAAAAAAAACCTCTGTCCATGGAATTCTCCAGGCAAGAATACTGGAGTGGGTTGCCATTTCCTTCTCCAGGGGATCTTGCCAACCGAGGTACTGAACCCAGATCTTCTGCATTGGAGGCAGATGCTTTACCATCTGAGCTACTAAGGGAGCCCTTCATATAGCCTAAATCACACCAATTTTCCCCCCTAATATTTGCTTTTTAATGAAGTTATTATACAAATTTACAGAAACAGTTTCTGCAACTCCTAGATCATCTTAATTTACATATACTCCAAAGTTACCACTGTACACTTAAGTGAACCAGGTTTTCAGAAAATATTTATTTTTAATTAGTTGTTTGGCCCTGCTGGGTCTTCATTGCTGCGGGCAGGATCTTCTATCTTGCAGCCTGTGGATCTTTAATTGCCACATGTGGAATCTACTTCCCCCACCAGGGATCCGAACCAGGCCCTCCACATTGGGAGCACCCCTCCACATTGGGAGCACCCAGTCTTAGCCATTGGACCACCAGGGAAGTCCCTTAACCAGGATTTTAAGCATATGTTTTGACAAGCAAATTTCAGGCACAAATTAGCAGAAATTTCTACCACTGTATCCCTTTTGCAGAGACACTAAAATACATTAAGTTGGGAAATCACAACAGGCTGTTTGGGCCAATCCATTTCCACTTAGGGAAGTAAGATCCGTTCCTTAACATCAACAGGTAAAATACGAGGTACTTCACAGAAAAATTCTTGGTACAGGCCAAAGAGCTTCCAGTGTGGGGAATCTCTACTTGAAGGTATGATCTAGAATGACTGCAGAAAGTGCTGGCTTGGGAGAGCCAGGAAGATAAACCTGAGCTCCGTGTGCTTCCCAGATTCATGAATTCTGCACACAAGCTCTTATCCTGGGAGTTCCAGATCCTAGCATAAGACCCGCTTCAGACTTCGGAACCAGCTATAGGTTTGAGAACGCACAGACCCCAAAACTCAATAATCGCTTCCAGGTCGGGTGGCCTCACCTGCTTTCCCGGCGCTGGGGGCCGCGCTTGTCCACTATCACCGGTTTCGGCGGTGGCTGGAACACGCCAGGTTCAGAAGGTCCAGTGATCTGCCGCCGGCCCGGCCCCGCCAGGACCCCTGCAGGGGCACCCCACAGAAGTCAAAACTGCTTCCCGCAGCCCAGAGCCCCTGAAACCTCGCACTCTCCCCCAACTCCCTGTCCCACGAGAGGCTCCTCCCAGGTCGCCCGTGATTTCCAGACTCGCCTCTCCCCTAGCCTAACCCGAAGCTCCTTCTGCCCCTGGCTAGCAAGCTCCGATGCACTTACGGCTGGCGACAGAGGTTGACACAGGGAGTAGAGCCCTGGCGGATCGAAAGCTCGGGCCCAGACCCTTTGCAGCCCGGTAGCCCCTTCCAACAGAGGCCGCCATGCTTGAGCGCTCTATTGAGACTACAACTCCCAGTGATCAGTGCGACAAGGAAGCGGTCGCCTACGGCCAGATGGCAGCTTCTACGGGACAAAATAGTGAAGTCTTTCTTTAACCACCCGAGCTCCACTGACCACAAGGGCCTGACTATCTTAGGGAAAGTGCACTGTATTTCTCTGCAAGGAGATCCAACCAGTCCATGCTAAAGGAAATCAGTCCTGAATATTCATTGGAAGGACTGATGTTGAAGCTGAATCTCCAATACTTTGGCCACCTGATGCTAAGAGCTGACTCATTTGAAAAGACCCTGATGCTGGGAAAGATTGAAGGCGGAAAGAGAAGGAGACGACAGAGGATGAGCTGGTTGGAAGGCATCACCGACTCAATGGACATGAGTTTGAGTAAACTCCGGGAGTTGGTGATGAGCAGGGAGGTCTGACATGCTGAAGTCCATGGGGTCGCAAAGAGTCGGACAGGACTGAGCGACTAAACTGAACTGAACTATATTTCTCTAGTTTTCCATAATGTGCCAAGTTATATCCGTCCACTGGGGTGTTCTCTCAGCCTAGAAAGCTTTCCTTCCTCTTTGAATCCTCAATTATTTATCTTCAGTTTCTCAGGCAAGACTTCAGCTTGTCAAAATTCTCCTTATAGAGTCTCATCGTTCCATTGGCAACTCTGATGTCTTTTACAATTTTAATTATTAATTTAATTTTTAATTACTTGTGTATTTATAACTCCACCCTTATACTGCAGGCTTCTGAGGGTGTGGAGGTTGTCTTTTTCTCACCGTTTTCTCTCAACATCTAGCTGGTCCTCAGTCTTTGTTTAATGCAAGGAAAAGAAAAGAAAATAGTTGTTGACAGAAGTGGCAGAAGTCTGAGACTACAGAGAGCATTACTTCCCTAAGGAGCTAAACTTGAGTTTGGACTGGACAACTGTAGGTAGTCACAATATTACCCCGAAAACGAGTGCACCTTGAAGCAGGAGGTAGATGGTTCCCCCCAGGGTAAAGCCATTAGAGATTCATTTCCCTTAGACTTTAACTCTAAGAATAGCAGGACAATAATGGGCGGAGGAGCCTGGTGGGCTGCAGTCCATGGGGTCGCTAGGGGTCAGGCACGACTGAGTGACTTCACTTTCACCTTTCACTTTCATGCATTGGAGAAGGAAATGGCAACCCACTCTAGAATTCTTGCCTAGAGGATCCTGTGGACAGAGGAGCCTGGTGGGCGGCAGTCCATAGGGTCGCACAGAGTCAGACACGACTGAAGCGACTTAGCATGCATGTATGCATTGGAGAAGGAAATGGCAACCCACTCCAGTATTCTTGTCTGGAGAATCCCAGGGATAGAGGAGCCTGGTGGACTGCCATCTATGGGGTCGCACAGAGTTGGACCAGCCTGAAGCGATTTAGCAGCAGCAGCAAGAGAGAAGGCTTGGCCCTGCCTGGATCACATATTTCTCATTCTCAGCCAGTAGAGAATTCTCTTTTACAATCATACGTGCACAGAAAAAGCTCCTTGGAGGCCACAAGGGTGTTATGTCAAGGGATGTTCCCTACTGAGACACATTTTTAGTAAAATTCATCTTTGCTAAGAGATGCATGCGTACTCATGGGAGGATCCTGAGAAATACCAAATATGAAGTGTGAACCAGGCAAATCAAAATGATCGGCCAAAAGAAACCCAGAAGAAGTACCCATAACAGTAGTTCAAACTGCCAGAAGGCACAACCCAGACACTCTCCCTCTGAATGTGCCCTTGTGTCTATACACACTTACTGAACTCTTTTTCCCTTAATAAATAGTTTACTTGCTTCACTACTTTCCTTTTATGCAAAGCCGAAGGGGCCAGGGCCCTTGAAACTGACCACTGGTCTAAGTGGTTAGGATCTGGTGCTTTCACTGCCACAACCCAGCCTGAATCTCTGGCTGGGAACCCAAGCCCTGTTCCAAGCCATTGCAGGTGAGGCCACCCGAGATCATATCTGCTGCTGAAACCTGGGAATTCAGAAAGTCAAGGTAAATCGCTGGCCTTGCCCAGCTATGGCTTGAGGCCCCTGACTTTTGCTCCTGCCTTCTTTCTCTCACTCTCCCCTTTGCTTTCAAGACCTGCAGGGCACAGTCTCTGTCAGTTCACAGCATTATGGCTCCCCCAATATAGGGGGTGGCCGGGGAATTCCCCAGGCAGTGCAGACTCAAGTAATGCTTGGGTGACACAGCTGACGCCGACCCCCGGGGCATGGTAGAAACGTGATTTCTGACTGTGCAGGAATCCAAGGGGCCTCTGACTCTCCCTTCCTCTTGCTCTCTCACTCTCACTCTTCCTCTCGCTCGCACAGCAAGGTCTCTTTCTCACTTCTCATCTCCGCACCCTTCTACAGAATGAGTTCCCAGATATCATTCCTAAACTGCATCCTCAGCACTGTCACACTTGGTGCCGTGACGGACAAAACTGTCAGACGAGAGTCTCAATTCTACCTGGGCTGCGAGGAAGACAGGGCAAAGGATTCTGGGTTCTTCTGCTGTCTAGTCTCTCACCTCACTCTATGCCCAGAAATCTACTGTGAGAATTCTCTGCCTCCCAGCCCTCAAGCTTTGAACCATGTGCCATCTTCCATAGCACCCAACTCTAATTTGCATCTATTGGACCCCTTCACTCCAGGCCTTGGCAGCCTCCACACTGTTACAGATAGCCTATTGGACCGGCTGCTACCCAGAAGCCCAAATTATAAACTTTGTAGATGTTCAGTCTTGAGGAATAGGAAGACCTATCATAGAATATAAGCTCTGTAGACAAGGAATCCCTCCTAAGAAAAGTCCTGACAACCTGTCTACACTAGAAAGCCCTTCTCGGCTGTAGTGGGTTGGGCGCCCTGCACAGGGTATCCCAGGGGCCAGAAGTCGATGGAAGAATAGAGGATTCTTGAAACCCCATCAGGTTCGAAGGGAATTTGGGAGATGCCCTGAACCCCTTCAGGTTAAAGTCTTCGGTAAATGTACCTGGGACACTACATTCCATTCTAAGAGTGCTGTCTTGTTCTCAATTTCAGGTTACTCAACATGGGAGGATCCCTCTACAAGCCAGAAGAAACACTTCTGGAGTGTATCCCTAAGAACTGGTAGTTCTTTAAAATCAAAGGGTTAAAAAAGGAGAAACTTAAGTTCTACTTTAGCAGTGCCTGGCCTTTTTGTAAGTTGGGGAATGGAGAAAAACGGTCTGAAAGTGGGTCTCTAAATTATAATACCATGACTCATTGGAAAAGACTGTGATGCTGGGAGGGATAGGGGGCAGGAGGAGAAGGGGACGACAGAGGATGAGATGGCTGGATGGCATCACTGACTAGATGGACGTGAGTCTGAGTGAACTCCAGGAGTTGGTGATGGACAGGGAGGCCTGGCGTGCTGCAATTCATGGGGTCGCAAAGAGTCAGACATGACTGAGCGACTAAACTGAACTGAACTATGCAATGAGATCTTTATTGCCACAGAATGGAAAAAGTGGAGCGAGATTCCCTATGTTCAGGTTTCCATGGTCCTTTCATGGTCCAAAATCCCGACCTGTATGGCTTTTGTAATGTAAAACCTGGAGAACCAACCAGAAGATTTTCCCGACATTTTGGTTGATCCCCTTCTAAGCTCTTCCGGGGTGGCCGGGGTGGGGGAACTGAGCTTTTCCTGCTCCAAACCTAGCTCTTCCTGCTCCTGAAAGTATTCCCACCTAATCAGTCCATGCTTATATTAGGAGGGCTTCCCTAATATCAGATGGTAAAGAGTCTGCCTGCAATGAGAAGACTCGGGTTTGATCCCTGGGTCAGAAAGATCCCCTGGAGAAGGGAATGGCTACCCACTCCAGTATTCTATGTAGGGTAAGGGAGTTAGAGAAGGCGAGGTTCATAAAAAGAGTGAGACCAGCCCTTTACAGGAACAGTTCACCTTTAATGAGGCAAGAAGGGGCAGCAGTCAGATTAGTGAGCTGCTGCACTAACCTAAGAAAAGAGTAAGTATATATAGGCATATGTGTGGAAATCTACTGTCTTAAAAGGGGGCCTGTTCTTCTCCAAGGTTGTTCAGAGTAGTTATCTCTTAAATGGCTGGGGCAAGGAATTCTGGAGGTTAGCCAGAGGCTGGACTGGCTGGGAGTTGGGCATAATCAATCTTAATGTCCATTTTTTTTTTCTTCAGGTGAGAGAGTTCTTTGTTTTGCATAGAATGGTGGGGAGGACCTGGAGGGGAGTTTTAACACCAGGCCATTTTGAGCCATGTAACTTTCCTTTACTCTCCAGTATTTTTGCCTGGAGAATTCCATGGACAGAGGAGCTTGATGGGCTACAGTCCACGTGGTCGCAAAGAGTCGGACATGACTGGAGAGACTTAGCATGCGGTCCGCAGGAGTTAAGAATTATTTCTAATTGTATAATAATTTTGATTAGCTTGCTGTCACAGGGGTAATACATACTTGAAGGAACTGTAATTTGATTTTCCCCTGCTTATAGTGAATATGGCAATGGCACCCCACTCCAGTACTCTTGCCTGGAAAATACTATGGATGGAGGAGCCTGGTGGGGTGCAGTCCATGGGGTCGCTAGGAGTCCAACAGGGCTGAGCGACTTCACTTTCACTTTTCACTTTCATGCATTGGAGAAGGAAATGGCAACCCACTCCAGTGTTCTTGCCTGGAGAATCCCAGGGATGGGAGAGTCTGGTGGGCTGCCGTCTCTGGGGTCACACAGAGTCGGACATGACTGAAGCAACTTAGCAGCAGCAGCACCACAGTAAATACGCTGTTTTTGTCTCAACAGCGGTAGAAAACATGGGACTCCTGAGACAACAGACTTTATTACTCATGGCACAAGAAGAAGGTTGAGCTTCAGCATGTTCGCAAGGGTTTTCTTTGCCCCTAAACTCCACACAGGAGTCACAGTGGACATGGATGGGGCACTTGCAATGGGTTTGCTTTACAGCTGAGGAGCACTGAACTTAGTAAATCCTTTGCTTTTATAGCAACAGTAAACAAGCCTGTGTCCTGGTGAGACATGTTTTATCCCTTGAAGTTGCTCATGTAAACTCAGTCTTGAGAAATGGTCTGAATGGCATACCCAATGAGACACATAGGAGCTCAAGAGACCCACAGAAAATTCTCTTCAAACAGTACTTACTCTGTGTGTGTGTGTGTGTGCAGTCTCTTCAGTCGTGTCTGACCCTTTGTCACCCTGTGGACTGTAGCCTGCCAGGCTCCTCTGTCCATGGCATCCCCTGGGCAAGAATACTGGAGTGGGTTGCCACGCTTCCTCCAGGGGATCTTCCTGACCCAGGGATGGACCTGCATCTCCTGCACTGCAGGTGGATTCTTTACCTCTGAGCCACTGGGGAAACCCTAATACTTACTTACATTTCCTAATGTGGGACAAAAAAACAAACAAACAAACAAACAAGGAAAACCTACCCTTATATATCTATACTTATATATCCTAGCAACTTCATTGTTAATTTAGTTCTACAAAGTAGATCTGTCTAAAATTGAGAAAGGTGTATCAGCAGCCACTGGAACCACATTTAAAGTTCAGGTGATAATATTTTTGAAATTCACAAAAATACTCCTGTCAGTGACAGCTAAAGCTTCTTACACATTGTCAACCTCATGATTTGGGATTGCAATTACTCTCTCCGGTGGGGTCACCCAGGGGCCTCCATTTCCCAAATTCTCAAGGACAGTCCTTCAGGTTTCCCAGTGATGGAGTGAATGTCTTCTGTCTTTGAACATGGTGAGAGTTTCCTCACAGAGCCTGTCCACTTCTAAGCCCTTGCCTCTTCCTCAGTACACGGTCAAACAAGAACAAGTCACCAAAAAAGCTTGGAATAGAACAGATATCCCCAGCAGAGCATCCAGACTAAGGCCACAGGCAGCCTTGGCTGCGGAAACATGTAACACAGTGGTCTGTATATGTTAGTGGGATGTTTCCCACTGTTTGTGCTTAGTCACTCAGCTGTGTCTGACTCTTTCTCATCCCACGGACTGTAGCCTGCCAGGCTCCTCTCTCCATGCGGATTCTGCAGGCAAGAATACTGGAGTGGGTTTCCATGCCCTTCAGGGTATCTTCCCAACCCCTGGATCAAACCCAGGTCTCCACATTGCAGGTGGATTCTTTACCTTCTGGGCCACCAGTTTAGCCCAAACATTTAAGTGAAAGTGAAAATGTTAGTCGCTCAGTTGTGTCTGACGCTTTGCCACTCCACAGACTATAGCCCGCCAGGCTCCTCTCTCCATAAAATTCTCCAGGTAAGAATACTGGAGTAGGTTGCCATTCCCTTCTCCAGAGGATCTTCCCAACCCAAGGATCAAGCCCACATCTCCTGCACTGCAGGCAGATTCTTTACCATCTGAGCCACCAGGGATTGCTACTAATACTTATTGGTATATAGGCCACGAGTGGTTCCCAAACCTGCTGTTCCCTCTCAGTCTTTTGTATTGGATTTTTCTCTTTACCTGTTTCCTGGATTGCTGGGTATTCCTATATAATCTCTCTACCTATCCAGATCTGCTCTTGCCCCTGTAGTTCTGTCTTGATGGATGAAATACTGAACCACCCCACTGCCCAAACTACAACCTTGGGAATCCTGGTTGACACTTCCATCTAGCGTACCCTGGATCATCCATCCAAGAACCAACTCTTGTTGATTTTACTGCATAAATATTCCTATATCTGTTCTCCCCCTGAATTCGTTGTCATTTCTCTGACTCAGCTCTTCATTATTTCCTCAGTAGATTTGCAACAACTTCCTTAGTAATCTCTCTTCCAGGGTTTGTCAGGGAAGATGCTGTTGGCATTTTGGGAAATATAGGTGTTCATTTGTGCAAGATGTTTCCAGCATCTAATGGTTGCATGCATGAAATGTCAGTGGTGCCGTCTAGTTGTAAGAACCATTCTCTCCTCCCACAAGTGGTGATAGAAAGGAGTTAATGCTGATCAGAGACCCAAGAATACCAAGGGCAAAATAGAGCCACAGGAACCATCAAGCTGATCTAAGCCAAATCTAAAGGTGGGAGCCTTGATGGGGACCCTAGGGTAGGAATGCAGTGCCCCCTAGGGGTTTTAGATGTAGCAGACACTGCATCTCTTCCCCATGCCTCATCCTTCTTTCTTTGCCTTTCAAATTTTCTTCTTCTTACTCTACACATTATCCTCAGAGATTGTTTTCACTTGCAAGATCCAAGTGTCATGGAAATGCCAATTTCTACCGGACACACAACTCTTGCCAGTTCAGTTCAGTTCAGTTCAGTCGCTCAGTCGTGTCCGACTCTTTGTGACCCCATGAATTGCAGCACGCCAGGCCTCCCTGTTCATCACCATCTCCCGGAGTTCACTCAGATTCATGTCCATCGAGTCCGTGATGCCATCCAGCCATCTCATCCTCTGTCGTCCCCTTCTCCTCCTGCCCCCAATCCCTCACAGCATCAGAGTCTTTTCCAATGAGTCAGCTCTTCGCATGAGGTGGCCAAAGTACTGAAATTTCAGCTTTAGCATCATTCCTTCCAAAGAAATCCCAGGGTTCAGAATGGACTGGTTGGATCTCCTTGCAGTCCAAGGGACTCTCAAAAGTCTTCTCCAACACCACAGTTCAAAAGCATCAATTCTTCAGTGCTCAGCCTTCTTCACAGTCCAACTTTCACATCCATACATGACCACAGGAAAAACCATAGCCTTGACTAGGCAGACCTTAGTCGGCAAAGTAATGTCTCTGATTTTGAATATACTATCCAGGTTGGTCATAACTTTTCTTCCAAGGAGTAAGCGTCTTTTAATTTCATGGCTGCAGTCACCATCTGCAGTGACTTTGGAGCCCCAAAAATAAAGTCTGACACTGTTTCTACTGTTTCCCCATCTATTTCCCATGACGTGATGGGACTGGATGCCATGATCTTCGTTTTCTGAATGTTGAGCTTTAAGCCAACTTTTTCGCTCTCCTCCAAGATACTCCAAGAACTCTTGCCAATATACCTCTTTTTACCTTGAAATTTTGTATATATTGAAATTTAGTGTATATAAAAAAGTGGCTATTCAAATCAGTTCAGAAAGGTAAACTAGTCAACAAATTGTATCCATACATACAGAAGGAAATTGAGATAGATCCTTAACCAATTATGGAAGTATGTTCCTGATGGTTAAAGAAATTAATATAAAAATTATGAAATTATAGAATAAACTTAAAGGTATTTGAAGATTCCAGTTTGATGGTGACGTAGGAAGATCCTGAATTCACCTCTTCCCACAGACACACTAAATCTATAGCTACATGTGGAACAATTTCCTCTGGGAAAAACCTAAAGCTTGGTTAAGTAACACCTACACACTGGCAAATGAGAAGGAAAACCACATCGAAGTGAGTAGGAGAGACTGGCATACAGTCTGATTATAAACCCCATCCCCAGTTTATAACTCACAATCAAGAAGGAATTAAAAACCTGGAGCTTCTCCCTGAAGAGTGAAGGGTTTGAACCCTATATTGGGCACCCCACCTTTTAAGACCTGCACCAGAGAGATAAGCCCCCAAAACATCTAGCTTTGAAAACTAAAGTCTGAGATCTTTGACCCATCTCACCCCTTTCTCCCACCCACCCAGCTACAGCTGAACTCAGTAAATACACATCTTATCTATCCCAAGGAAAACTCACACATATGCACACACAAGAATGTTCATTGCAGAAATGCTTCTTATAGCAAAGAGAGGAAAGAAACTTGATGGTTAAGTATAGTGTGATATATCAATGGATAAATATACTGTGGTTTGTTCTATCTTAAGACATTACAAAATAGATTATACACTTACTTACATATGGACAGATGTGGGCATTCAATGAGGAAAATGTAGGTTCAAAAGTAACGCAATACTGGGAATTCCCGGTGGTCCAGTGTCTTGGACTCTGTACTTTCACTGCTGAGGGCCCAGATTCAATCCCTGGTCAGGATACTAAGATCTCCCCACAAAAAAAAAAGAAAAAAGAAAGAAAGAAAAAGCAAAATAGTAGTGGGGAGATCTTAGTTCCCAGACCAGGGATTGAATCTGGCCCCTCAGCAGTGAAAGTGCAGAGTCCAAGGCACTGAACCACCAGGGAATTCTCAATATATATAACAATAAGCAGAGCTAAAAGAACTACTTGCCTTGGAAAGGAAATATCTGATAACATTTGGCCAAAGGGTGAGTAGTCATGAAGGAGTTAAACCTGTAACTTTTTTTGAAAGTGTAGAGTCCTAACCACTGAACTGCAAGGGAATTCCCACTTTTAACTTTTTGAGAGTTTTGTTACTGAAAGTTTTGTTACAATGCACACCTTCAATATAAAAAATTAAAATAATAGAATATATCAGATATTAACCCTCCCCTTTCTTCTTCAGAAAAGGAAGCAAACCATGAGAATGAAGAACAAAACGTAAGCAATTACATCAGAAAGGAACCCTTCACCTAGCATTCTTTCCCTTTTATCCTTCCCAAAGGCAGAGAAGAGCTGCTGCTGCTGCTGGTAAGTCACTTCAGTCATGTCCGACTCTGTGCAACCCCATAGATGGCAGCCCACCAGGCTCCGCCGTCCCTGGGATTCTCCAGGCAAGAACACTGGAGTGGGTTGCCATTTCCTTCTCCAATGAAGAGAAAAGCAATCAGCTGCAAACACTAGGCCCACCAAGTGGTTCTACTGGCCAGTTTCACACTCAGAAGAAAGGACTACAACTCATCATGGTTTTTGAAGCCTGGCGCTATTTTGAAACACTTCTCTGGTAACATTCAATAGAAATGGTCTCTGAAAGTGTAGTCTCAAGCCTCTGCCCTAGAGAAAAGCAATCAGCTGCAAACACTAGGCCCACCAAGTGGTTCTACTGGCCAGTTTCACACTCAGAAGAAAGGACTACAACTCATCATGGTTTTTGAAGCCTGGCGCTATTTTGAAACACTTCTCTGGTAACATTCAATAGAAATGGTCTCTGAAAGTGTAGTCTCAAGCCTCTGCCCTTTACCTTTGTTGAAACTAGGAAGTTTATTCCTGTCTCACTGATGGAGAGATTTCTCCCACTCTCCACCCAACAGTCCTTCAGAAGAATATATTTCCTTCTTAAAAAAGTTTTTTTAATGTATTTATTTTCAGAAGAATGTATTTCTTATAATTACATTCTACAAGTTTAACAAAGCACTTTGGAATCCATTAAGTAATATTTCTGAGAGAAAGCTTAAGCTACAAACCTCCTAATTAGTACCACCCCACTAACGGCAACCCACTCCGGTACTCTTGCCTGGAAAATCCCATGGATGGAGGAGCCTGGCAGGCTACACTCCATGGGGTCGTGAAGAGTCAGACATGACTGAGCAACTTCACTTCTTCTTTACTTCACTTCACTGCCCAATCAGAAGCCATTATCATCCAACTGATAACAGGCCCCTAACTCTGTAGCTACTCTAACATACAAGAACCAGCTCCCCAGTAGGTGGGGCTCTTCTTTGTGATTATGATACTAGCAAGTTGGTGCTACCTCAACTGGAATGAGCTGCATATGACTTAAGTATAGATTTGAGGTTATTTTAAATTCTGCTTTGTGTCAGGGATTAAGTGTCAATGGAGATTTTTAATGCTCAAAACAGTAATAATTATGTTGTGTCATTGTGCTTCTTAGATATCTAAGTGAAGTTGGTGAGTTGGTAGTTTGAGTGTTAAGCACAATAAAATGATCTGAGCTAGAGATAGGGTCTTTGGATGGCTGTTAGTATAATTGATGCCATCCTGGGCCCATAGCGTTCCTCCAGTTCTTCCACTGACCCTACTCAGGACTCTACTATGTGGCAGATTACTTATCTGTTATCAAGGGCTTTGTAGTTAATACATATTGTTTAATAATCAGGTGACTGAGCATAGCACACACTGCACAGGACCAGGTGACTTCTATGTTCTGTTAGTACCCAAACAATGATGAAGACTGTTGCTGACATAACTCTGGCACCCATGAGACTAGTTACTCATTAATAAATCTTGACATAGGAATGCATATCTGGTTTCCAAGTATGTACTCTTATGCCCTAGGTTAACTATAACACAGTCCCAATGGCTTCTAATTGGTGTGGAATGCATTCACGAATGCTTTCCTATTATCCCACCCTGATCCCACCCTGTGAGTATGTTACCCTATAATAAACTGATCCACTTGTTATATGAAGCTGCCTTCCTCATTTTTCAATCTCAAGATGCCCTCTCACTTTGGTGAGCACTTTTTGTTCCCTCATCCTCCAACAGCCCTCTTCTGAGAAAATAAAACACAAGATTAAAGTAATATTTTGAGATATTGATGTTTTTCTCTTCTGTGTATTTTCCTTTATTTGTTTATTTATTTTCAGAACTTTCCCCTAGCCATCTCCATCCCAGAAGTTGGTCCAGTTTAATTTTCTCAGGGAAGGAAAGCAATAGCAGAAAACATCCTGATAGCGGGCAGGAATCCCTCAGAAGAAATGGAGTAGCCATCATGGTCAACAAAAGAGTCCAAAATGCAGTACTTGGATGCAATCTCAAAAACGACAGAATGATCTCTGTTTGTTTCCAAGGCAAACCATTCAATATCACAGTTATCCAAGTCTATGCCCCAAACAGTAATGCTGAAGAAGCTGAAGTTGAACGGTTTTATGAAGACCTACAAGACTTTTTAGAACTAACACCCAAAAAAGATGTCCTTTTCATTATAGGGGACTGGAATGCTAAAGTAGAAAGTCAAGAAACACCTGGAGTAACAGGCAAATTTGGCCTTGGAATGCGGAATGAAGCAGGGCAAAGACTAATAGAGTTTTGCCAAGAAAATGCACTGGTCATAGCAAACACCCTCTTCCAGCAACACAAGAGAAGATTCTACACATGGACATCACCAGATGGTCAACACCGAAATCAGATTGATTATATTCTTTGCAGCCAAAGATGGAGAAGCTCTATACAGTCAACAAAAAGAAGACCAGGAGCTGACTGTGGCTCAGATCATGAACTCCTTATTTCCAAATTCAGACTTAAATTGAAGAAAGTAGGGAAAACCGCTAGACCATTCAGGTATGACCTAAATCAAATCCCTTATGATTATACAGTGGAAGTGAGAAATAGATTTAAGGGCCTAGATCTGATAGACAGAGTTCCTGATGAACTATGGAATGAGGTTCGTGACATTGTACAGGAGACAGGGATCAAGACCATCCCCATGGAAAAGAAATGCAAAAAAGCAAAATGGCTGTCTGGAGAAGCCTTACAAATAGCACTGAAAAGAAGAGAGGCGAAAAGCAAAGGAGAAAAGAAAAGATATAAGCATCTGAATGCAGAGTTCCAAAGAATAGCAAGAAGAGATAAGAAAGCCTTCTTCAGCAATCAATGCAAAGAGATAGAGGAAAACAACAGAATGGGAAAGACTAGAGATCTCTTCAAGAGAATTGGAGATACCAAGGGAACATTTCATGCAAAGATGGGCTCGATAAAGGATAGAAATGGTATGGACCTAACAGAAGCAGAAGATATTAAGAAGAGGTGGCAAGAATACACAGAAGAACTGTACAGAAAAGATCTTCACGACCCAGATAATCATGAGGATGTGATCACTAATCTAGAGCCAGACATCTTGGAATGTGAAGTCAAGTGGGCCTTAGAAAGCATCACTAAGAACAAAGCTAGTGGAGGTGATGGAATTCCCGTTGAGCTGTTTCAAATCCTGGAAGATGATGCTGTGAAAGTGCTGCACTCAATATGCCAGCAAATTTGGAAAACTCAGCAGTGGCCACAGGACTGGAAAAGGTCAGTTTTCATTCCAATTCCAAAGAAAGGCAATGCCAAAGAATGCTCAAACTACCGCACAATTGCACTCATCTCACACGCTAGTAAAGTAATGCTCAAAATTCTCCAAGCCAGGCTTCAGCAATATGTGAACCGTGAACTCCCTGATGTTCAAGCTGGTTTTAGAACAGGCAGAGGAACCAGAGATCAAATTGCCAACATCCGCTGGATCATGGAAAAAGCAAGAGAGTTCCAGAAAAACATCTATTTCTGCTTTATTGACTATGCCAAAGCCTTTGACTGTGTGGATCACAATAAACTGTGGAAAATTCTGAAAGAGATGGGAATACCAGACCACCTAACCTGCCTCTTGAGAAATCTGTATGCAGGTCAGGAAGCAACAGTTAGAACTGGACATGGAACAACAGACTGGTTCCAAATAGGAAAAGGAGTACGTCAAGGCTGTATATTGTCTCCCTGCTTATTTAACTTATATGCAGAGTACATCATGAGAAACGCTGGACTGGAAGAAACACAAGCTGGAATCAAGATTGCCGGGAGAAATATCAATAACCTCAGATATGCTGATGACACCACCCTTATGGCAGAAAGTGAGGAGGAGCTAAAAAGCCTCTTGATGAAAGTGAAGGAGGAGAGCGAAAAAGTTGGCTTAAAGCTCAACATTCAGAAAACGAAGATCATGGCATCCGGTCCCATCACTTCATGGGAAATAGATGGGGAAACAGTGGAAACAGTGTCAGACTTTATTTTTTTGGGCTCCAAAATCACTGCAGATGGTGACTGCAGCCATGAAATTAAAAGACGCTTACTCCTTGGAAGAAAAGTTATGACCAACCTGGATAGTATATTCAAAAGCAGAGACATTACTTTGCCGACTAAGGTCCGCCTAGTCAAGGCTATGGTTTTTCCTGTGGTCATGTATGGATGTGAAAGTTGGACTGTGAAGAAAGCTGAGCGCCGAAGAATCGATGCTTTTGAACTGTGGTGTTGGAGAAGACTCTTGAGAGTCCCTTGGACTGCAAGGAGATCCAACCAGTCCATTCTGAAGGAGATCAACCCTGGGATTTCTTTGGAAGGAATGATGCTAAAGCTGAAACTCCAGTACTTTGGCCACCTCATGTGAAGAGTTGACTCATTGGAAAAGACTCTGATGCTGTGAGGGATTGGGGGCAGGAGGAGAAGGGGACAACTGAGGATGAGATGGCTGGATGGCATCACGGACTCGATGGACGTGAGTCTGAGTGAACTCCGGGAGATGGTGATGGACAGGGAGGCCTGGCATGCTGCGATTCCTGGGGTTGCAGAGTCAGGCACGACTGAGTGACTGAACTGAACTGAACTGAAATCTCTGGCTAAAACTCAAACTCACTAAGAAGATTAAGTGAGATGCCTCTGAGGTATCTCAATACCACAATAGAGGGAGTGCCTTTTAGTCTAAAATCATAATTAAAAGTTCCTTTGGGCGAGGTGGGGCTGGGAGGAAGATGGGAGTCTGAAGAGAAGGGAATGGTCATAGCCTCCTAGTGTTGATCCCCAAGTCCAAGACCCAGAGCCTTGGGTAGGTCCTGAAGAGGGTCTGCTGATGATGCTATCTGGGCAGAGTTCTTGAGTGAGTGGGCAAAGGAAAGGGCAGTAAGACTCCAGAGAGATCTTAGGGGACCCAAGTCCAGTGAATAGGCAGTGGTATCATAGAGATGGCACAGAGGAGGCAGAGAGATGTGAGGTGGGGCAGGGATGAACTAAAACATATTGGGATTAATTTCCACTCTTCCCATGGAACAGTGGCTTTGCTGCTGGTGGTGGGGCTCCAAATAGAAATTGAAGTAAATCTAGATGAAGTTATATTTCTTTTATATGAATCTGAGAGTCCTCCCTGAAACACAGATAACATCTTTTTTTAATCAAGTCTACACAGTAATGCAGAAATAAATACTACACAGTAATACAGAAGAAATGACGGGGAGGAGGAGAGAAAATCTTGAAACACGGATGAAAGAGAACAGTCTTAATGACCAAACTGATGCGCGGGGGAGGCAGGACCAGGGCGGCGGTGGGGAGAAGGGACTGTCATCTCTGATGAGCCCCAGGCTTCTTGCTTGGGGCTTTGGTGGTAAAAGGTGGGTCATTTACTAGGGCTTGGAACACATGAACAAGAGAGGCTGTATGAGCCTGGGAGACTGAGTGAAGGCACCTAATTCTCTCTCCTGCTCATCTTTATAAAGCAGGGACAATGCTGCACACCACTGGGCCCCGCCGATTTCACAAAGTGCCATTAGAACGCTGTGGGCTAGAGTCAATAACTAAGGAGAGGCTAACAGCTGAGAAGAACAGCAGTTGATGGAGAACATTAGATATGAAGGAAATCTTTAAAATGAAATTTAAAAATATGAAATTAAAAAAATTCTCTCTAAGTGAATAGATCAGAGCCAGAGACATTCCTTCCATTTGACGCTATTGCTTCATATCCATATCATGGCTCACCTTCACTAGATCCCCATCACCTGTAAAATGAGGATCGTAGTGTGGTCCCAAGACAAGAAAGGGGCAGGCCACAACATTTAAAATAATGACATTGTCCAAAGGACAAGACATAAACTGATTAGAACCAAGTAGGTCCAAGATGGTGTACAAGTGGACTAGACCTGGGGACTCCGTGTATGCTCACTGTAACACATCAGCAAGCTAAATGACACATCCACAGGGGTCGTGACGGTTCAAGCCTGAACGGAAGGTCAAAAAATGGATGGTGGCTCAATTTCTGGAAATCCCCAACCCTTTCTCAGAATAGCTAGAATATTCTTCCCACTTATCAGCCTATGAAATTACTCACCCTTGTAAAAACTAACAATTCCATACCCTGTTGCCTCTCTTGCCTTCCAAAATGGTCTACATTCTGTCTCTAGAGTGTGTTTCCTCCCTGAATAAACCTTCTTTCACTTTACTATGGTGTGCTCTTGAATTTTTTCCTCTGTGCAGCCAAGAACCCACACTTGGCAGCTATCCCAGGGACTCTGATGTGACCTGGGATGTGACCATTTCCTCACGCCCCATTCTCTCTCTTACAACAGTCCCATTTCTAAGCAGAGGCAGTCATGAGGAGGGAGGCAAGGGGACTTCAGGTGATGGTTACTACTGATTGATCTGTCCTCAGAAGCGTGGCAGCAGCATGCAGGACCAGTATGGAGCCAGTATGCCCAGAGAGAACTGGATGCTGCAGAAGGACAGACGCAGGAGAGACATGAGACGTGGGTGAGGGGTTGTCATGGGTGAGGGGTTGTCGTGGGTGAGGGGTTGGTGCCTTGCAGATGGTTGGGGGATAGTTGTGGAGGAGGGAGTTCAGAGATCTATGACCCAGAAAAATCAGGGTGGTTCAGGTCTGAGACTGCCATATCAGCCCCCTCCCTGGGCCCTGGAGAGCATTATCAGACTTAGGGCAGCCCCAGGATGGCAGTATTCTTTGAGGGATGGGCACAGGACTCACAAGGCAGACCCTCACCACAGGGTCCTCAGCGTAGACAGGAAAAGAGAAAGAGAGGAGATAATTGGCTTCCATGATCTCTGAGCTAAAGGGCACCCAGTCTGGTCCTGGACTATTTCTTCTTCTGGCTAACTGTCACAGTGGAGTCGCTAGACTTTTCTCCAAAGTAACTGGCAGGCCTTTGAGGGTAAGAGCTCTTATTCTTCCACCTCCTCTGTGTTCCAAAGCCCCTGCAAGGCATGGCAAGGAAACAGTGCTGGGCAAAGATTCAGGTCTCACTCAAATAGTTAGAAAGGCTAGTTTGCATAATAATAAAAATTCAGGACAGAGGGGCTGTCACAGAAAGTACAGAAAAGGTGATGGGTTTCACTGGTGACTCAGATGGTAAAGAATCTGCCTGCAATGCAGGAGACCTGGGTTCGATCCCTGGGTTGGAAATACCTCCTGGAGAAGGAAATGGCAATCTGATCCAGTATTCTTGCCTGAGAAATCCCACAGATAGAGGAGCCTGGTGAGCTACAGTCCATGGGTTCACAGAGTCAGACACAAGTGAGTCACTAACACTTCTCTCATATAACGCATGGCCTTGAAGACAGGGGCTGGCCTTAATCATCTGTTTGTGGACCATCCTGAGGCATTGCTGCACCTTAGTAATGATTCATCAAAGGGAAACTGCTATCAAAAATGATATTTAGAGGAGGTCATGATAGCAGGGCAATAGGACATAGAGTTCATCTCTTTAGACAAATGCACCAAGAATACATCTACAAATGGAATAATTCTCACAAAGCACCAGCTGAACACTAGCAGAGGACCTGAGAGGCCTCAAAGGACGGAAGATCCCCAAATGACTGGGTAAGATGCAAGAAAGAAGGGGGAAAGAAGAGAAGAAGCAGGGTGAGACTGGTTCCCAGGGGTGGGGGGATCTGAAGGAGAGGTTCCCACATAATGGGAACTCCCGTCACCAGCAGGGAGATCAGTTGGGACAGAAGGGGAACTTAGGGGGCTCTCAGAGGAGAGTTCAGTAAGCGATCTGTGGCGTGCAAGAGAGTTAAGCTCACACCGACAGTCGCTGTCACAGCCCTGTGCCTGCCACCCTGAGGCATGTGTCTGCCACTATGAATTGGGATCAGGTGCTGGAACCTGGGGTTTGGAGAGCAAACCTGGGAAGGGCTGTGAGGAGACAGCCTGAGGAAGAGGGAGTGAGGAAGTCTGCAACTAGGAATGTTTCTGGAGAAAATTTGGACTGCCATAGGAGCAAAAAGCGAAGTGCTAGTAACCCAGTCATGCCTGACTCTTTCTGTTCCCATGGACTGTAGCCTGCCAGGCTCCTTTGTCCATAGCATTCTCCAGGCCTTTATCAGGACATCACAGGTCCAAGCCCTGGGCCAGCATTTCAATGTCCCATGACCAGAAGTGAATAGGCTCTGGGAGAACAGATCACATCAACCAAGTTCTCAAGAAAATATGTCAACTAACACTCTTATTGACAACCGCAGAGCCACTTGGCACAAGATCGAGATCAGATTATCTTCTAAATAAGTTGACCCTGGGGATTATCTTGTCTAGGGTAGAATTACGACTGTGTGTGCTGTGTGCTATTGCTCAGTTGTATCCAATTCTTTGTGACTCCATGGACGGTAGCCTGCCAGGCTCCTCTGTCCATAGAGTTCTCCAGGCAAGAACACTGGTGTGGGTGGCCAGCACCACTGTTAAGTGATGCATGAGGGGCAGGGTCGCCACTGCAGCCTCTCTCCCCACATGGTAACCCGGCCTCACAGGCCCTGGCAGGGTCCCCTCCCAGGTCTGGCTCCCTCAGGCCCACAGTCTCTGGCTCCCTCACATGACTTGTTGTCAGTAGGACCAGCCCTCTCATGCCTGTGGCTCCGGGCTTCCCTGCACACCTCAAAACACCAGGGCTGGCTCTTTTGCACCAATGGCTGAGCACTAGGAAAGACCTTGCTGGGGCTGATTTTCTGTCACCCATAGCTGCTAACATCCCTACATGTCTTGTCAGCACTAAGGCCAGCTCTCTTATGCCCATGGTCAAGCACTGGGAAAGACCCCACTGGGGCTGATCTTCTTGCACCTGGGGCCACCAGCTCCCATATGTGCCTGTCATTGCCTGGGCTTTCATGACCCCATCCACATAACCAATTCCTCACTCCTTCCTTGAATGGATGGACTTGTGTGCTCCAGGGAGACCACAGAAGCAGACCTTCTGTGGGTGGTCCACACACAGAGGTGGGGCTAAAACCACTGAACTCAAGGCAGCCATGCAACTAAAGAAGGAAAGCTCAGATCTCTCCTTACAACTGCATAAACAGTGAATTTAGGGACTTGTGACTGACTTTGTAAGCTCATCTATATGGACAAGTGCCCCTATAGCCAAGATGAGTCTGGGTTTAGTAGCTGTATACTTTGTAGGTATATACACACGGCGGGGTTGGACCAGGGTAGACTCTAAGCTGCCTCCGTAGCACCCACAGTGGGTCTAAATCCATTATTACTGCAATCCTGGGACCTGAATCCAGTGAATCTATGCTGGTGGCCTGGTGAAAACAATGTCTGAGACACTAGGGCCAGTGCTGTCATACCCACAGTTAAGTTGGGGCCAAAAGCAGTGCCAACCACAGTGGAATCTGAGAGCTCACACAAAGGGTGAAAGGTGACACTATTGAGTACACCACATGTGAACAACTCCAGAGGAGGAATACTCAGTCACTTCCATCCCAGTGGGAGTGCCCCAGTACCGCCTGTCTTGCACTGTGGATCAGAAACACAGTGAAGAAACAGACCTGGGGGCCTCTACTCCAACAAATAGGGAGCAGACTCCACCTCTGACAAGACAGTGCCGAACGCAGAGCAAAGGGGAGGCCCTGCTCAGTATGTAGGGCAGCCTCTGCTTATGGCACTGGTCAAACCCCCTATCAAGAGGATAATGGCACAAGCCTCTGGACCAGTGTCATCCACCAGTGGGCAGACACCAGAAGCAAGAGGAACTACGATCCTGCAACCTGTAGAAAGCTGACCACAAACACAGTAAGTTAGACAAAATGAAATAAAGAAATATATTGCAGATGAAGGAGCAAGAGAAAACCTATAAGAACACCTAAATGAAGAGGGGATATACAATCTATTTAGAAAAGAATTCAGAATAATGATAGTGAAGATGATCCAAGATTTTGGAAAAAGAATGGAGGCACAGAATGAGAAGATACAAGAAATGTTTAACAAAGACCTAAAAGAAAAGCAAGTATCCTCCAACTAAAAATAAAATTTTAAAAAGATCTAGGAGAACTGAAGAACTAAAGAACAAACACATACAATAACTGAAGTGAAAAATAAACTAAAAAGAATCAATAGAAGAATAACTGAGGCAGAAGAATGAATAAGTGAGCTAGAAGACAGAATGATGGAAATTACTACCATGGAACAGAATAAGAAAATAGAATTAAAATAAATTTAAGAGTATCTGGCAAAACATTAAACACATCAACATTGAATTATAGGAGTCTCAGAAGAGGTAGATAAAGAGAAAGGGTCTGAGAAAATATCTGAAAAAATTATAGTTGAAAGTGTCCCTAATATGGGAAAGGAATTAGCCACCCAAATCCAGAAAGTGTGGAGAGTCCTGTACAGGATAAACCTAAGGAGGATCATGCCCAGGCACATATTAATCAAACTGTTAAAACGGAATACAAAGAAAAATATTAAAAGAAAACATACAGTTCAGTTCAGTTCAGTTGCTCAGTCGTGTCCGACTCTTTGCGACCCCATGAATCGCAGCACGCCAGGCCTCCCTGTCCATCACCAACTCCCGGAGTTCACTCAGACTCACGTCCATCGAGTCCATGATGCCATCCAGCCATCTCATCCTCTGTCGTCTCCTTCTCCGCCTGCCTTCAATCTTTCCCAGCATCAGGGTCTTTTCCAATGAGTAAGCTCTTCACATGAGGTGGCCAAAATATTGGAGTTTCAGCTTCAACATCAGTCCTTCCAATGAACACCCAGGACTGATCTCCTTCAGGATGGACTAGTTGGATCTCCTTGCAGTCCAAGGGACTCTCAAGAGTCTTCTCCAACACCACAGTTCAAAAGCATCAATTCTTCGGCACTCAGCTTTCTTTATAGTCCAACTCTCACATCCATACATGACCACTGGAAAAACCATAGCTTTGACTAGATGGACCTTTGTTGGCAAAGTATTGTCTCTGCTTTTTAATATGCTGCCTAGGTTGGTCATAACTTTCCTTCCAAGGAGTAAGCGTCTTTTCATTTCATGGCTGCAGTCACCATCTGCAGTGATTTTGGAGCCCCCCAAAATAAAGTCAGCCACTGTTTCCACTGTTTCCCCATCTATTTGCCATGAAGTGATGGGATCAGATGCCATGATCTTCGTTTTCTGAATGTTGATCTTTAAGCCAACTTTTTCACTCTCCTCTTTCACTTTCATCAAGAGGCTTTTTGATTCTTTTTCACCATAAGGGTGGTGTCATCTGCATATCTGAGGTTATTGATATTTCTCCTGGCAATCTTGATTCCAGCTTGTGCTTCTTCAGCCCAGAGTTTCTCATGATGTACTCTGCATATAAGTTAAATAAGCAGGGTGACAATATACAGCCTTGACGTACTCTTTTTCCTATTTGGAACAAGTCTGTTGTTCCAGGTCCATTTCTAACTGTTGCTTCCTGACCTGCATACAGGTTTCTCAAGAGGCAGGTCAGGTGGTCTGGTATTCCCATCTCTTTCAGAATTTTCTACAGTTTATTGTGATCCACACAGTCAAAGGCTTTGGCATAGTCAATAAAGCACAAATAGATGTTTTTCTGGAACTCTGTTGCTTATTTGATGATCCAGCAGATGTTGGCAATTTGATCTCTGGTTCCTTTGCCTTTTCTAAAACCAGCTTGAACATCTGGAAGTTCATGGTTCACATATTGCTGAAGACTGGCTTGGAGACTTTTGAGCATTACTTTACTAGTATGTGAGATGAGTGCAATTGTGTGGTAGTTTGAGCATTCTTTGGCATTGCCTTTCTTTAGGATTGGAATGAAAACTGACGTTTTTCAGCCCTGTGACCACTGCTGAGTTTTCCATATTTGCTGGCATATGGGACTCCCTAAAAGGTTATCAGCTGAGCTTTCAGCAGGAAGTCTGTGGGTTAGAAGGGAGTAACATGATATGTTCAACTTGATGAAAGGGATAAAGTTACAATCAAGAATGCTCTATCAGCAAAGATTTGACAAAGAAATCAAAAGCTTTACAGAAAAGCAAAAGCTAGAATTCAGCACCATCAAACCAGCTTTACAACAAATGCTACAGGAACTTCTCTAGGCAGAGGAAGAAAAATAGATCACAACTAGAAACAAGAAAATCACAAATGGGAAACCTCACTGGTAAAACAAAACCTAAAGTAAAAGCAGGAAATCATCCATACACAAATATGACATCAAAACTAGCAACCATAAGAAGAGGAGAGCACAAATTCAGGAAATGGGAAATTGAGAGGCCAGCAATTTAAACTTGAATATATATATAATGGTTTCCCTGGTGGCTTAGTGGCAAAGAATCTGCCTACCAATGCAGAAGATGCAGGTTTGATCCCTGAGTCAGGAAGGTTCCCTGGAGAAGGAAATGGCAACCTCCTCCAGTATTCTTGCCTGGGAAATCTTATGGAAAGAAGAGCCGGGTGGGCTATAGTTCATGGGTCACAAAGTGTCGGACATGACTTAGTGACTAAACAACAACAATGACACCATATATGTACACACACACACACACATAAATATATAGAGAGAGAGAGGGAGAGAGAGACTGCTATATCAAATCTCAGGGGAAATGCAAATTAAAAGCTATGATAGATACACACAAAAATAAAAAAGCAACCCAACCACAACACTAAAGATGGTCATCAAACCACAAGAGAGGGGAACAAAAGAGGAAGGAAAGAAGAAAAGACCTAGAAACACAAGCCAAAAATAAATAAGAAAATGGCAATAGAAATACACATATCAAAGATTATTTTAAATGTAAATGGATTAAATGCTCCAACCAAAAGACATAGATTGGCTGAATGGATACAAAAACAGACTGAAAGTTGGAAAAGGATATTTCATGCAAATGGAAATTGAAAGAAAACTGGAATAGCAATAGTCTTATCAGAAAATAGACTTTAAATAAAGACTGCTACAGGAGACAAGGAAAGACAGTACCTAATGATCAAGGGTTCAATCCAAGAAAAAGACATACCTTTGTAAATACATATGCACCCAACAAAGGAGCACCTCAATATATAAGTCACATGCAAACAACCATATAAGGGGAAATCAGTAGTAACACCCTAATAGTAGGTGACTTTAACACCCCACTTAATCAATGGACACTTAATCCAGTCAGAAAATAAATAAGAAAACACTAGCCTTAAATGACACATTAGACCAATTAGACTTAATTGATGTTTATTGGAGCATTCCATCCAAAGCAGCAGAATCCACTGTCTTTCCAGGTGTACATGGAACTATCTCCAAGACAGATCACATCTTGGGTCACAAATCAAGCCTTGGTAAATTTAGGAAAATTGAAAACATATCATGTATCTATTCCAACCACCATGATATGAAATTAGAAATCAATTAGAGGGGGAAAACTGTTAAAAAAAAAAAATTCTACCACATTCATGTGGAGGCTAAACAATATGTTCTAAATAACCCATGGATCACTAAGGAAATCAAAGAGGAAATTTTAAAATACCTAGAGACAAATGACAATAGAAAATTACCCAAAACCTATGGGATAGAGCAAAGGCAGTTCTAAGAGGGAAGTTTATAGCAATACAATCTTACCTTAAAAAACAAGAAAAATCTCAAATAAACAACCTAACCTTATACCTAAAGCAACCAGAGAAAGAACAAACAAAACCCCAAGTTAATAGAGAGAAATCATAAAAAAGGCAGAAAAAAATGGAATAGAGACAAAAAAAAAAAAGTAAAGATCAATGAAAATAAAAGGTGGTTCTTTGAGAAAATAAACAAAAGTGATAAATCTTTATCAAGTCTTATCAAGGAAAAAAGGCAAAAGATGCAAATAAATAAAACTAGAAATAAAAAAGGAGAAATTGCAAAAGACACTACAGAAATACAAAGAATCATAACAGATTACCCCAAGCAACTATATGCTAATAAAACGGACAACCTAGGAGACTGAACAAATACTTAGAAAAGTATGATTTTCTAAGACTGAACCAGGATGAAATAGAAAATATGAACAGACAACCTCAAGTGCTGAAATTGAAACTGTGATTAAAAAACAAAAATCCAGGGCCAGATGGCTTCAAAAACAAATTCTATCAAACATTTAGAGAAGAGTTAACACCTATCCTTCTGAAAATATTCCAAAATATTGCAGAGGAAGGAACACTCTGATGCTCATTCTATGAGATGACCATCACCCAGATACCAAAACCAGAGAAAAATATCACAAAGAATAAAATTACAGGCCAATATCACCAATGAACATAGACACAAAAATTCTCAACAAATTATTAGCAAACTGAAACAAACAACACATTAAAAGGATCATAGTCCATAGTGAAAGTGAAAGTCACTCAGTTGTGTCTGACTCTTTGTGACCCCATGAACTATACAGTCCATGGAATTCTCCAGGCCAGAATACTGAAGGGAGTAGCCTTTCCCTTCTCCAGGGGAACCTCCCAAGCCAGGGATCGAACCCAGGTCTTCCACATTGCAGGCAGATTCTTTACCACCTGAGCCACAGGGGAAGCCCATAGTCATAGTCCATTGTCAAGTGTGATTTTCCCCAGAGATGCAAAGATTCTTCAGTTCAGTTCAGTCACTCAGTCGTGTCCGACTCTTTGTGACCCCATGAATAGCAGCACGCCAGGCCTCCCTGTCCATCACCATCTCCCGGAGTTCACTCAGACTCACGTCCATCAAGTCAGTGATGCCATCCAGCCATCTCATCCTCGGTCGTCCCTTTCTCCTCCTGCCTCCAATGCCTCCCATCATCAGAGTCTTTTCCAATGAGTCAACTCTTCGCATGAGGTGGCCAAAGTACTGGAGTTTCAGCTTTAGCATCATTCCTTCCAAAGAAATTCCAGGGTTGATCTCCTTCAGAATGGACTGGTTGGATCTCCTTGCAGTCCAAGGGACTCTCCAGAGTCTTCTCCAACACCACAGTTCAAAAGCATCAATTCTTCGGCGCTCAGCCTTCTTCACAGTCCAACTCTCACATCCATACATGAACACAGAAAAAACCATAGCCTTGACTAGATAGACCTTAGTCGGCAAAGTAATGTCTCTGCTTTTGAATATGCTATCTAGGTTGGTCATAACTTTTCTTCCAAGGAGTAAGCGTCTTCTAATTTCATGGCTGCAGTCACCATCTGCAGTGATTTTGGAGCCCAAAAAATAAAGTCTGACACTGTTTCCACTGTTTCCCCATCTATTTCCCATGAAGTGATGGGACCGGATGCCATGATCTTCGTTTTCTGAATGTTGAGCTTTAAGCCAACTTTTTCACTCTCCTCTTTCACTTTCATCAAGAG
>SJYX01024598.1:63361-76323 GCA_006410675.1 Oreotragus oreotragus
ACTGGAGCGGGTTGCCATTTCCTTCTCCAATGCATGAAAGAGAAAAGTGAAAGTGAAGTCGCTCAGTCGTGTCCGACCCTCAGCGACCCCATGGACTGCAGCCTTCCAGGCTCCTCCGTCCATGGGATTTTCCAGGCAAGGGTACTGGAGTGGGGTGCCATTGCCTTCTTCAAGTAAGGGTGTTACAGGGGGTATACTATGCACTTCTGTTTCTGAATAGTTTATTTTTTCTTGAATTGTTTCTGAACTAGCATCATTTTCACAAAACCCCGGAGAATATGCAGCTTTCCACACAGAGCCATTAGAATACGTGGTGAAAACTAGGTGCATTCTCTAGAAGCTTTCATCTTAAAATGTTTTGTCTTCCACCATCTCCCTTTTCTACTTTATATTGTTAAACATTTCAAACGTACAGAAAAAGAAGAGAATGTAGGATAATGAATGACGATATACTCACCATCCAAATTTAATAGTTGTTAATAGTGTGCCATATATGTGGCAATTTGTTGTGTTTTTGTTGCAATTCAAAATAAATGACAGACACTATCAAGATAGCATAGTAATAACACTACATTACAATGTGAGTTAGAAAGCATCTAAAGAACAAGAATATATTTCTGCATAGCCTGTATTGTTGGAGAAGGCAACGGCAACCCACTCCGGTAACCTTGCCTGGAAAATCCCATGGATGGAGGAACCTGGTGGGCTGTAGTCCATGGGGTCGCTAAGAGTTGGACACGACTGAGCGACTTCACTTTCACTTTTCTCTTTCATGCATTGGAGAAGGAAATGGCAACCCGCTCCAGTATTCTTGCCTGGAGAATCCCAGGGGCGGGGGAGCCTGGTGGGCTGCCGTCTGTGGGGTCGCACAGAGTCGGACACGACTGAAGCGACTCAGCAGCAGCAGCAGCCTCTATTGTATTTATGTCTTCCCTGCTCATCCGTTAGCCCCGTTACTTCCTGGCACACTGGCAACGAGATCTTAAGAAATGGTTAATTTCATGTTAAACATTTTTTTGCCAAGAAACCTTCTCTGTTGGAGCTGTGTTCTTCCTACTGTGTCATGTCAGTGCCAGCTCATCCACTCTTAGGGACGTGAAGATCATGTTTGGGTTAAGAGGGTGCCTACAGATCTCTGTCTCCACTATAAAGTTATCTGTTCACTCTTACGACGAGTAAGTCATCTCAGATCATCAGAGGACTTCTCAATCACTCTTCCCCGAATTCTTCTAGCATCCATCAAGCATCCTTGACTGAATAATTATTTCATTCAAGGTTACAAAATGGTGATTTTCTAATTTGATCACTTATTTGATATTTATTAGCTAGCAGCCTTTCATAATGAAGGGTCTTCCTCAAAATCAAGTCTAGCCTGTACCGTTCCTTTTGTAATCCATTTTTAGAGTAAGTTGGCTTAATATCTGGAACCTCTCAGGTGGTGCAAAGGTAAAGAATTTGCCTGCCACTGTAGGAGACACAAGAGAGGTGGCCTTAATCCCTGGGTCGGGAAGATCCCCTGGAGAAGGAAATGGCAATCCACTCCAGTATTTTTGCCTGGAGAATNTAAGTTGGCTTAATATCTGGAACCTCTCAGGTGGTGCAAAGGTAAAGAATTTGCCTGCCACTGTAGGAGACACAAGAGAGGTGGCCTTAATCCCTGGGTCGGGAAGATCCCCTGGAGAAGGAAATGGCAATCCACTCCAGTATTTTTGCCTGGAGAATTCCATGGACAGAGGAGCCTGGGGGCCTATAATCCATGGGGTCACAAGGAGTCAGACACAACTGAGCAACTGAGTACACACTTAAAGTAAGTCACTGGCTTTATATTGTAAATGCCATGTTATTTGTAGTTTATAGATATAAATGGATTTAGAATATTGATATAATTTCAGCCTTATTGATATCAGATAGAAAATCACTGGTAAATTCAAAACCACTCAATTCAGCAACAAAAAAGTGTCAAATTGATTACTCGATTAAGTTGATCACTTTCTTAGATACAAATGGCACTCAGTCCCATCACATGGCTTGTCCAGTAGCATCACAGTGTCACAGTCCCAGTGTCCATAAAGGAGTAATAGGGAGGATGTGTTTGTGAGAGGAAGAAAGGGGATGTAGACAGATGGACTCATCCCCCTTTGTCTCAAGTATTGGGATTTTGAAGTTCTGCGTTACCATCACTCAAAAGCATCTAGGTGGCCACTGCATTCAACTTCCCCCCACCCATGCCAGGAACCCTAGGGGAGTCCAGATATTAGACTGCCCATTGGAGGAGTCATATGGCAGGTGGCAAGGGACTTTATTGCTCAGCCTCCCAGCCCTGTTCCATGGAAGACCCTTCATTACCTCACAGCCCTGTTCCATGGAAGACCCTTCATTACCTCACAGCCCTGTTCCATGGAAGACCCTTCATTACCTCACAGCCCTGTTCCATGGAAGACCCTTCATTACCTCACAGCCCTGTTCCATGGAAGACCCTTCATTACCTCACAGCCCTGTTCCATGGAAGACCCTTCATTACCTCACAGCCCTGTTCCATGGAAGACCCTTCATTACCTCACAGCCCTGTTCCATGGAAGACCCTTCATTACCTCACAGCCCTGTTCCATGGAAGACCCTTCATTACTTCACAGCCTTGCCCCCACCACCCCGTGCTCCTTCCAGCGCAGGCTGCCTGCACTTCCTTGAAGAGGACAAACTCCGTCTCGGGTCCAAGTGGGCTCATCTCTAGACCTGGCCAACTCTCACTTGCCCCTTAGTACTCAGCTCCATGGTCCTTTAGTCCTAGAAGCCTTCCCGCAAAGCGTCTCACTTTATTGTAATTACAGGTTTTCTCATCTGTCTCCCCTACTAGACTGGGAGCTCACGTGCAAAGTGGGAAGTCTTTTTCTTTCCAAATCTTTCCTGCCTGGTGTGGAACCCCCATGTAGTAGATGCTAAGTGAATGTCCTCCAAGTAAAACAAAATGAATTAAAAAAAAAAAAGATTGACTTAGGCTTATCCTAGGAAGCACACAGATTTCCCTCCATCCCTCTTCCACAAATGAAATGGCTGAGCTGATTTTGCTCAAACCACCCTAAGTATGAGACACTTGGGATTGGGGTGAATGGAGTCTGGACAATTTCCGGTTCAGAGGAAGAAAATAATTACTGTATTAAGAATAGCCAAGGAGGGACTTCCCTGCAGTCCAGTAGTTAAGAGTCCAGGCTTCCGGGAGGGGATGCTGGTTCAATCCTTGATCAGGGAGCTAAGATCATGCCTCATGGCATGGCCAAGGAAAGAAGAAACAGCCAAGGAACATGTGGAACTAGAGAAGGGAGACCCAGAGGGGACTGGAGGGACACTGTTCTCGGTTTACAAAAATGCTTTCTGCAAGAGCATTGTAAGAAAGAGCTAAGTTATTAAAGCTCAGCCAAATAAACAAGATCCTGTCATCCCCATCCTCCCAAATGAAAGTGGTCGTGGGATCGTGATATGATTAAGGAATGCCCATGAGTTAAACACTTCGGAATACACGAATAGGCATAAATCAGCTGCGAATGCAGCATTCTTCGACATCCATTAATCTGCGGTTGGCTCCTCCTGAAACCCTGGGCTCCTCTGGGCTTCTCTCTTAATTGAAGTGGTGTGCCTTGGAGAATTATTGTCTTCCTACGCAACTTTCCCTTCCAAGGGAGGATTGCAAAACAAATACAGGAAAAAGGAACTGGATTCAATTTCTAGGCAAAGACTTTTTCTGCGTGCGTCCATATGACGCACACACCCTCAACAGTTCCAACTTGAGGCACGGCAGGCCTCTCGGACCAGCCTCCTAATTGTTGGTGAGTACGAAATGGCAGGCTGTCCCTCCGGGCTGACTTTGAGGTTTTACGCCGTTGATGAAATCCAGGGCTGCATATCAGTTCACAATGGGATGAAGATGTGCTCTGGAAAATGTAGGTCCAGCATCCTTAATGTCCCCTTTCCTTTCATCCCAGCCTTCCCACTCCCGGGAGCCTAAGAATTTGTAGTCAGCCCAGTGGCTGCAAGCACCTCCTTCTCCCCGCTGGCAGACAGATGTCTTCCGGTCTCCACGCCCATCAGCCGGAGCACCCTGATTTATAACCCTGAACCCAGAGAACAGGGCCCGCAGAGGCCAGACCATCACCTGGCCTTTGGAATGAATCAGGAGGGGGAACACAGAGCCTGTAGGGAAGGGGCCACCTCATTCAAGTTGGGGCTGTGTGGTTGGGTGAATAAGAAAGTGCTCTTGTGATTCGGAGAAGGGCTGCATGGAGCTCTCACCCACTGTAATGGTCAAAGCTTATTCTGATGGACTGCTGAGACTGTGGGGTCCCAGGAGCTCAACTGGGCGGGCAGAGTCACTGCAAATGTCCGGTTTCAATGCAATGGGGGGCAGGGGGATAAAACTTCTGTAAAAGACTGCAAGGGAGAAACTGTTTGGTTATGCTGTGATTTGTGTTTACAGCATTGAGTGATAAGTCCCAAGTCAAAGACTTCTAAAGTTCTCAATTCTTAAAAGTCATATTGATTTCTTTGACAAAGAGCAAGCACTTTATTTTTTCAATTTTTAAAAATTGGAGTATAATTGCTTTACAATGTTGTGTTCATTTCTGCTGTACCAGGAAGTGAATTAGCTGTATGTACACATGTAAGCCCTCCTTCCTGAGCCTTCCTCCCACTCCACTCCCTTCCCATTCCTCTAGGTCATCACAGAGCACCCAGCTGAGCTCACTGTGCTACGCAGCAGCTTCCTGCTTGCTATTTTACACAGAATAGTGCAAATATATATATATGTATATGCTATTCTCTTGGGCTTCCCTGGTGGCTCAGTGGTAAAAAATGTGCCTGTAATGCAGGAGACACGGGTTCGATCCCTGGGTTGGGAAGATGCCCTGGAGGAGGGCATGGCAACCTACTCCAGTATTCTTGCCTGGAGAATCCCATGGACAGAAAGAACCTGGCAAGCTACAGTCCATGGGGTCACAGAGCTGGACACGACCGGAGTGGCTGAGCACACACGTGATACTCTCTCAGGTTGTCCCACCCTCTCCTTCGCTCCGTCCGTGTTCACAAGTCCTTTCTCTATGGGGCAAACACTTCTAAAGCACCTAGGATGAGTCTAAGTGCTTGACAAATATTAACTCACATCCTCTTTCTAACAATCTGCGGTTGGTATCATTATTCCCTTTCCCGTATTCCTGACTGAAAGTCAATGGTCATATCATGAAGCACATGTGATATCTCCTATGTGTGCATTAAACTTCCTCCAACAAACTGGTTTTAAGTATCTCATACCAAATTACTAACTAGTACACCTGGTCCAGTCAGCGATAGAAATGAGACTGACTGGTACATTCAGGCATGATGGCTATAAAATGAGACATACTAATTTGATGAAAACTCTCCTAATAATTTCCCTGAGACCTATGGTTTCAGGTTTCAGTGGTTTTCAAATAACCGTATAAAGTCAGGCTAGACTGAAGAATAAGTGTAAAAAGGTAAGAAGAACTCTAGAAAGCTCTAGAAAGCACACTCCAGAGTTCACACTGCGCTTGCCCACGGTAACCGGGGTTTTTAATCAACTCGTGTCAGCTTGCGACTCAGTTCTTTGGGTTTCCAGAATTCTCTTTGGTCCTGAGCAGCTGCAGCCTGGGGGTGAGGGCCTTTAGTTCCAGAATCAGCTGTAAAATGAGGCACAACTGCTTTGAAAGGCTCCACAGTGCTCTTTATAGGAAGAGTCAAACTACTGTTAAAGTGTGCTGTGCTTTCTGAAAACCCAGAGCCCCAGCACTTCAGCAGCCCTCTGGGGGTGCTTCAGACACTCCTTGGGGTACGCTGGAGCCTGCCCAAACCAGACTGTGAACATCTCTTCCCACCTCTGCATTTTAAGTTGGTAGCTTGACGTCAGCCCTGGTGGAAACGTTTACACCGTGGAAATTGGCAAATGCGACAAGCAGGCCTGGTGGCTGCCCCTAGAACCAGCTGACCAGCAAGCGCACCACCAGGGAAGGAAGTCTGAAGCCTACATCTTTCCAATGAAGCAGGGTTACCTATGAAAATAATAATTTTTTTTTAGAGAAGGAGGCATTGGGGAAAATGGAAACCGTGATACTCTAAGGAGATGGCAGGGTGCTTTCTGAAGATCTGGCAGCCCTGGTGTTCTGGATGACCACCTTCCAAAAGAATCAGGAAGAGTCTGACGACCCCACGCCTGTCCTCACAAGAGGCGGGCAGAGAGACCAAACGCCACCAGCCTGTTCTCTCAAATCCATCCTTATTTGCTTTTATGCATTGTGCTGGACATCGCCAGCTGCTGTTCTAAACCTCTGTTCCCACTTGACTTGCCACAGTTCCGAGAACAACAAAATTAGTTCTTTTGTAATTTTTGTTAACTAGAGGAAAATATCGAGGCAACTGTGTTCATTTGCTATTGCTACTGTAGCAATAGCAGAAAGTGGCTTAAAATGAGACACAATTTGTTATGGTTCTGGAGGTCAGAGATGAGTCTGGTTGGGCTAAAATCCAGGTATCAGCAGGCCTGTTCTCCTTTCCTAAGGCTCTAAGGGAGAATTCGTTTCCTTGCCTTTTCCAGCCTCTGGCATTCTTTCTGCCTGCATTCTTGGCTCATGGTCCCTTCTTTCATCATCAAAGCGGGCAATGGCTAGTAGAGTCTCTGACATGTCACATCCTTCTGGTACTGACCCTCTGCCTCTGTCTTCTACATTTAAGGACTCTTGTGATTACATTGTGTCCACCCAGATAATCCACACTAATCTTGTTATAAATTCAGCTTGTTAGCAGCCTTAACTGACCTTTGCCATGTGACATAACATATTCACAGATCCTGGAAACTAGCAAAAGGACATGTTTGATGGGAAATAATTTTGCCTGTCATAGCAACACATGCCACCCAAGTCTTCAGTGAAACAGTGACTGGAAGTGACTTAGAATTACATCTCTGGGGGGAAGGATCTAAACCAAAGTCACTCCACCCCAGCCTGTCTCCTCGGTGTCAGCCAAGGAAATTCAGGGTGAAACTACATCAGTCTTAGAGATTGGGGATGGATTTTTCTGGAAGTCCTATAGTCTTAGGGACCAAAATCAGAGGTGCTAGTATTCTCCTTCCCCAAATAATTACTCCATCCAAACTCCTTTAAACCACGTCTCTAGTTTCTAGCTGTGCTTGGCGGGGGTACAACTGAGGGTCTCTGACTCCTCCACCCTTGCTCACATGTTAAAGCCCCACACAGGGCAAGTACTGCTAACCTGGAGAATCAAGCATCCTTCTTGACATTTAGCACGAACTGCATCATGGACAATTCATATATGAATGTAGGAATTAACTGTGCTGACCTCAGGGAACTTGAACGTGGACCTGGACTCGCACGGAGGCAGTTTCCAGCCTGCATAGTCTTCAGCATTTCCAACCAAGGATCCCAAAGAACAGGGTGGAGCTCGCTGGGGAGGAGTGGGCCAAACTCAAGAAACACAGCTTTCAGTTCATCAAGCGTGATTTCTCACTGGGAAGAGGGACATGTCCTTGGGGTTTAGGGAATCCTAGCCGAGCTAGTGTCTGTCTCTGGATAAAACAACTCAGGTGGTATGTTAGCACCGGGGAGGGGGTGTGGATTGGAGGGTGATTAGTGTCACTGCTGGGCTTCCCAAGTGGCACTAGAGGTAAAGGGACTAAGGGATGCAGGTTCAACCCTGGGTTGGGAAGATCCTTGGGAAGGTCAGAGGAGGGCGTGACACCCCACTCCAGTATTCTTGCCTGGAGAATCCCATGGACAGAGGAGCCTGGCGGGCTACAGTCCATGGGNTCCCAAGTGGCACTAGAGGTAAAGGGACTAAGGGATGCAGGTTCAACCCTGGGTTGGGAAGATCCTTGGGAAGGTCAGAGGAGGGCGTGACACCCCACTCCAGTATTCTTGCCTGGAGAATCCCATGGACAGAGGAGCCTGGCGGGCTACAGTCCATGGGATCGCAAAGAGTCAGACACGACTGAAGTCACTTAGCACACACGGACACAGTATCACTGCTCTGAAAGAGGTCCCCCAGGAGACTCGGCCCAACAAATTGCTGATCTTCTTTGGGTTCACAGAGCCCTGCCGACAGGGCGTGTATGTCACCCAGGTCTCCTCCCGCCCCAACATGAGGCCTCCTCCCCAAGCCCCCAAGCACCCTGTGAGCCAACATTTTTTTAATAATCATTGCCTACATAAAATCAACAAGGGGAAACATTCCTCTTCAAGCACACGTCTAGATGATTCCATTTCTCCTTGACGGAGAATTGGCAGTGATGGCCCCGTGGCCCCTGAGCCTACAGAGACTGTAGACCTCTGACTAATGGGGTAAGACAGACTGTTGAGATTCATGGGATTCAGTGTTCTGACCTCAGACCCATGTCTACAGCACATTGACTAACAACTTTGAAAAAAGCCCTGCTTTTTTTTTTTTTTTTNGGGTTGGGAAGATCCCCTGCAGAATGGCATGGCAACCCACGCTAGTATTCTTGCCTGGAGAGTTCCACGGACAGAGGAGCCTGGCGGGCTACAGACCATGAGGTCACAAACAGTTGGACATGACTGAGTGACTAACATGCATTGTGGGGAGGCAATGGTGGAAGGGACTTGATATTTGTTAAACACAGAGCCAAGCACAATGCTATATTTATACATATCATTTCATATGTTCTTGATGGCCGTTCTAGAAAATGACTATTTTTATTCCCCTCTGACAAGGAAATCAGTACTTAATTCATTTTATTTCACAACTGGTAAGTGGAAAAACCAGAACTGAATGTAAATCTGTTTGAGGCCAAAGTCTTTATCTTTCACTGGTATCATCCTGCCTACAACTCCCTTGAAATGAAGTTGTATGGAAAAATAGGGAAAAATTATGTAACTAGGGACTGTGGTTTCTAGAGCATTTGAACCATGAACTTATGGTGAGGGCATACTCTAGTCAGCTTCTCTGCCTGCAGACATTTATTAGTGCTTATGACTAAAGCTAAACATTAACCCACTTGAGATCTGCTTTTTCTTTTTGTTTTCAAACTCCCATGACTCTCGGTGGACTTGGTCATAGACCCTTTCTGTTATTACTCCCTTTTAAACAGCTCTGGGCCTCGTGGCAGCACTTTTGGAAACACTGGAGCACATCTGTAGTGAAGTCACTAATATGTTTGACTCCTAGTCTTCCTCAGGCCTCATGACTCCAGCATTGCTGGGGAGCCCCTATTTATGTCTCCATTTGAAGAATCTCAAGAGAGTGCTTGTGGCTCCTTCTCTCCACCCTCAGAGGGGAGAAAAGTTGCTGGGTAGGCATTTCCAGAGGGCTTTAAGGGGATCAAAGAGAGAAAAGCAAACACTGAGGGAAAAAATCAAGAAAAATAAACAGTTTATTCTTGGAACAAAGTTACATTGGCAGCTTTCTCCTCTCCAGTAATACTAGTTTTCCTGAAAGGATTATGCATGAATTTGCTTGGTCCCAGAGGATTGAGATACCACTCAGCTGTGGCCTGCAACTTCTATCTCCCACACCCTCTCAATTATGCTTTCAGTTTTCTCACTGGCTGGGCAAAATTTAAAAAGATTAAAATCAACCATGAGAGAAAGTGGGTTAACACAGCTGCTGCAAATGCCCATGTCAGCAATCCAAGTCAGCAGCTTTAATTAACTCAACCATGGGGACGGTGTCCCTGTGCCATAGATGAGAAGATCCCAGAGATTTTAGGGCTCCATCCTCAGGGAAGGAATGAGGAAGTTTAGGTTAAGTGAGGAGGGCTGCTAAGTGGAAATACCTTTCTTTGGGAGAGGAATTTTGGGTTTCTGAGCATACACATTCCAGACTGGAGGTCAAGGAATTCCCCAAAAAGGAAAAAGAGAGCAAGATTTCTGAGTGTGTTCATGAAATGTAAATGCCTGGATCCTGTTCTCCTACAGCATGCATTGCAAGGACTGCTGAAGGGCAGGAGGGGAGAGAGAGAGAGTAAAAACAACCAAATATTACAGGCTGTGGCCTTGAGAACCTCAGGCCTCAGAAGTTGCATATAGACTTAGAAAATAAGCTTGGATATAGTAATGAATGTAGACAGGAGGGCCCTCCTCACATACTCTGTATGGTACAAATCATCAGGGACCTAACCCTGACCTTGGGAAGAATCTAATAATGACTGAGATTAAATTCCCTATGGAGGGAGTAAAGAGCTCAAAGCGAATTAAATTCACTTTGGAGAAATAAAAGAAGTGTGGGCTGCTGCATCTGACTCATGTGGTAGCACCTACTAGGTGCTAGGCACTGTGCACACTATGGATACAAAGAAATGAACAAGCATTTACTGCCCTTACAGGTAAGGAAACAGATTGCAGAGTTCACAGTGGAGACGTCACAGATGCCAGGGATCCAGGAGGGAGTGCTGCCTCTATCTGAGGGCAGGGAAGCCCTTCCAGAATTCCCTACCTTTTTCTGGAGTCTCAAAAGATGAGTTGGAATTCCTCAGTGGAGGATGTGGGTGGAGTAAAGACATTTTTTACAAAGGTATAGAAGTGTGAAATAGCATGACATTTTTGGGAGATGGTAAAGAGGTTCACCTGGGTTTCCCAGGTGGTATTAGTGGTAAAGAACCTGCCTGCCAATGTAGGAAACTCAGGGGGCATGGGTTCGACCCCTGGGTCGGGAAGATGCCCTGGAGGAGGGCATGGCAACCCACTCCAGTATTCTTGCCTGGAGAATCCCTATGGACAGAGAAGCCTGGTGGGCTACAATCTGTGGGGGTGGGGTCAATCCAAAAAGTCAGACACACCCGAAGCGACTGAGCCCGCATGCAGCACAAGGAGGTGCCTATAGCTGAAGCAGTTCAGGTTGTTACAGGCTGCATAGGGGCTGACCCTGAAAAGCTTTGAATTCCATGCTAGGAAGCCTAGACTTTATTCTGTATGAGGTGGACAACCCCCAGAGGATTTTGGTAACATGAACAGATGCATTTCAGTTCAGTTCAGTCGCTCAGTCGTGTCTGACTCTTTGCGACCCCATGAATCGCAGCACGCCAGGCCTCCCTGTCCATCACCATCTCCCAGAGTTCACTCTGACTCATGTCCATCGAGTCCGTGATGCTATCCAGCCATCTCATCCTCGGTCGTCCCCTTCTCCTCCTGCCCCCAATCCCTCCCAGCATCAGAGTCTTTTCCAATGAGTTAACTCTTCGCATGAGGTGGCCAAAGTACTGGAGTTTCAGCTTTAGCATCATTCCTTCCAAAGAAATCCCAGGGTTGATCTCCTTCAGAATGGACTGCCCCCAGAGGACTTTGGTAACATGAACAGATGCATTTATCATGAATCAAAGCCAGTTAAGGAAGGTCACAAAGGAGGTATGACCACAAAGGTAGGAAGGAATCTGAGATGGAAAAGTACAGAAGTGAAGGGAAAATAGTTTGTGAAGAAGAAAATGGCCAATGGTGGACAATACCACAGAGAGGTACCAACATGAGCTCAGGGACAACCAATGGATTTTGAAATTTGGAGGCTATTATTGACTTTAATGAGGGCAATTCCAATGGTATATTGGGGCCAGAAAACAGGCAACAGTGAGCTGATGACTGAATGGAGTTTGAGAAAGTGATAGTAAATACACCCATTTGTTTGAGAAATTTGGAGAAGAAATAAAGATATGGGAAAATATACGTAAGTGGGTAATTTATTTATGTGTTTCAATTGATGAGGAGGACTCAGGCATGTTCAAGATTTAGGAAGGAGGCAATGAGAGGATCAAAGATAAGAAAGGGAAAGAAGTATTAGAAAGCAAGGTCTGGCAAGCATGGGCTTAAAGCATGAAGATTCCGCTGACCAACTAAACTTCCCATATGCCCAAGGAGGTAGAGATTACACACTAATTTAAAGGGTTTCAAGTATGGACCTTTTGTTGAAGCAAATGAACCTGTTTTTCATTTATTATCTCTTCTTCTGTTTGGACCATAATCTTAGACTCTTTTCCACCTAAAGTAGATTCCCAACTCCATTAGCTGTGTTCACACGATAGGAGGCTGTTTGCTAGATGCAGACATCAATTTAGAAATGGAAATCACTCCAGTTTGGGCACTGGGGAAATTAACAGAGTGCGATCCATTTGGTTTGATTAGATTTGGCACACCTGTGCATAAGGACACCACGTTCCAGAACTTGCTACTGTGAAATTTGTGAATCAGAGAACTGATTAATGAATACACTGTAGGGTTTTGAGAAGTTTAGGGTCACCCCGACCATCTATTCTTGTTAGTGCACACTCTTCACAGAAACAAATAATTTGGTATGTTCTGTCATATGCTCTGTTTTTGCCTATTTACCTTTCAGACCAAATACTCAGTTTCTCAATCTCACACCTTTTGCAGAGTTGCAGGATAGAAGTCTTTGAGGAATTTGGAAGAGTTGCAGACTGTCTTATAAAGGAGTACTGAAATAGAGCTCAGAGTTTAGTTCAGTTATATTATTATGTTGAGCTACTGTAATTAAAATTTTATGCTTTATTTTGAACTCTACTCTTTCTTATTCCTCTAAAAATGACTTTCAGTAGTTTGCTACATATGAAGTGCATTTTTAAAAACAGATTGTGGGACTAAAATTAAGTGTAGCAGACTGTCTCAAAATTGAAATGTCAATGACATTTTCAATATAAGAAAGACATTTATCTTATAGACAACATTTAGGGTCATATATGTTGTGGATACAGTGTCAGACTATTTTTTTGGACTCCAAAATGACTGCAGATGGTGATTACAGCCATGAAATTAAAAGACACTTACTCCTTGGAAGAAAAGTTATGACCAACCGAGATAGCATATTCAAAAGCAGAGACGTTACTTTGCCGACTAAGGTCCATCTAGTCAAGGCTATGGTTTTTCCTGTGGTCATGTATGGATGTGAGAGTTGGACTGTGAAGAAGGCTGAGCACCGAAGAACTGATG
>SJYX01024598.1:98378-112099 GCA_006410675.1 Oreotragus oreotragus
GATCATCCCCATACACCAGCCCCAAGCGTCCTGCATCCTGCATTGAACATAGACTGGCAATTCATTTCTTACATGATAGTATACAAATTTCAATGCTATTCTCCCAAATCATCCCACCCTCTCCCTCTCCCTCTCCTTCTCCCTCAGAGTCCATAAGTCCGCTCTACACATCTGTATCTCTTTTGCTGTCTTGCATACAGGGTCCTCATTACCATCTTTCTAAATTCCATATATATGTGTTAGTATACTGTATTGGTGTTTTTCTTTCTGGCTTACTTCACTCTGTATAATTGGTTCCAGTTTCATCCATCTTATTAGAACTGATTCAAATGTATTCTTCTTAATGGCTGAGTAATACTCCATTGTGGAGGTCAGCTTTTAAATCTGGGCTGGTCCCAGCAAGGGCGCCCCTCATAGCTCAGTTGGTAAAGAATCTGCCTGCAATGCAGCAGACCCTGGTTGGACTCGTAGGTCAGGAAGATCCCCTGGAGAAGGGATAGGTTACCCATTCCAGGATTCTGGCCTGGAGAGTTCCATGGACTGTATAGTCAAGGGGTCGCAAAGAGTGGAACACGACTGAGAGACCTTCACTTTCTTTTTCTTTCCTCCCAGCAGGGGAAAAGGGAAGAGCTCTGGGGCAGGGTGGGGACAGCCCACGGAGAACCTTTCAGAGCCCTGGGGACTGTTCGAAGCGCGCGGAGAAGGCAGGAATTTCGGAGCTTGAAGTAACTTGCTGCGGGGGGAGGCGCCGCGAGCCGCAGCCATTCAGGTTTCAGGTCTTTCCGGCGCCCTTACGGGTAGCTGGTTTGGGGAAGGGGAGGGGAAGGGAGGGCAGGTCCAGAGCAAAGTGGGTGGAGTGGAGGGGGCCGACTGAAGGAAACGAGACAACCTTTTCCTCCCACCGAATCGCGGTCCTCCGGCGTCTGCTGGGGTTACCACCGCCGCGCGTGAGCGCCCAGGCCGGGACGCCGTGCCCACAGGTCTCCACTGGGGCTTCTTTCCGAATCGCCAGTGCCAGCCCAACCTTGGGCACAGCGGTGTCGCGTCCTCTTAGTGATCGGCTCCTGGTCCCCCGGCTCCGCCCCCAGCACCCGGAGCCGGGGCCCCGGAAGTGCGCGTTGGCGGCTCCGGCGAAGGTAAGCGTTGCGGTTGAGCGCGCTCTGGGTGTAGGGGCGCCTGGCATGCCCAGCGCGCCGTGGCCTGCCCTGAACACCCCTGCTTTGCAAACACGTAGAGCACTTCTGACCTGAGGAGGCTGCTTTGTTCCAGACCCCCTGCCCAGGTGTTGTAGCCTGGGTACCCCCAAGGAACTTTGCTTACTGGCGCTTGTTTTCTCTTTTTCTCACTTTTCTGTTGCTTCCTACCCCCCATCCCTGCTTATTTTTCTGGATCTAAGAACTCTCCGCTCCTTGCCTGTGCAGCCTGGCTTCGGAGAGCGAGTCCTTTCCTAATCTCTGCACCTCTCTCCTCCTCCGCCTCCGGGACCAAGGGCTTAGTTCCCAGCCGGCGACAGTGACTGGCTTTGACCTCGGACCTGCCAGGTGCAGCCCTGTCCGAAATTTCCTTGGCTCTAGTTGATCTCATTTTGTTCAGTGGCTCAGTCGTGTCCGACTCTTTGCGACCCCGGGGACTGCAGCACACCAGGCTTCCCTGTCCCTGACCTTCACCATCTCCCAGAGCTTGCTCAGACTCATGTCCACTGAGTCAGTGATGCCACCCAACCATCTCGTTCTCGGCTGTCCCCGCCTCCTCCTGCCTTCAATGTTTCCCGGCATCAGGGTCTTTTCCAGTGAGTTGGCTCTTCCCATTAGGTAGGTAGCCAAAGTATTGGAGCTTCAGCCTCAGTTCTTCCAATGAAGATTCTGGGTTGATTTCCTTTAGGATTGACTGGTTTGATCTCCTTGCAGTCCAAAAGAGTCTTCTCCAACACCACAGTTCAAAAGCATCGTTTCTTCCATGCTCAGCCTTCTTTATGGTCTGATTCTCACATTCATACATGACTACTGGAAAAACCATAGTTTTGTTTTATGATGTTTTAAGCCAGCTTTTTTTCTCTCCTCTGTCACCGTCATCAAGAGGCTCTTTAGTTCCTCCTCGCTTTCTGCCATAAGGGAGGTGTTATCTGCATATCTGACGTTTACCAGACTCCTTTCCAGGAACTCAGCCTGATGCATGCTTTTGGTGGCCCCAGAAATCAAAGTGGATAGCGGGGTGAAAAGGCAGGTGGTGATCTCTAAATCCTTAGGGGGATGCCCTGCTCACGGAAAGGAGTATAGTCAGCTTCTTGCAGTTCTGACTGGGTTTCCCAAGGATTAGAGTGTGGGGGTGGGGATGAGCACTGAATGTGGGACCCAAGGGTGGAGGTAAGGAGGCTGATTTGGAAGGAGAGGGGAGGAAACCATTTTGTATTAGTTTGCCATTTTGCTCTTATTAACTACCTGAGTTCTTACATCAAGCCTCTGAGTAGGGACTCCTATCCCTATTTTACAAAAGGGCAAAGTGAGATGCACAGAGGGTGAGTAATGCTGCCAAGGCTATGCAGATGGGAAGGGATACAGCCAGGATTTGGGAATCAGCTGGTTTGTACCACGCATCCCCACATCCTGCCCTACAAAGAGTTCCTCTATCCAGTTTGAGCAGAATACCAGCACCTGTCCCTGGGTCATACCACATGGGACCAGGCTTTTTACTTTTTGAGCAAATACATCTTGATTCTATTCAAATCCAAATGATTTATTTAGTACCTACTATCCTCACAATTCAGTGGAAAGCACTGAAGCTTCAACTTGAAACCTCACTCCTGTATCTTCTGCCTGTCATCCAGTCTGTCATCAAATACGTAATTCTTCCCCAGAAGGATGACTTGAGTTTCTCTCCCCAAAAGACTGTTAGGCTTGTTGGCTAACCTAAACCCTAGAGTGGGACCACTAGCATTTAAATCCTGCATGAGGCCTTTCTGTAGTTTTCTGTGTCTGGAAAGTAGGGATGGGGGGATTTAAAATAGAGGCTGTCAGCCAGGGTTTCGGTTTTGCCTCCCAGATCTGGCAATGTCTGGAAGCATTTTTGGTTCTTACCATGAAAGTGTCAGTGTCCTCCCACCCTCAGATGACAGAAGAGATGAGAATCTGCACGTGTTTTACGAGCACCGAGGTAGATCCTGTGCATATTAAAATTTGAGAATCACTGTCTCATAGAATAAAATCTAACCTCAGACACTGACTTCAATTTACCTTCCCAAATTCATCTCATGACACTTCCTGTATGCACTTTCTATTCCACCCAACTTCCTATTCTTTTGGTATTCTAGGTCTTGACTTTTTGGAACGCCCGTCTTTCTCCATGGCTAGCAAATTCCTCATTATTCTTTGAGACCAGATCTCAAGTCCTGTGCTGGGTGAAGCATAATTCAGCCCCTACAGGTGGTTTGGTTTTATCCCTCCCTGCTACCCCATCCCCAGCCATCCTCTCCCATTTTTTCTTTTAATATCTCTCTTGTAGTGTTTACTGTGCTTTATAGGGGTCTCTTGTTCATCCCCTGACTGGTCTACCTGGAACCCCGCACAGTGCTGTCCTCATGCTGGTGGTTAAACTTGCAAGCTTTGGAATCAGGCTGCCTGCATTCAAATTCTACTCTGCCGCTTTGTGACCTTGATGACTCAGCCTCTCAAAACCTTGTTATAAGAAGAAATAGTCTGCCTTCTCTGCAGACGAGTGTTATTAACTAGTGGGATAATAATTGTTCATATTAGCACTGAGTGCCAGGACAGGGTTCAATTTTAGCATTTTATATTTTTACTAATTTAATTTTTATGAGGACCCTATTATTTAGTACTAGTATTACCCTATTTTCCAGGCAAAGAAATGGTGTCCTGGGAAGCTAAGCAGTTTGCCCAAAGTTGCACAGCTAATGTAGGCCAGGATTCACCAGACATCGGGACTGTAAAACACATTCTGGAAAAGTGCTTAAACCACATATAGTAAGTGCTATATAAACATGAGCTGGATTTGTTGTGTACATTGATAACAGCCAAAGTCTATTGGGTTTTTCAACTGCCCCACCTTGTGATCTAAGACTGTGCCTTGCTTCTTACAATTCTCGTTCCTTTCCTCTCCATCTTGCCCCTAACCCGGTCTCAGAGGGACAAGACATTGGGGTCAGTCTCCTGTCACAGTTCTAGGTCAGCACCAATGAACTTGATGCTAAATGGAGCCTTTTGTGAGCCAGGTCAGGGTCAGAGCAGCATTAACTCTTTGAGGATGGGCCCATAGAATCAGCACACTTGCTGGAGGTGGGAGGTGCTGAGGAGGAGTTAGGAGCTACCTGACTCCAGCTTCTAAGCATTTTGTTTTGCAGTGTGTATAGCACATCAGTATTGTGTTAAATCAGTCAGTGAATGTGGGATGAATGGATGAATGGCATTAGGTGGATCTCCTGCCTATACTTGATGATTTAGAGTATGCTTTTTCTCCAAGTGTTATATATTAAAGGTAAAACTTATTAAGAGAGTTTAATGACTTGCAGAGTTTTTGAGAACCACATTTGGAACCTGTCACTGACCACTTTTATGAGTTATGTGTGACACTGGGTACTAGGTTACAGCTGATCACTTTATTAACTTGAGATCCTTTTCCCTGAATGTAGCCCTGCCTTTTTTTTTTAATATAAATTTATTTATTTTAACTGGAGGGTTCGGGGAAGGCAATGGCACCCCACCCCAGTACTCTTGCCTGGAAAATCCAATGGACGGAGTAGCAAGTATACTGTATTGGTGTTTTTCTTTCTGGCTTACTTCACTCTGTATAATCGGCTCCAGTTTCATCCACCTCATTAGAACGGATTCAAATGTATTCTTTTTAATGACTGAGTAATGCTCCATTGTGTATATGCACCACAGCTTTCTTATCCATTCATCTGCTGATGGACATCTAGGTTGCTTCCATGTCCTGGCTATTATAAACAGTGCTGCGATGAACATTGGGGTACACGTGTCTCTTTCAGTTCTGGTTTCCTCAGTGTGTGTGCCCAGCAGTGGGATTGCTGGGTCATAAGGCAGTTCTATTTCTAGCTTTTTAAGGAATCTCCACACTGTTCTCCATAGTGGCTGTACTAGTTTGCATTCCCACCAACATTGTAAGAGGGTTCCCTTTTCTCCACACCCTCTCCAGCATTTATTGCTTGTAGACTTTTGGATAGCAGCCATTCTGACTGGCGTGAAATGGTGCCTCACTGCGGTTTTGATTTGCATTTCTGTAGCCCTGCCTTTGAAAGCTGAAAGCTGAACCCCTTCTTTGCTGGTCCATTGGCCACTTGCTGTATAGGCCAGACTGCCTTACACAAATACCTGCACATTTGTGTACTCTGGCTTCTTTCACAGCTGACTCAGACAGTTGTGATCCCCCTGAGTTTGCTTGTTTTGGCAGGTTGTCCCTCAGACTGTAGTGGAGTGAGGTTGCCTGGTATGTGCAAGGTGTTGAGGTTTTGTTAGGAGGTCACAGAAATACTCTAGTAAGGCTGCTTTTGAGGATGGAGCAGGGTGAGAACTTCCCTGTCCATCAACGTGTTGCAGACCACTCAGATTCCCTGTAGCATGTCAGACCAGACTCTTACTGCCTCTGGTGGTAATGTCTCTGGCATTATCCCCTTTCCTGGGTCACCAGATGACTGATCTGAGAAGCATTTCCCTCAAGTGCTAATGACTGGAGTAAAAGGCTCAAGATTTTGGGAGCATCACTTGTATTTTCACTGAGGCATTTATCCAGAAGATAAACTAGCCCAGGAGGGGCATGTCAGGCCCGGCACTATGTTTTCAGGCCTCTGATGTCACAGCTTGGCTGCTGTCTTAGGTAGTACCTCTTAACCTCTTCTACGTCTCAAGTAGGAGCTTGCTGGGTTTGTGGGGCCTGGTAATCATGAGTGTGACAGATAGAAAGCTGTATGCACCTGGAATATAGCTAAAGAAGCGCCTGACAGATGCATAGGTGTATGGTGACTGGAGGACAAGAGATGGGTCTGGGAGATGGCTCTGACTTTGAAGCAGTCCAGGAATCCGTTTCTGTATGTTGGGAGACAGTGGAGTGGGCTCAGGTATGCTGAGCTCTTTGAATGGTGGCTCTCCCTTCTGTTTCCTCCTGTGGCAGTGGAACCAGAGCCCAGGGGCAGGGACACTGTGTCCGGTAAGCAAAGAAACCAGAGTCACAAGGTTGTGTTCAGTGGTTGAAGGTTTGTTTGTTTGTTTGTTTTTCCTTCAAAGCCCTGGCTAATAATCTGTGTGGATGCCTCCTCCTGCGTCTGGACTTTTGAACATTACCTTTAGAGAAGCCAAAGTCTGTCTGCATGGATAAGTAATTGCTAAGTTTCTCTGGACTTAGAGAGGGAGGAAGAAAGCAAGAGAGAGAGAGACAAGAGAGGTAGGGGAGATAGACAGGTCTTGTTTTTTTTATAAAATCCAGCGTGTGATCTAGCAGATCACTGTCATGGCTGATACATTTGCTGGGAATCACGTTCACAGTTGCAGTCATTTTCTTTGATCCAAAAGCCTTTTGTCAAAACACACCTCGGGTGCTAGGTGCATATGTTTGTTGATTGGACAACTGATATAAGTGCATCTATAGGTCATTCCCAGATTTCACTAGTTTGTTTACCACTCAGTGACACGCCCCCCCCCACCCCCCTGCATATAAGCGATACTTCAGTTCAGTTCAGTTCAGTTCCCTGGTGGTGCAGAGGTTAAAGTGTCTGCCTGCAATGTGGGAGACCTGGGTTCGAACCCCTGGGTCGGGAAGATCCCCTGGAGAAGGAAATGGCAACCCACTCCAGTATTCTTGCCTGGAGAATCCCATGGATGGAGGAGCTTGGTGGGCTATAGTCCACGGGTCGCAGAGTCGGACACGACTGAGCGACTTCACTCACTCACTCAGTTCAGTTCAGTTGTTCAGTTGTGCCCGACTCTTTGTGACCCCATGAGTCGCAGCACGCCAGGCCTCCCTGTCCATCACCAACTCCTGGAGTTCACTCAGACTCATGTCCATCGAGTCGGTGATGCCATCCAGCCATCTCATCCTCTGTCATCCCCTTCTTCTGCCCCCAATCCCTCCCAGCATCAAAGTCTTTTCCAGTGAGTCAACTCTTCACATGAGGTGGCCAAAGTACTGGAGTTTCAGCTTTAGCATCATTCCTTCCAAAGAACACCCAGGGCTGATCTCCTTCAGAATGGACTGGTTGGATCTCCTTGCAGTCCAAGGGACTCTCAAGAGTCTTCTCCAACATCACAGTTCAAAAGCATCAATTCTTTGGTGCTCAGCCTTCTTTACAGTCCAACTCTCACATCCATACATGACCACAGGAAAAACCATAGCCTTGACTAGAGTGAGTGATAAACAGTGAACAAATGCACTGGCATGAAAGTCACATCTTGAACCTCAATATGTTCATGCCCTAAATGGGGAGATAGACAGGAAAACCAGCACAGCACAGTGGCGTAGTTCTGTGACTGAGAAAATACAGATGCAGAGGAAGACTCAGTCTAGCCAGGGATCAAGGAATGGAGGCCAAGGGAAAGGAGGTCTCTTTGCGGAACATTCTTCCTCCATGGAAAGTGGTCCCATAGGTGGTTCCTAGTGGTCAGTTGCAATAAGAGTGCCTGGGAGCAGGTGCCAGAACCCATGTTAAAGGGTTTATATCCCTTCATTGTGTTGATCCTTGGAACCATCCTCTGAGGCCCATATTAGAGGAGGAATTGGAATCCCACCCTTAGCTAAAAGGCAGATCTGGCATTGGATCCAGGCCCCTGGACTCTGAGCCCTTCACCATTGCTCCAGACAGTGTCAGGGTGGTCATATTATCATCAAAGCCAATTCGAAAATCTAATTTTCAAAAAATAAAGTACAGGTGTGTGGGTTTTTGTGGTCTGGGTGGGAGTGGCCCTTTCCTCTATGTTTTCCCCCCTTTCCCTCTCCCTTGCCTGATGTCTGAGGCCTTGACTTGTGAGAACTTAAAAGCAGTTAGATGCTCTTTGCTCTGGGAATCAGTGCCTCTTTTTTCTACCTCTTACCTCCTCTTTCATCACCTAGGCACCTTGCAGTTTTTTCTCCAAGGTGAGAGGAGGTGGAAATGCTGCTCGTAGACAAGTAGCCATAAAGTTTTGAATAAAAGAAAGCTTTCTTAAAAAAAAAACAAACACCCTGCTGTAGTTTAAGCCTTTCCCCTTTGCCCCGTGCCCTCCTGCCTGTGTCACTTGGATGGTTAATAGTAGGAGGAAACTGACTTCAGGGGACCTTGTTTCTACACAGGGACCCTTGATCAAAAGGGCTGCCAAAACTTGCCTTACCCTAAGGACCTACACAAATCACAAATATGGCTGACTTGTCTTTTTGCTTGCTCATATTGGCAAGACAAGCCACAGCAGCCCATGATAAGGGGCTGTAAGGGCCTCTTATTGGAAGACACCTATACTGTTTTCTTTAAGTGCCTATCCTGTGTTCCACTAGGCTGAGCAACCTTTGATGTTAGTTTCCTTCCCTGCTGGAGTACACTTTGAGGACCTCGTGAAAGTACAGAAAACGATGACTTGGACGTATTAGAGTCTGGAAAAGACACTCACGAAAGTGGAGAGTGTGCCTGTAGATAGCCTTGCATGCTCACAGAGATAGCTTGGTGGCCTTGGTTTGTCTGCTTAGCTCAAACTGTCAGTGTTTGGGCTTCCCGGGTGGCTCCGTGGTAAAGAACCTGCCTGCCAACTCAAGTTCAGTCCCGTGGGTTGGGAAGATTCCCTGGAGAAGGAAATGGCAACCCACTCCAGTATTCTCGCCTGAAGAATCCCATGGACGGAGGAGCCTGGTGGGCTACAGTACAGTCCACGGGGTCACAAGAGTTGGACCCATCTGAGCACACGTGCTGCACATCAGCATTTACTGACACCCTCGTGTCCCAGACATCGTTCTAGGCCCTGGGGTTGTAGACATGAACAAGACGTTCTTCCTGCCCACCCGGCTTCTTTGCCCATGGAATTTTCCAGGCAAGAATACTGGAGTGGAGTGCCATTTCTTATGCCAGGGGATTTTCTCAGCCCAGGAACTGAAACTGTGTCTCTTGCATCTCCTGCATTGGCAGCCGGATTCTTTACCACTAGCACCATGTGGGAAGCCCCAATGTAGCATTACATTATTTCATTACTATCCTGTATCATAGTAGCATTACTGTCTTGTGGTATTACTATGCTATCCATCTCTCATTAAAGTAAATTCTCTGAAAGCAAGACATGGGTGCTTGTGCATGCTGAATTGCTATGTCATGTCTGACTCTTTACGTCCCTGTGGAATGCAGCCCGCCAGGCTCCTCTGTCCATGGGATTTCCCAGGCAAGAATACTGGAGTGGGTTGCCATTTCCTTCTTCAGGGGATCTTCCCAACCCAGGGATCAGACCTGCATCTACTGCATTGGCAGGCAAATTCTTTACCACGGCACCACTGGGGAAACCTAAAACATGTCTTACTGATTCCTAAATCACTAGAGCCCACCCTGAATTCTTGCATTTTGGTAGGTGTTCAATCAATGACTGTTGCAACCACTCAAAAATTCAGTGATAGAGGTAATCACTAGCACTTTGGGCATCCAGAGGAGGAACAGCTAAACTCAACTTGGACAGCAGATGGGTCCAAGAGCATCTAAGAGGCTAAAGGGGAGGCATCTAGGCTTACAGAAGGGCATCACAGGCAGAGGAATAAGAGATAAATACAGCATGACTAAGTAAGCAGGCATGGTATGCTCTAAGAACAAAAGAGAGATAGGTGTGGTTGGAGAGAGGGAGGCAGATCTCTAAATGGGCAAAGTGGCACACCAGGAAAAGCCTTGTTAAAGAATTGGAATTTTATTCTGAAGACACTGGGGAACTACTATAGGATTTCACACAGGAGAGACTAGATCAGAGATTCATTGTAAAAACAGACCCCTCTGTCAGTAGTTATTGGAAAGCAATAAGACAGGTGGCAGGAAGACCAGTTAGGACACCATTGCAGTTTAGAGAGTAGAAAAGGCCCAGGGTTTGGAGTCAGACAGACCTCAGTCTACATACCAGTCTCAGAACATCTTTGTGTAGCTTAGACTATTATTAAGTGCCTCTGAGCTTCTGTTTTTCTCATCTGAAAATAGGGATGGATGATCCTCTCCATCAAGGCTAGATGGCTCTCAAGACTATGGATAATGACGTATGTAAAGTGTCTGCTATAGTAATCGATCAACATTTGGCATGTGAAAATGGTGGTGAATATTAGTTTTTAATATTACTGTTATTAATCCAGGTGGGAAAAAAATGAGTTTCTGTCTAAGATGCTAGTAATAAGAGCAGAGAATTGGGCTCAACTCAGGACATATTTTGGCAATAAAGTTGACACAATTTGGTGACTCATCGATGCTGTGGAGTTTGAGGGTGGGGGCAAGAGTCTGGGATGACTGGGATTTTAACCTGAGCAACAAGAGTAAGGACAGTGGGGCCATTCATTAGTAGAGTTATAGAGGAGGAGCATTTGCAGAAAAAGATGATGAGCTCAATTTCAGACAGACTGAACCTGAAGCATTTTAGGGACAGCCAAGGACTTCCCAGGTGGCTCAGTGGCAAAGAATTCACCTACCCATGCAGGTCACAGAGTGCTGGGCTGGCCTCCATCTGTTATACACCAGCTTCCTGGTGGTTCTGTTTTTTGCACGTGTTGTGCTTAGTCACTCAGCCGTGTCTGACTCTTCGTTGACCCCATAGACTTGCCCACCAGACACCGCTGTCCATTGAATTTTCCAGGCAAAAATACTGGAGTAGGTTGCCATTTCCTCCTCCAGGAGATCTTCCTGACTCAGAGACCGAACATGCGTCTCTCATGACTTCTGTATTGGCAGGTGGATTCTTTACCACTGAGCCACCTGGCAAGCCTCTATTTTGCATATGATAGCTACTATCTCAATTTGTCCTACCCTTTCCTTCCCCTACTGTGATTACCAGACCATTCTCTATGTCAGTGTCTCCATTCAGTTCAGTCCAGTTGCTCAGTCATGTTCGAATATTGGCGACTCCCATGGACCACAGCATGCCAGGCCTCCCTGTCCATCACTAACTCCTGGAGTTTACTCAAACTCATCTCCATGGAGTCAGTATGCCATCCAAACATCTCATCCTCTGTCATCCCCTTCTCCTCCTGCCCTCAATCTTTGCCAGCATCAGGGTCTTTTCAAATGAGTGAGCTCTTCACATGAGGTGGCCAAAGTATTGGAGTTTTACTTCAGCATCAATCCTTCCAATGAACACTGAGGACTGATATCCTTTCGGATGGACTGGTTAGATCTCCTTGCCATCCAGGGGACTTTCAAGAGTCTTCTCCAACACCACAGTTCAAAGCATCAATTCTTGGTGCTCAGCTTTCTTTATAGTCCAACTCTTAGATCCATACATGATCACTGGAAAAACCATAGCCTTGACTAGATGGGCCTTTGTTGGCAAAGTAATGTCTCTGCTTTTGAATATGCTATCTAGATTGGTCATAACTTTCCTTCCAAGGAGTAAGCGTCTTTTCATTTCATGGCTGCAGTCACCATCTGCAGTGATTTTGGAGCCCCCAAAATAAAGTCAGCCACTGTTTCCACTGTTTATTCATCTATTTGCCATGAAGTGATGGGACTGGATGCCATGATCTTAGTTTTCTGAATGCTGAGTTTTAAGCCAACTTTTTCACTCTCCTCTTTCACTTTCATCAAGAGGCTCTTTAGTTCTTCTTCACTTTCTGCCATAAGGGTGGTGTCATTTGCAAATCTGAGGTTATTGCTACTTCTCCCAGCAATCTTGATTCCAGCTTGTGCTTCATCCAGCTCAGTGTTTCTCACGATGTACTCTGCACATAAGTTAAATAAGCAGGGTGACGATATACAGCCTTGATGTACCCTTTTTCCTATTTGGAACCAGTCTGTTGTTCCATGTCCAGTTCTAACTGTTGCTTCCTGACCTGCATACAGATTTCTCAAGAAGCAGGTTAGGTGGTCTGGTATTCCCATCTCTTTCAGAATTTTCTTTGTTGTGATCCACACAGTCAAAGGCTTTGGCATAGTCAATAAAGCAGAAGTGTTTTTTTGGAACTCCCTTGCTTTTTTGATGATCCAGTGGATGTTGGCAATTTGATCTCTGGTTCCTCTGCCTTTTCTAAAACCAACTTGAACATCTGGAAGTTCACAGTTCATATATTGCTGAAGCCTGGCTTGGAGAATTTTGAGCAATACTTTACTAGCGAGTGAGATGAGTGCAATTGTGTGGTAGTTTGAGCATTCTTTGGCATTGCCTTTCTTTGGAATTGGAATGAAAAATGACCTTTTCCAGTCCTGTGGCCAATGCTGAATGTTCCAAATTTGCTGGTATATTGAGTGCAGCACTTTGACAACATCATCTTTCAGGATTTGAAACAGCTCAACTGGAATTCCATCACCACAACTAGCTTTGTTCATAGTGATGCTTCCTAAGGCCCACTTGACTTCACATTCCAAGATGTTTGGCTCTAGGTGAGTGATCACATCATCGTGATTATCTGGATCATGAAGATCTTTTTGTACAGTTCTTCCGTGTATTCTTGCCACCTCTTCTTAATATCTTCTGCTTCTGTTAGATCCATACCATTTCTGTCCTTTATTGAGCCATCTTTGTGTGAAATGTTCCCTTGGTATCTCTAATTTTCTTGAAGAGATCTCTAGTCTTTCCCATTCTATTGTTTTCCTCTATTTCTTTGCACTGATCACTGAGGAAGGGTTTCTTATCTCTCCTTGCTCTTGTTTGAAACTCTGCATTCAAATGGGTACATCTTTCCTTTTCTCCTTTGCTTTTGGCTTCTCTTCTTTTCTCAGCTATTTGTAAGGCATCCTGAGACAGCCATTTTGCTTTTTTGTATTTCTTTTTCTTGGGAATGGTCTTGCTCCCTGTCTCCTGTACAATGTCATGAAATTCTGTCCATAATTCATCAGGCACTCTGTCCATCAGATCTAGTCCCTTAAATCTATTTCTCACTTCCACTGTATAATCATAAGGGATTTGATTTAAGTCATATCTGAATAGTCTAGTGGTTTTCCCTCCTTTCTTCAATTTAAGTCTGAATTTGGCAATAAGGAGTTCATAACCTGAGCCACAGTCAGCTCCCAGTCTTGTTTATGCTGGCTGTATGGAGCTTCTCCATCTTTGGCTGCAAAGAATATAATCAATCTGATTTCGGTGTTGACCATCTGGTGATGTGCATGTGTAGAGTCTTCTCTTGTGTTGTTGGAAGAGGGTGTTTGCTATGACCAGTGCATTCTCTTGGCAAAACTCTGTTACCCTTTGCCCTGCTTCATTCTGTACTCCAAGGCCAAATTTTCCTGTTACTCCAGGTGTTTCTTGACTTCCTACTTTTGCATTCCATTCCTCTATAATGAAAAGGACATCTTTTTTGGGTGTTAATTCTAGAAGGTCTTGTAGGTCTTCATAGAACTGTTCAATTTCAGCTTCTTCAGCTTCTTCTACTGGTCGCGGCATAGACTTGGATTACTGTAATACTGAATGGTTTGCCTTGGAAATGAACAGAGATCATTCTTTTTTTTTTTTTTGATATTGCATCCAAGTATTCCATTTCAGACTCTTCTGTTGACTATGATGGCTGCTCTATTTCTTCTAAGGGATTCTTGCCCACAGTAGTAAATATAATGGTCATCTGAGTTAAATTCACCC
>SJYX01024598.1:112727-156341 GCA_006410675.1 Oreotragus oreotragus
CAATTTGATCTCTGGTTCCTCTGCCTTTTCTAAAACCAACTTGAACATCTGGAAGTTCACAGTTCATATATTGCTGAAGCCTGGCTTGGAGAATTTTGAGCAATACTTTACTAGCGAGTGAGATGAGTGCAATTGTGTGGTAGTTTGAGCATTCTTTGGCATTGCCTTTCTTTGGAATTGGAATGAAAAATGACCTTTTCCAGTCCTGTGGCCAATGCTGAATGTTCCAAATTTGCTGGTATATTGAGTGCAGCACTTTGACAACATCATCTTTCAGGATTTGAAACAGCTCAACTGGAATTCCATCACCACAACTAGCTTTGTTCATAGTGATGCTTCCTAAGGCCCACTTGACTTCACATTCCAAGATGTTTGGCTCTAGGTGAGTGATCACATCATCGTGATTATCTGGATCATGAAGATCTTTTTGTACAGTTCTTCCGTGTATTCTTGCCACCTCTTCTTAATATCTTCTGCTTCTGTTAGATCCATACCATTTCTGTCCTTTATTGAGCCATCTTTGTGTGAAATGTTCCCTTGGTATCTCTAATTTTCTTGAAGAGATCTCTAGTCTTTCCCATTCTATTGTTTTCCTCTATTTCTTTGCACTGATCACTGAGGAAGGGTTTCTTATCTCTCCTTGCTCTTGTTTGAAACTCTGCATTCAAATGGGTACATCTTTCCTTTTCTCCTTTGCTTTTGGCTTCTCTTCTTTTCTCAGCTATTTGTAAGGCATCCTGAGACAGCCATTTTGCTTTTTTGTATTTCTTTTTCTTGGGAATGGTCTTGCTCCCTGTCTCCTGTACAATGTCATGAAATTCTGTCCATAATTCATCAGGCACTCTGTCCATCAGATCTAGTCCCTTAAATCTATTTCTCACTTCCACTGTATAATCATAAGGGATTTGATTTAAGTCATATCTGAATAGTCTAGTGGTTTTCCCTCCTTTCTTCAATTTAAGTCTGAATTTGGCAATAAGGAGTTCATAACCTGAGCCACAGTCAGCTCCATCTATCAGATCTAGGCCCTTAAATCTATTTCTCACTTCCACTGTATAATCATAAGGGATTTGATTTAAGTCATATCTGAATAGTCTAGTGGTTTTCCCTCCTTTCTTCAATTTAAGTCTGAATTTGGCAATAAGGAGTTCATAACCTGAGCCACAGTCAGCTCCCAGTCTTGTTTATGCTGGCTGTATGGAGCTTCTCCATCTTTGGCTGCAAAGAATATAATCAATCTGATTTTGGTGTTGACCATCTGGTGATGTCCATGTGTAGAGTCTTCTCTTGTGTTGTTGGAAGAGGGTGTTTGCTATGACCAGTGCATTCTCTTGGCAAAACTCTGTTACCCTTTGCCCTGCTTCATTCTGTACTCCAAGGCCAAATTTTCCTGTTACTCCAGGTGTTTCTTGACTTCCTACTTTTGCATTCCATTCCTCTATAATGAAAAGGACATCTTTTTTGGGTGTTAATTCTAGAAGGTCTTGTAGGTCTTCATAGAACTGTTCAATTTCAGCTTCTTCAGCTTCTTCTACTGGTCGCGGCATAGACTTGGATTACTGTAATACTGAATGGTTTGCCTTGGAAATGAACAGAGATCATTCTTTTTTTTTTTTTTGATATTGCATCCAAGTATTCCATTTCAGACTCTTCTGTTGACTATGATGGCTGCTCTATTTCTTCTAAGGGATTCTTGCCCACAGTAGTAAATATAATGGTCATCTGAGTTAAATTCACCCTTTCCAGTCCATTTTAGTTCACTGATTCCTAAAATGTTGACATTCACTCTTGCCATCTCCTGTTTGACCACTGCTAGTTTGCCTTGATTCATGGACCTAACATGCCAGGTCCCTATGCAATATTGCTCTTTACAGCATCAGACCTTGCTTCTATCACCAGTCACATCCACAACTGGGTGTTGTTTTTGCTTTGGCTCCATCCCTTCATTCTTTCTGGAGTTATTTCTCCACTGATCTCCAGTAGCATATTGGGCACCTATCGACCTAGGGAGTTCATCTTTCAGTGTCCTATCTTTTTGCCTTTTCATACTGTTCATGGGTTTCTCAAGGTAAGAATACTGAAGTGGCTTCCCATTCCCTTCTCCAGTGGATCACATTTTGTCAGAACTTTCCACCAAGACCTGTCCATCTTGGGTGGCCCGATATGGCATGGCTTAGTTTCATTGAGTTAGACAAGGCTGTAGTCCATCTGATTAGATTGGTTAGTTTTCTGTGATTGTGTCTCCATTATTTGTCTGTCAATAGGTTCTTCAGTACTATTTTTCTAGATTCTGTATATGTGTATATTCACAATCAATAGCCAGACAAAAAATAAAAGATAATTACAATTGCAAGCTGCAATGGAAACACGATTAATTTACCAATATTGAATAACTGCATGGAATTTGAGGGGTCAAGCAGAATGATGTGGGAAGTGGACATACATACATGCACATGTTTTTATCTGCCCAGCCAGTCTTTGTCTTTTGATTGGTGCATTTAATCCATTTACATTTAAGATAATTATCAATATGTGATCCTATTACCATTTTCTTAATTGTTTTGGGTTTATTTTCTGTAGGTCTTTTCCCTCTCTTGTGTTTCCTGCCTAGAGAAGTTTCTTTAGCATTTATTGTAAAGCTGGTTTGGTGGCGCTGAATTTGCTTAACTTTTGCTTGTCTGAAAAGCTTTTGATTTCTCAGTCAAATCTGAATGAGAGTCTTGGGTAGAGTATTCTTGGCTGTAGGTTCTTACCTTTCATTACGTTAAATATATCATGCCATTCCCTTCTGGCTTGTGGAGTTTCTGTTGAGAAATCAGCTGATAATCTGATGGGAGTTCCCTTGTATGTCATTTGTCATTTTTCCCTTGTTGCTTTCAATATTTTATCTTTGTCTTTAATTTTTGTCTGTTGGATTTATGTGAGTCTCAGTGTGTTCCTCCTATGGTTCATTCTGCCTGGGACTCTGCTTCCTGGACTTTGTTGACTATTTCCTTTCCCATGGTAGGGAATTTTTCAGTTATCATATCTTCAAATGTTTTCACAGGTCCTCTCTCTCTCTCTTCTCCTCCTGGGACCGCTATAGTGCGAATGTTGTGCACTTAATTTTGTCCCAGAGGTCTCTCAGGCTGTCTTTATTTCTTTTCATTCTTTTTCTCTGTGTTCTGTTCTGTGGCAGTGATTTGCACCATTCTGCCCTCCAGGTCACTTATCTGTTCTTCTGCATCAGTTATTCTACTATCGATTCCTTGTAGCGTATTGTTCATCTCTGTTTGTTTGTTCTTTAGTTTTTCTAGGTGTTTGGTAAACATTTCTTGCATCTTCTCAATCTTTGCCTCCATTCTTTTTTCCAATCAATATCACTATCATTATTCTGAATTCTTTTTCTGGCGTGTTGCCTGTTTCCAATTCATTTAGTTCCTTTTCTGGGGTTTTATCTTGTCTGTTTATCTGGGATATAACTTTCTCCTTTTTCATTGTGATTAACTTTCTGTAATATGATTTTTGTTTTAGCTGCTGTGAGACTGTTTCTTCTTGCTGCTTCTGTCTGCTCTCTGATGGAGAAGGCTAAGAGGCTTGTGTAAGCTTCCTGATGGGAGGAAGTGGCAATGGGAAAAACTGAGTCTTGCTCTGGTGGGCAAGGCCTTGCTCGGTAAAGTTTTAGTCCAATTATCTGTAATGGGTAGGGTGTACGCCCTCTCTGGTAGTTTTTTGGCCTGAGGTGACCCAGCCCTGGGGTCTATGGTAGGGTTAATGGTGACCTCCAAAAGGGTTTATGTCAAAGGGGACCTTCAAGGCTTGCTGTTTCCATGCCCCTATCCTGGTGGTGAGCCCCTGCCAACCCACACCTCCACAAGAGGCCCTCCAACACTAGCTTTGGTTCAGCAGCCTGTGGGAGTCACTGCTCTTTTCCTCTGGGTCTTGGTGTGTGCAAGATTTTGTTTGTACCCTCCAAAACTGGAGTCTGTTTCCCCTAGTCCTGTGAAAAGTGAAAGTGAAAGTCGCTCAGTTGTGTCCAACTCTTTGCAACCCCATGGGGTATACAGTCCATGGAATTCTCCAGGTCAGAATACTGGAGTGGGTTGCCTTTCCCTTCTCCAGGGGATCTTCCTGACCCAGGAACTGAACCAGGGTCTCCTGCATTGCAGGCAGATTCTTTACCAACTGAGCTCTGAGGGAAGCCCCAGTCCTGTGGAGTCCTGTAATCAAATCCTGCTAGTCTTTGAGGTCAGATTTCCTCAGGATTCCTAGTTCCTTTGTTGGATCCCCAGGCTGGGAAGCCTGACATGGGGTTTNGGATCTTCCTGACCCAGGAACTGAACCAGGGTCTCCTGCATTGCAGGCAGATTCTTTACCAACTGAGCTCTGAGGGAAGCCCCAGTCCTGTGGAGTCCTGTAATCAAATCCTGCTAGTCTTTGAGGTCAGATTTCCTCAGGATTCCTAGTTCCTTTGTTGGATCCCCAGGCTGGGAAGCCTGACATGGGGTTTAGAACCTTCACAACAGTGGGGAAATTTCTTTGGTATTATTATTCTCCAGTTTGTGATTCGCCCACCCGGCAGGTTTTGGATTTGATTTTATCGTGATTGTGCCCCCTCCCGCTGTCATGCTGCAGCTTCTTCTTTCTCTCTGGATGTGGGGTACATTTTTTTGGTGTGTCCCAGCTCCTCCTGTCTAGGGTTGTTCAACAGCTAATTGCAACTTTATTACTCTCACAGGAGATGATACACATCCTTCTATTCCACCAGCTTGAACAGGAAAGTTTAATTCTAATTTTTTTTGAAATTAAAAAATTTTTTTTCTTTTTTTCTTGATGAATCTAGCTAATGGTTTGTCAATTTTGTTTATCTTCTCAAAGAACCAGCTTTTAATTTTATTGATCTTTGCTATTGTCTTTTCATTTTTTTTTTCCATTTATTTTGGCTCTGATTTTATGAGTCTTTCCTTGTACTAATTCTGAAGTTTTTTGTTTCACTTTTTTCTGGTTGCTATAGATGTAAGGTTAGGTTTATTATTTGATGGTTTCCTTGTTTCTTATTTTTTCTCTTTTTTAAAAAGTTTATTTTTAATTGGAAGAAACTGCTTTATAATGTTTTGTTAGTTTCTCCCATACATCAACATGAATCAGTCATAGGTGTATATGTATCCCCTCCCTCTTGAACCTCCCTCCCACCACATTCCATCTTTCTGCATTGTCATAGAGCACCAAGTTTGAGTTCCCTGAGTCATGCAGGAAATTCCCAGAACAAAGCTAGTGGAGGTGATGGAATTCCAGTTGAGCTATTTCAAATTATAAAAGATGATGCCGTGAAAGTGCTGCACTCAATATGCCAGAGAATTTGGAAAACTTAGCAATGGCCACAATACTGGAAAAGGTCAGTTTTCATTCCAATACCAAAGAAAGGCAGTGCCAAAGAACGTTGTAATGTAACTACCTTACAATTGCTCTCATTTCACATGCTAGCAAAATTATGTTCAAAATCCTTCAAGCTAGGCTTCAGCAGTGTCTGAATCAAGATCTCCAAATGCACAAGCTGGATTTAGAAAAGCAGAGGAACCAGAGGTCAAATTGCTAACATCTGCAGGATCATAGGAAAAGCAAGGGGATTCCAAAAAAAATCTACTTCTGCTTCATTGACTACAAGAATGCTTTTGACTGTGTGGATCACAACAAACTGTGGAAAATTCTTAGAGATGGGAATGCCAGACCACCTTAGCTGTTTCCTGAAAACCCTGTATGCAGGTCAAGAAGCAACAGTTAGAACTGGACATGTAACGGTGGATTGGTTCTAAATTAGGAAAGGAGGATGTCAAGGCTGTAGATTGTCACCCTGCTTATTTAACTTATATGCAGAGTACACATGTGAAATGCTGGTCTGAATGAATCACAAACTATCATCAAGACTGCCAGGAGAAATACCAACAGCCTCAGATATGAAGATGATACCACTCTAATGTCAGAAAGCCAAGGGGAACTAAAGAGCCTCTTGATGAAGGTGAAAAGGAGAGTGGAAAAGGTGGCTTAAAACTCAACATTCAAAAAACCAAGATCATGACATATGGCCCCATCACTTGATGGCAAATAGATAGGAAACAAGTGGAAACAGTGACCTATTTTATTTTCTTAGGCTCCAAAATCACTGTAAACGGTGACTGCAGCCACGAAATTAAAAGATGCTTGCTTCTTGGAAGAAAAGCCATGACAAACACAGACAATGTATTAAAAAGTAGAGACATCACAGTCAGCAGAGGTCCATATAGTCAAAGCTATATTTTTTCCCGTAGTCAGAGTTGGACTGTAAAGTAGGCTGAGTGTATAAGAATTGATGCTTTTGAACTGTGATGCTGGAGAGAACTCTTGAGAGTCCCTTGGACAGCAAGGAGATCAAACCAATGGAAATCAACCCGGAATATTCATCAGAAGGGATGATGCTGAATAGGAATGATGCATGATGCTTAACCACCTGATGCAAAGAGCTGACTCATTGCAGGGTACCCTGATATTGGGAAAGATTGAGGGCAGAAGGAAAAGGGTGAGACAGAGGATGAGATGGTTGGATGGCATCACTGACTAGATGGACATGAGTTTGAGCAAGTCTGGGAGTTGGTGATGGACAGGGAAGCCTGGTGTGCTGCAGTTCATAGGGTTGCAAAGAGTAGCACATGGCTTAATGACTGAACCACAACAATCTATTTTACATATGTTAATGTTTAGGCTTCAATGCTACTCTCGATTTGTTCCACCCTCTCCTTTCCCTACTGTGCCCACAAGTCTGTTCTTTATGTCTGCGTCTCTATTGCTGCCCTACAAATAAGTTCATCAGTACCATCTTTCTCGATTACATATATATGCATTAATGTACAATATTTATGTTTCTCTTTCTGACTTAACTCTATATAAGAGGCTGTGTGTTCATCCACCTGATTAAAACTGACTGAAATGCATTCCTTTTTATCTTTGAGTAATATTCCATTGTCTATATGTACCACAACTTCTTTATCCATTCATCTTAATGAATGTCCCTTCATATCCATGGACATCTAGGTTGCTTCCATGTCTTCACTATTGTAAATAGTGCTGCAGTGAACATTGGGGTATGTATGTCTTTTTCATTATGGTTTCCTCATGGTATTAACCCCAGGAGTGGGACTGTTGGATCATATGGTAGTTTTGCTCCTAGTTTTTAAAGGAATCTCCATCCTGTTCTCTATAATTGCTGTATCGATTGACATTCCCACCAACAATGCAAGAGAATTCCATTCTATCCATACCCTTTCAAGTGTTTACTGTTAGTAGATTTTTTGGTAATGGCCATTCTGACTGATGTGAGATGATACCTTACTGTTTTTTTGATTTGCAGTTCTCTGATCATGTGTGATATTGAGCATCTTTTCATGTGTTTATTAGCCATCTGTATGTCTTCTTTGGTGGAATGTCTGTATCGGTCTTCTGTTCACTCTTTGACTGAGTTGTTTGTTTTTGTGGTATTGAGCAGCATCAGCTTCTTGTATTTTGGGGGAATTAATCCTTTGTCATTTTTTTTTTCCTTTGCTATTTTTCTCTCCCAATCTGAGGGCTGTCTTTTCACCTTGTTTACAGTTTTCTTTTGCTGTATAAAAGCTTTTAAACTTAATTAGGTCCCATTTGTTTATTTTTATCTCTATTCTTGAAGGTGCGTCATGGAGGATCTTGCTGTGATTTATTCAAGGAGTGTGCTGCTTATGTTTTCCTCTAAGAGCTTTATTGTTTCTTGCCTTATATTTAAGTCTTTAATCTATCTTGAATTAGTTTTTGTGTATAGTGTTAGGGGGTGTTCTAGTTTCATTCTTTTACATGCCCAGTTTTCCCAGCACCACTTATTGAAGAGGCTTTCTCTTCTCCATTGTGTATTTTTGCCTCCTTTGTCAAAGATAAGGTATGTGGGTTTGTATCTGGGCTTTCTATCTTGTTCCTTTTGTATACATTTCTGTTTTTGTGACTGTAGCTTTGTAGTATAGTCTGAAGTCAGGAAGGTTGATTCCTCCGTCTCCATTTTTCTTTCTCAAGATTACTTTAGCTATTCACAGTCTTTTGGTTTCCATACAGATTATGAAATTTTTTTGTTCTAGGTCTGTGAAGAATATCATTGATAGTTTGAGAGGGATTGCATTGAATCTGTAGGTTGCTTTAGGTAGTGTAGTCATTTTCACAATATTGATTCTTCTATTCCAAGAACATGGTATATCTCCTCATCTGTTTGTGTCGTCTTTGATTTCTTTCATCAGTGTCTTATAGTTTTGTGCATACAGGTCTTTTGTCCCTTTGCTACTGCTGCTGCTACTGCTAAGTCGCTTCAGTCGTCCGACTCTGTGCGACCCCGTAGATGGCAGCCTATCAGGCTCCCCCGTCCCTGGGATTCTCCAGGCAAGAACACTGGAGTGGGGTGCCATTGCCTTCTCCAATGCATGAAAGTGAAAAGTGAAAGTGAAGTCACTGAGTCGTGTCCAACTCTCAGCAACCCCATGGACTGCAGCCTACCAGGCTCCTCCGTCCATGGGATTTTCCAGGCAAGAGTACTGGAGTGGGGTGCCATTTGGCCCTTTAGGTAGGTTTATTCCTAAATATTTCATTATTTTCGCTGCAATAGTGAATGCAATTGTTTGCTTACTTTCTCTTTCTGATTTTTCATTGCTAGTATATAGAAATGCAAAGGACTTCTGTGTATTAATTTATATCCTGCAACCTTACTATATTCATTGATTAGCTCTAGTAATTTCTGGTGGCACCTTATGGTTTCTATGTATAGTCTCATGTCATCTGCAAAAAGTGAGAGTTTTACATCTTCCTTTCTAATCTAGATTCCTTTTATTTCTTTTTCTTCTCTGATTGCTGTGGCTAGTGCTTTCAAAACTATGTTAACTAATAGTGGCGAGTATGGGCACCCTTGTCTTGTTCCTGATCTTAGCAGAAATGCATTCAGTTTTTCACTGTTGAGAATAATGTTTTCTGTGGATTTGTTGTATATAGCCTTTATTATGTTGAGGTAGGTTCATTCTGTACCTACTTTCTGGAGAGGTTTTTGTGGTTTTTTTTTTAAATCATAAATGGGTGTTGAATATTGTCAAAAACTTTCTCTGCATCTATTAAGTTAATCATATAGTTTTTATCTTCAATTTTTTAATATGATGTGTCACAGTGATTGATTTGTATATACTGAAGAAACCTTGCATCCCTGGGATAAACCCCACTTGATCATGGTGTATGATCCTCTTAATGTGTTGTTGGATTCTGTTTGCTGAATTTTGTTGAAGATTTTTTAATGCATCTCGGTTCATCCATGATTTTTGCCTGTGATTTTCTTTTTGTGTGTGATATTTTTGTCTGGTTTTGGTATTAGGGTGTTTGTGGCCTGATAGAATGAGTTCAGGAGCTTTCCTTCCTCTGCAATTTTCTGTAAGCATTTGAGCAGTATAGTTGTTAGCTCTTCTCTAAACTTTTGGTAGAATTCACCTGTAAAGCCATCTATCTGGCCCTTGGCTTTTGTCTGTTGAAAGATTTTTGATTGAAGTTTTGATTTCTGTGCTTGTGATTGTTCTATTCATATTTTTTTTTATTTTTTAGCTTTTAGTTCAGCTTTGGAAGATTATGCTTTTTCTAAGAATTTGCCCATTTCTTTGGGGTTGTCCATTTTGTTGGCATATAGTTGCTCACAATATCTGTTATAATCCATTATATTTCTGTGTTTTCTGTTGTAACTTCTCCTTTTTCATATTTAATTTTATTGATTTGAGTCTTCTCCCTTTTTTTCTTGATAAGTCTGGCTAATGGTTTGTCAATTTTGTTTATCATAGTTTTAGTTTTGTTTATCTTTGCTATTGTCTTCATTTCTTTTTCATGTATTTATGTTCTGATCTTTTTTATTTCTTCTACTAACTTTTGGAGTTTTTTATTCTTCTTTTTCTAGTTGCTTTAGGTGTAGCGTTAGGTTATTTGTTTCTCTTGTTTCTTGATGTAGGCTTGTATTGCTGTAGCCTTCCATCCTAGCACTGGTTTTACTGCATCTCTTAGGTTTTGAGTTGTCATGTTTTCATTGTCATTTCTTTCTAGATATTTTTTAGTTCCTTTTTGATTTCTTCAATTACTTCTTTTTTGATTTCTTCAATGACTTCTTTGTTATTCAGAAGTGTATTTACCACCTTCCATATTTTTAAAAAACATTTATTCCCCTTGTTTTGATATCTAATCTTGTAGCATTGTGGTCAGAAAAAATGTTTGATACAATTTCAAGTTTTAAAAATTTATGAAGGCCTGATTTGTGACCAATGATGTGATCTGTTCTGATGAATTGTCCATGTGCACTTGACAAAATAGTGAAATCTAGTCTTTTTGTATAAATGTCCTGTAGATATCAGTTAGGTACATCTGGTCCAATATGTCATTTAAAGCTTTTGCTTCCTTATTAATTTTCTGTCTGGAAGATCTGTCCATTCATGTTAGTTGGGTGTTAAAGTCCCCTCTATTATTATGCTGCTGTCAATTTCCCCTTTAATAGCTGTTAACATTTGCCCTATGTCTTGAGGTGATCCTATGTTGTGTCCATATATATTTAAAATTGTTATGTCTTCTTCACAGATTGATCCCTTGATCATTATATAGTGTCCTTCCTTGTCTCTTGAAATGGTCTTTATTTTACTTTCACTTTTTTATGATGAATATTACTACTCTCACTTTCTTTTGATTTCCATTTGCATGGAATAATTTTTTCCAGCCCTTCACTTTCAGTCTGTATGTGTCCCTAGGTCTGAAGTGGATCTCTTGTAGAGAACAACATTGGGGTCTTATTTTTTTTTTATCCATTCAGTTCTCTGTGTCTTTTGGTTGGAGCATTTAATCTATTTCCATTTAAGGTAATTACTGATATGTATGATCCATTTACCATTTACTTTATTGGTGAGTGTGTTTTTGTAGGTCGTTTTTTTTCTTATGTTTCCTGTCTCAAGAAATTCCTTTGGCATTTGTTGTAAAGTTGGCTTATTGTTGCCGAATTCTTTGAACTTTTACTTATCTGTAAAGCTTTTGATTTCTCCATCGAATCTGACAAAGCAAAGTCTTTGCTGAGTAGAGTAATTTTGTTTGTAGGTTTTTCCCTTTCATCACATTAAGTATATCTTGCCATTCTTTTCTGGCCTGCAGAGTTTTTGTTGAAAGATCAACTGATAGCCTTATGGGAATTCCATTGTATGTTTTTTTTTTCCCTTGTTGCTTTTAATATTATTTCTTTCTGTTTACTTTTGTTAGTTTGTATAATAAGTGTCTTGACATGTTTCTCCTTGGATTTATCCTCTTTGGGACTCTCTAGGCTTCCTGGACTTGGGTGGCTATTTCCCTCCCCATGTTAGGGAAGTTTTTGACTAAAATCTTCTCAAATATTTTATCATACCCTTTATTTTTCTCTTCTTCTTTAGGGACATCTATAAGTTGAATGCTTGTGTGCCTTATGTTTCCCTAGATATCTGTGAAACTGTTCTCATCTTTTCTTATTCTTATTTCTTTCTTTTGCTGTTTCAGTTACTTCCACCATTCTATCCTCCAGCTTGCTTATTCATTCTTTTACCCCAGTTATTCTGTTATTGGTTGCCTCTAGTGTATTTTTTATCTCATTTTTCATTGCTCATTGTCTGTTCTTTAATTCTTCTAGGGCCTTATTACACATTTCTTGTATCTTTTCAATCCGTGCCTCCATTCTATTAATCTATGCCTCCATTTTTATTTCCATGATTTTAGATTATCTTTACTATCATTACTCTGAATTCTTTTTCAGGTAGACTGCTTATTTCCTCTTCATTTGTTTGGTCTTGTAGGTTTTTACCATGTTCCTTCATCTGCTGCGCATTTTTTGTATCTTTCCATTGTGTTTAATTTGCTGTGCTTGGGATTTCCTTTCTACAGAATGCTAGGTCATAGTTCCTCTCATTTATGGAATCTGCCCACCGTGGGTGGGGCTGGACCAGTGCCTCATGATGGCTTCCTGGTTGGGGGACTGGTGCTTTTGTTCTGGTGGACAGAACTGGATCTTGTCTCTCCGAATGGCAGTTCTGTATTATCCAGTGATGTGTTTTGGAGTGTCTGTGTGCTTAGTATAGCCATACCAGCCTGTCTGCTAGTGGGCAGTGTTGGTATTCTTGTTTTGCTAATCTTTTGGCCTGAGTCTTCCACACAGGAGCTTGCTGACCTTTAGGTGGTGCCTGGTCTTAGTGTTGAGATGGAGGCCTTTTGGAGAACTCTCACCAGTTGATGGTCCATGGGCTCGGGAGTTCTCTGGTCCAGAGTCCTGGACTCAGGTCTCCTACTTCAGAAGTTGAGGCCCAGCTCCTTACCGTAGCCCTGGACTCCACAAGGCATATAATGCAGAAGAGAAGAGAAAAAAAGCAAGTCAAACAAATGCACAAACCAAAAAAATGGATGGACAGATAAAATCCTAAGACAAATGGTAATAGCAATACTCCACAGACAAGAACATCTGAAGAAGCTCACATGCTCACAAGAGGAAGAGATAAAAAAAAGAGAACAAAAAAAGAAAAATAAGAACCAAAAGAGAAGAGAGCAGTGAAGCCAATTAAAAAACCCATAATTAAAACAAATATAAAAACTAGCAAAAATACAAAATCGAAAACATGGGGAAAAATCCTATATATCTACAGAGTACTGTAAAAATAGGAAAAAATGAACAAGAAAAAAGATATATATATATCACTCGCGAGAGAGAGGAGGAGGAGTAAGAACATCCTCCTGGGTACTCTGTTGTCCTTACCACACAGCGATCACCAGCCAATCTGCCTCCTCAGGAAGTCCTCCAATATCTCTAGGAAGGTGTCTAGACCTTCTGTGGGCATTCTGGGGTCAGCTCAGACCCAGATATGTCCTCCAGCTTGTATTTGCTTCCAAAGTCCACAGTTGCCCCCAAAGCAGTCTCAAACCTATTGTGGGGATTTAACCTGGTGTCTGTGACCATGAAATTAAAAGATTCTTGCTCCTTGGAAGAAAAGCTATGACAAATCTCGACAGCATATTAAAAGCAGAGACACTGGTTTTCTGACAAAGGTCCATCTAGTGAAAGCTAAGGTTTTTCCAGTAGTCATGTATGGATGTGAGAGCTGGACCATAAAGAAGGCTGAAGAATTGATGCTTTTGAGGTATGGTGTTGGAGATGACTCTTGAGAGTCTGTTGGACTGCAAAGAGATCCAACCAGTCCATCCTAAAGGAAATCAGTTCTGAATATTCAATGGAAGGACTGAGGCTGAAGCTGAAGCTCTACTACTTTGGCTATCTGATGCAAAGAGTTGACCCTTAGAAAAGAACCTGATGCTGGGATAGATTAAGGCAGGAGGAGAAGGGGACAACAGAGAACGAGATGACTGGATGGCATAACAAACTCAATGAACATGAGTTTGAGCAAGCTCCAGGAGGTGGTGAAAGACAGGGAAGCCTGGCGTGCAGCAGTCCATGGGGTCGCAAAGAGTTGGACACAACTGAGCGACTGAACAACAACCTGCTGCACCTGCAGCTGCAGTAACGCATTCCCTTCCTCTTCTCAGGTCGCACAGCCCCTAGTGCTCAGCTTTGGTTCTGGCCCTGCCCCTGCTTGTAGGTCTTCCTCTGGTGTCTGTTCCACCCAGGCAGAAGGGGGCAAAAGTATCGGCTTATTAGGGCTCACTTGCTCAGTCAGGCTAGGGAGATGGAGGGGAATAGCAGCTACAGTTGGGGTTTGTGAGGCATGCCTTCTGCAGCTGAGGCCTGAGGAAAGTTGCTGTAGTCTGAGTGGTTCACGCACTCTCCTAAAGGCACTGGCCCTGGACTGTGTGTCCCTCGGCAGAGTCAAGCTGCGTAGGCTCCCAGGAAGGTGCGGGTAGTGACCCGTGCCTGTTCAGTTTGGTGGCAGCTGCTACCTCTGGGGTCGGGACAGCAGTGGTGTTTTGTCCCTTGCCTTTGGCACTCGTGCAGGCTTTGGAGGGGCCATTTGGCCTGTCTCCACTTTGGGGATTGAAAACTACAGTCTTTTCTGATCCTGCTTCTGGCACTCCTGCCAGCTTTGGTGGTGCTGGCCGGCATATCTGCCTCTGGGGTCACAGTCCGCAGCTGCATCTTGTCCCACCTATGGCGCCAGCGAAGGCAGAGTCCTGCGGTCTGTGAGTGTGTGGAGTCGGAGGGTCCCCACAGCAGTGATCTTTTGTGTCTCTGGCAGGCCCAGGCTTTTCTCTGACTCCCTCAGCTGTGTCATGCTAGCTGCCTCAGAGTATCTTCACAGCAGTCAACCCAAGTCCTTTACCTGGAGTCTGACCCCCACAGCCTGAACCTTAACACCCAGCCCCTGTCTGCCACAGCAAGTATGCAAACAGCCTCTCAGCCTACAGGTGCTGTTTGGCAATGATCTCTGTAGTGAATTCTCTCCATTTTGCCTTCCAAGCACCCATTGCTGCATCCAGCTTTGAGGTTCTGAAGCTCCCCACCTTTTCCCTGCCTGTGAAGGGGTTTCCGAGTGTGTGGAAACTTTTCCTCCTTCACAGCTCCCTCCTTGAGATGCAGGTCTCTGTTCTAAATCCTTTTATTTATTTATTTTTCCTTCTATCTTTTACCCCACCCCATTCTGTGGAGATAAGCTTGCATTTTTGGAAGTCTGGGATCTTCTGCTAGCATCCAGGTGTTTTTTAGAAGTTGTTCCACATGCAGATGTATTTTTGGTGGATTTATGGGGAGAAAGGTGATCTCCTAGTCTTACTACTTAGCCATCTTGAAACCTACTCCCATTCTTAATAATGGGAAAGACTGATATTTCCTTATGAATGCTCTGTAACCAGGCTTAAAGGATAGTTCCAGCAAACTCTTAGAAGTGTTCATCTAGATCCAAAGACAATCTCCATGTTTTAATACATAGAATTTTTTCATTGCTTGACCAGAGGTAGATGCCACAGAGGGCTGAAAGCTTGATTTAAACAAGAAATTCAGCTTTGCCTTCATTCATGGAACTGACATCCCTGAGGCTGCAGGCTAGAAATAGAGTTTGACTGCCAGCTTCATTAATTTGCCTTGGTTGAAAAGGTGTCTTTGCTCTTCTTGGAAACATCTCAGTGAAATGCACACACCTCCATAGAAAGCCTTTGTGGATGGGGCTGTCTCTCAAAGAGACACTGTCCAAAATCAAAAAGGCCACACAGGAAATGGCCTTGGGATATTTTTTTTTCCCCTACACTAAGCAGCAACTAAGCTGAATTATTTGCTTGATCTTGAGCTTCAGGTCTTAGGAAGAATGAACAATACAGCTTTCAAGAGTCACAGTCTGAGCTTAAAGATTTCCTCTGTTGGAGTCAAGGAAGGATTATTCCAGCCTGGCAGTCTCCTCCAACCCTTCCCACCCAGGCCTCTCATCTGTTTGTGGGCATGGTGTGTGGTGCCTTTAGCTGGATGTGGGTGTGATGCACAGATAGGACACCCTCCTTAGGGACAGAGAGACGTTGCAGTAGTCTTGCCCACCTTTCCTTAGTAGAAAAGTAGAGAATGTCTTTTTCCAGGAAGTCATGGTTGGGATACTGTATGGTTCAGTGAAAATGTAGACTCAGTGACATAAAACTATAGCTTTATTCTAGTTTCATGAGGTCTGAATTTGAACTCATCAAAAGGGCTATGTAAACGTTCCACACAGATTCCAAGAACAAGTGAATAGAACTGTATACATATTCCAAACATCTCCATCAAAGCTTATCCAAACTTTTGGACCATCTGAATGCCAGAAGAATCTGAGGGGCAGTATCTGGTGTACTCAGAAAGTAACAGTTTTGATTCTTTAGATTATTTCATTGGTATTTGTTTCATTAGTAAAATCTCTGTTTTCTTTTATCATTCATTCATTCATTCAACAAATTGTACAACTATTATTTGGCTGGCTACAGGATATGTGATGGTAACATGATGGTGAATCCAACAGTCTTAGTTCCTGTCTTCTTGGAGCTCATTGTGATTAGGGGACAGACATTAAAGAAATAAATACACAATGAAATACATGATTATAAATTATAATAAGTTCTATGTTGGAAAAGAACAGGGTGTTCCAGGAGGGAAAGAGAAAAAGTTTAGCTTGGAGGTGTCTAGTGAGGAAAACAGCTATGTAGACTCATATCTACTGTATTTGTTGGTGTTCAGTTGGTAAGCTGGGTCTGTCTCTGCAACCCCATGGACTGCAGCATGCCAGGATCCCCTGTCCTTCCCTATCTCCCAGAGTTTACTCACATTCATGTTTGTTGAGTCAATGATGCTATCTAACCATTTCATCCTCTGCCCTCCTCTTCTCTGTTTGCCTTCAATCTTTCCCAGCATCAGGGTCTTTTCCAATGAGTTGGCTCCTTGCATCAGGTGGCCAAAGTACTGGAGGTTCACTTTAGTCCTTCCATGAATATTCAGGGTTGATTTCCTTTAGAACTGACTAGTTTGATCTCCATGAAGTCTAAGGGACTCTCAAGAGTCTTCTCCAGCAACACAATTTGAAAGCATCAATTCTTTGGCACTCAGCTTTCTTATTGGTACAACTCTCATATCCGTACATGACTACTGAAAAAAAAAAAAAAACAACACAGCTTTGACTGTACAGACCTTTGTTAGCAAAGTGATAACTCTGCTTTTTAATATGCTAAGTTTGTCATAGTTTTTCTTCCAAGGGGCAAGTGTCTTTAATTTCATGGCTGCAGTCACAATCTGCAATGATTTTGGAGCCCAAGAAAATAAAATCTGTCACTCCTACTTTTTCCCTTTCTATTTGCCATGAAGTGATGAGACCAGACGCAGATGATCTTAGTTTTTTTCATGTTGAGTTTCAAGCCAGCTTTTCAGTCTCCTCATTAACCCTCATCAAAAGGCTCTTTAGTTCCTCTTCAAATTCTGCCATTAAAGTGGTATCATCTGCATATCTGAGGTTGTTGATATTTCTCCCAGCAGTCTTGATTCCAGCTTGTGATATATCCAGCCTGACATTTTGCAGGATGTACTCTGCATATACATTAAACAAGCAGGGTGACAATATACAGCCTTGTCTTACTCCTTTCCAAATTTTGAACCAGTCCATTGTTTCATGTCCAGTTATAACTGTTGCTTCTTGACCTGCATACAGGTTTCTCAGGAGATAGGTAAGGTGGTCTGATGTTTCCATCTCTTTAAGAATTTTCCAGTTTGTTGTGATCCACACAGTCAAAGGCTTTAGCACAGTCAATGAGCAGAAGTAGATGTTTTTCTGGAACTCCCTTGCTTTCTCTATGATCAAAAGAAGACTGGCAATTTGATCTCTGGTTCCTCTGCCTTTTCTAAAGCTAGCTTATCTATCTGGAAGTTCTTGATTCACATACTGGTGAAGCCTAGGTTGAAGGATATTGAGCATAACCTTACTAGCATGTAAAATGAGAACACCCATACAGTAGTTTGAACATTTTTTGGCATTGCTTTTCTTTGGGATTGGAATAAAAACTTACCTTTTCCAGTCCTGTGATCACTGCTGAATTTTCCAATTTTGCTGACATGTTGAGTACAGGACTTTAACAGCATCATCTTTTAAAATTTGAAATAGCTCAGCTGGAATTCCATCACCTCCACTAGCTTTGTTCGTAGTAACACTTCCTAGGCCCATCTGACTTCACATTCCAGGATGTTTGGCTCTAGGTGAATGACCATACCACTGCAGTTATCTGGGTCATTAAGACTTTTTTTGTATAGTTCTTCTGTGTATTCTTGCCACCTCTTCTTAATCTCTTTTGCTTCTGTTAGGTCCTTACTGTTTCTATCCTTTGTCGTGTCCATTGTGCATGAAATTTTCCCTTGATAGCTCCATTTTCTTTAAGAGATCTCTAGTCTTTCCCATTCTATTGTTTTCCTCTACTTCTTTGCATTGTTCTTTGAAGGCCTTTTTGTCTTTCTCTATTCTCTGGAACTCTGTGTTCAGTTGAGTGTATCTTTCCCTTTCTCCCTTGCTTTTCACTTCTCTTCTTTCCTCAGCTATTTGTAAAGCCTCCTCAGACAACCACTTTACCTTCCTGCATTTCTTTTTCTTTGGGGTAGTTTTGATCATTGCCTCCTGTACAGTGTTATGAACCTCTGTCCATAGTTCTTCAAGCACTCTGGCTACCAAATCTAATCCCTTGGATCTATTTGTCACCTCTACTGTATAATCATAAGGGATTTATGCTCTAAATCAGACCTGAATGGCCTAGTGGTTTTCCTTACTTTCTTCAATTTAAGTCTGAATTTAGCAATAAGGAGCTGATGATCTGAGCCACAGTCAGCTCCAGGTCTTGTTTTTGCTGACTGTATCGTGCTTCTTCACCCTCAGCTGCAAAGAATATAATCAGTCTGTTTTCAGTATTGACCATTTGGTAATGTCCATGTATAGAGTCATCTCTTGTGCTGTTTGAAAAGGGTGCTTACTGTGACCAGTGTGTTCTCTTGACAAAACTCTGTTAGCCTTTGCCCTGCTTCATTTTGTATTCCAAGGCCAAAATTGCCTGTTATTCCAGGTATCTCTTGACTTCCTTACTTTTGCATTCTAGTCCCTTATGATGAAAAGGATATCTTTTTCTGGTGTTAGTTCTAGTAGGTCTTGTAGGTCTTCATAGAACCACTCAACTTCAACTTCTTCAGCATTAGCAGTTGGGACATAGACTTGAATTACTGATGTTGAATGGTTTGCCTTGGAAACAAACAGAAATCATTCTGTTGTTTTTGAGATTGCACCCAAGTATTGCATTTCAGACTCTTTTGTTGACTTTGAGGTCTACTCCATTTCTTCTGAGGGATTCTTGGCCACAGTAGTAGATAATAATGGTCATCTGAATTAAATTTGCCCATTCCCATCATTGTAGTTTACTGATTCTTAAGATGTTGATGTTCACTCTTATCATCTCCTGTGTGATCACATCCAATTTATCTTGATTCATGGGCCTAACAGTCCAGCTTCCTATGCAATATTGTTCTTTACAGTGTCAGACTTTACTTTCACCACCAGACACATCCCCAACTGAGCATCGTTTCCACTTTGGCCCAGTCACTTCATTCTTTCTGGAACTATTAGTAATTGTCCTCTAGTCATCCCCATAGCATACTGGACACCTTCCAGCCTGGGGGGCTCATCTTCTGGTGTCATATCTTTTTGTCTTTTCATACTGTTCATGGTTTCTCGCTGCAATAATACTGAAGTCATTTGCCATTTCCTCCTCCAGTGGACTGCATTTTTGTCATAACTCTCCACTATGACCAGTCCATCTTGGGCAGCCCTGCATGGCATGGCTCATAGTGTCATTGAGTTATGCAAGTGCCTTCTCCATGACAAGGCTGTGATCCATGAAGCAATAGGTACTGAACATGACATGTCAGTTTTTGGTGGGATATTATTTCCAAGGAAGGAGTGCCTGCTCCTTGGATAGGGCTGAGGCAGCAATTCTTTCATAAAAGAAAGGATATTCAAGAAGTATATTGACGTACAAATAGAAGTGTTTTTTTTGTTGTTTTTTATGTGGAAAGGGTGTAGTGTTGTTCTAGGTGAAGAGATTCTGGTGTGTTTTGGGGAGACTTATTCTGCAAGAAGTTTAGGCTGCAAGTAGGAGAATGGTGAGAGATGAGCCAGGATAGACTGGTTAGGGCCAACTAACACAGCTTAGACTTTATCTTATAGGCAAGTCACTGAAGGGAATGATGCGTTACCAAGGGGGAATGTTCTAGAGCAAATTACCAAGCATACTGCAAGCTTTCTTAAAGAACCAGATAGTAAATATTTTAAGCTTTGCAAACCATACTGTTTCTGTTGTAGCTACTCAGCTCTGCCACTATAGTGTGAAAGTTGTAATAGATGATACATAAGCAAATGAGCATGACTCTGTTCCAATAAAACTTTATTGATACAAACAGCCAGTGGGCTTGACTTACCTGGGAACTTACCAATCGCTATTCTACAATGACAATTTTAGGGCCTCACTCAAGATTGGATTGGACCATGGGGAGAGAATGGAGGCAGTGAGGCCACTTAGGCTCCACTGCTTTAATTCAGGGGAACTAAGAAGGAAGGACTTTGAAGAGAAATGACTTGTGACATGCTCAAAAGTCAAAATGACAGGATTACATAACCAATTTGATGAAAAAATGTCTAGCTGTTTCTTTAATGCTCAGTGGACTGATTCTTCCAGTAAAGAAAAAACAAAACTGTAAATATTCTGTATTTGTGACTCAGAATTATGTGTACATCCTGGGGAAGTCACTTCTTGATCACAAGACACTATGCTGGGTGTATTATATAGATTATTATGTAGAATTCTTAAAAACATTGTTTTATTTCCTGTTTTTCAAACTGAGGTTTGGAAATGCTAAGCCATTTGCCCAAAGTCAAGTAGCTGGTAAATGGTGGAGCTGAGATTGGACCAGATGTTGTATCAAAGCCTGTGACATTCTTAAAATATAGAGTCTCCTCCTCACCTCTCATAGTGTGGCATGAAGCCCCATTCTATAAGCCTATGCAACTCTCTCTTCTCTGTCCCTACTAAGACCCACCTAGCCCTTCAGGGTTCTCAGTTAGCCTCTGGCATAGCAAAGACTGTCTTTTACCTGCAAATAACAGTTAGGTGTGAGATTATTCTTCTGTGTTTGACAAAGGACATGCAGGAAAGCTCAGACCCCAACTTTGGAGAAAGTGTGGTATTGGGTTATGGATTAGGGAATTCCTGAATTTAAGTGTCTAGATTAGAATATTTTCTTATTCACTGCCTAATCATCCAGGGGATGTTTGTTAAATTCAGGTAATAATATCTGATAAGAGAAAACTTGTTAACTTACACCCTGGAGGTCCAGATTAGCTTCTGAAAGGACAAATGACCATTATGGCCAAGGAAATCAATTCAGTTACCATTCTCCCTCAGGTTATCTAGTAACCCCACTGATTATTATTTTAGTGCCTTGTCCAGGTTCAGTAAGAGAGTCTCTGCATTGAATATTTCAAACAGGCCTTCAGAGACAGAGAAATATCCAAAACCAACTGAATTATATCATAGATGCTGTGCTGTGCTGCTCTGCTAAGTTGCTTCAGTTGTGTCTGACTCTGTGAGACCCCATGGACTGTAGCCTGCCAAGCTGCTCTATCCATGGGATTCTCCAGGCAAGAATACTGGAGTGGGTTGCCATTTCCTTCTCCAGGGGATCTTCCCAACCCAGGGACTGAAGCTGCATCTCATAAGTCACCTGCATCGGNACCCCATGGACTGTAGCCTGCCAAGCTGCTCTATCCATGGGATTCTCCAGGCAAGAATACTGGAGTGGGTTGCCATTTCCTTCTCCAGGGGATCTTCCCAACCCAGGGACTGAAGCTGCATCTCATAAGTCACCTGCATCGGCAGGTGGGTTCTTTACCACTAGCGCCACCTGGGATACAGCAGTCCTTTTAGTGAGACCTCTTGGACAGAGTTGGGTCACATGGTTCATGGAATGGCAAAGAGATCTCTGTGATTGAAGTGAATCAACTCCATGTCCCATACCTTGGGCCAGGGAGGACGGACAAAGTAGAGGTCTAAGGAGGACTGCATCTTGGAGATAAACACCAGTGCCTGCCACAGGTTTTGCTCTGTTTTGACTTCCAGCCTGTATTAGTTTCATAAGGCTGCCATAACAAAGTACTACAAACTAGATGGCCTATAACAACAGAAATTTATTGTCTCACAGTTGGGGAGGTCAGAAAAAATATTAGCAGGGCCATGCTCCCTCAGAAGGTCCTAGGGAAGTATCTGTGCCAGGTTTCTACCTGGCTTCTGGTAGCCTTAGGCATTCTTGTTTCCTCCCTGTGTCTCTTCACATTGTCTTCCTTCTGTGTATGTCTGCATCCAAACTTCCCCTTTACATAAGGACATTAGTCATATGGAAGGACTCACTCTAAAGACCTCATTTTAACTTGGTTAAATCTGTAAAGATCCTGTTTCCAATTAAGGTTACATTTTGAGACTTCATATCTTTTTTGAGGGACACAATTCAACCTATAACACAACCCTCTCTCGAGGAGAGTTCAGGACTCCTTCCTCATGCCAAGGTGATTGAGTAGCTCTACCCTAAGGTATCTTCATCTGTGTTCTTTAGGCCACACTCACAGCCTTTGTCCTTCCAGCCTCTCCTTACTTTAAACTTTGCTCATTCTTTTAACACTAAGTGTTCATGTAACAGTAAGCATTGAGTTCCTGTTGCATTTCAGGTACTATGCTAAGTGCCTGTCTACCATGCTCTCTTCACTTCCTTTGGAAACAGGACTCCTTTCCCCCAAAGAGACACTGACCAAAATTTGTTTGTCTTCATAACTCAACTACTAGTATCCTGCCTGTGTTAACAGGTGCTTTATCAGTGAATGAATGAATGAATGATTCCTAGACTACGCTGCACTGCTGCCTTCCAGGCTGCATTCTTCTCTTGGCCTCCTTCCCTCAAAATCATGTCTAGTCACCACTCTTTTTCTACATGCCCAGAGCAAGTAGCATGTGGCATTCTTTCCATTATGCTGATGCCTCAGCTATGCTGGTCCTAATCATCCGTGGATACATTTGGCTACCCACTGACCACCATCTCTCTGCCCTGCTTCACACAAGAAAAGTCCAACTTCAGTTCAGTTCAGTTCAGTTGCTCAGTCGTGTCCAGCTCTTAGCGATGGGGCCATGGACTGCAGCATGCTAGGCCTCCCTGTCCATCACCAACTCCGGGAGTTTACTCAAACTCATGTCCATTGAGTTGGTGATGCTATCTAACCATCTCACCATCTCATCCTCTGTTGTCCCCTTCTCCTCCTGCCTTCAATCTTTCCCAGCATCAGAGTCTTTTCTAATGAGTCAGTTTTTCACATCAAGTGGCCAAAGTATTGGAGTTTCAGCTTCAACATCAGTCCTTCCAGTGAATATTCAGGACTGATATCCTTTAGGATGGACTAGTTGTATCTCTTTGCAGTCCAAGAGTCTTCTCGAGACAACACAGTTCAAAAGCATCAATTCTTTGGCGCTCAGCTTTCTTTATAGTCCAACTCTCACATCCATACATGACTACTGGAAAAACCATAGCCTTGACTAGATGGACCTTTGTTGGCAAAGTAACGTCTCTGCTTTTTAATATGCTGTCTAGGTTGGTCATAACTTGTCTTCCAAAGAGTAAGTGTCTTAATTTCTTGGCTGCAGTCACCATCTGCAGTGATTTTGGAGCCCCCCGCCCCAGTAAAGTCTCTCATTGTTTCCCCATCTATTTGCCATGAAGTGATGAGACCAGATGCCATGATCTTTTGTTTTCTGAATGTTGAGCTTTAAGCCAACTTTTTCACTCTCCTCTTTCACTTTCATCAGGAGGCTCTTTAGTTCTTCTTCACTTTCTGCCATAAAGGTGGTGTCATCTGCATATCTGAGGTTATTGAAATTTCTCCTAGCACTCTTGATTCCAGCTTGTGCTTCATCCAGCCCAGCATTTCTCATGATGTACTCTGCAATAAGTTAAATAAGCAGGGTGATGATATATAGCCTTGACGTACTCTTTTCCCTATTTGGAACCAGTCTGTTGTTCCATGTCCAGTTCTAACTGTTGCTTCCTGACCTGCATACAGATTTCAAGAGGCAGGTGGTCTGGTATTCCCATCTCTTTAAGAATTTTCCACAGTTTGTGGTGATCCACACAGTCAAAGGCTTTGGCATAGTCAATAAATCAGAAATAGATGTTTTTCTGGAACTCTCTTGCTTTTTCAATGTTCCAACTGGATCTCTGGTTCCTCTGCCTTTTTTTAAACCAGTTTGAACATCTGGAAGTTTGTGGTTCACGTACTGTTGAAGCCTGGCTTGGAGAATTTTGAGTATTACTTTACTAGCGTGTGAGATGAGTGCAATTGTAATTTGAGCATTCTTTGGAATTGAAATGAAAACTGACATTTTCCAGTCCTGTGACCACTGCTGAGTTTTCCAAATTTGCTGGCATATTGAGTGCAGAACTTTCATAGCATCATCTTTTAAGATTTGAAAAAGCTCAGCTGGAATTCATCACTTTCATCAGGAGGCTCTTTAGTTCTTCTTCACTTTCTGCCATAAAGGTGGTGTCATCTGCATATCTGAGGTTATTGAAATTTCTCCTAGCACTCTTGATTCCAGCTTGTGCTTCATCCAGCCCAGCATTTCTCATGATGTACTCTGCAATAAGTTAAATAAGCAGGGTGATGATATATAGCCTTGACGTACTCTTTTCCCTATTTGGAACCAGTCTGTTGTTCCATGTCCAGTTCTAACTGTTGCTTCCTGACCTGCATACAGATTTCAAGAGGCAGGTGGTCTGGTATTCCCATCTCTTTAAGAATTTTCCACAGTTTGTGGTGATCCACACAGTCAAAGGCTTTGGCATAGTCAATAAATCAGAAATAGATGTTTTTCTGGAACTCTCTTGCTTTTTCAATGTTCCAACTGGATCTCTGGTTCCTCTGCCTTTTTTTAAACCAGTTTGAACATCTGGAAGTTTGTGGTTCACGTACTGTTGAAGCCTGGCTTGGAGAATTTTGAGTATTACTTTACTAGCGTGTGAGATGAGTGCAATTGTAATTTGAGCATTCTTTGGAATTGAAATGAAAACTGACATTTTCCAGTCCTGTGACCACTGCTGAGTTTTCCAAATTTGCTGGCATATTGAGTGCAGAACTTTCATAGCATCATCTTTTAAGATTTGAAAAAGCTCAGCTGGAATTCCATCACCTCCACAATGTTCAACTTGCTTGCCCACAGAAAGATGGGTCTCATAGGAAAAGCAAAACTTCTTCCATAGGCATCTTTGTTTCTCCATTTCTAAAGTTTCCCTCTCTTGCAGTTTCAGAAGGAAGGGACATACCATTTCTGCTACATTGATTATTTCAACAAGTATTTTTTCGAGTCCTCCGTTTATAGGTGGGGCTATGTTTGAAGCACATTAACTCTTATCTAGTTTCTACCTTTCTAATAAAAAGGCCTGCTTCTTTAACTTCTTCCTGTTTAATATATTGGGTTTCTCCTATGTATTGAATAACACAGTGATGTTTAAATGTTTTTAGCATTAATAGTCTTCAAATGAAATCTTAAATGGAATATCAGTGAGTTAAAAAGAAGAAACAAAAATTGTGTGGTATATTTGAAAACAATGAGACTGTTATGATGAATATAAAAATATAAATTGAAATTTTGCGATGACAGTGCAGCCTTGGAGTCTCCTCACTATTAATACTTCTCTGTGTTTTGTATTGGCTGTACAGTCTTAAGAAAGTTATGGCAGCCAGACATTCAAAGTGATAGCAGTTTTAAACAGGATACCTTGCAGATTCAGGTTATTTTGATGAAAATGATCCAGAAATTTGAAAGAAGAATATAGGAAAATGTGGTTTTAATGTTGACTAATTAATACTATGTAACAACTGTTTGTGGAGAAGGCAATGGCACCCCACCCCAGTACTCTTGCCTGGAAAATCCTGTGGACGGAGGAGCCTGGTGGGCTGCAGTCCATGGAGTCGCTAAGAGTCGGACACGACTGAGCGACTTCACTTTCTCCTTTCACTTTCATGCATTGGAGAAGGAAATGGCAACCCACTCCAGTGTTTTTGCCAGAGAATCCCAGGGACAGGGGAGCCTGGTGGGCTGCCGTCTATGGGGTCACACAGAGTCGGACACGACTGAAGCGACTTGGCAGCAGCAGCAGCAGCAACGACAACTGTTTGTATTTTTAATTATAAGGGATTTAATAGAAAGTAATAGATAAGCAGGTTCTTCAACCAATTTTTATCTTCCTTTCATAGAAAATACTTCTTCCAAACATATTGTGCCATGATGATATGTTAATTAAGAGTAGTGACTTCAGTGCCTGTTTCTATTTAGTAATCACTTAAAGCCCTTAATGGGTTTCCCTGTGGCTCAGGTGGTAAAGAATCCACCTGCAGTGCGGAAGACCTGGGTTGCATCGCTGGGTTGCAAAGATCCCCGGAGGAGGGCATGGCAACCCACTCCAGTATTCTTGCCTGGAGAATTCCATGGACAGAGGAGCCTGGTGGACTGCAGTCCATCGGGTTGTAAAGAATCAGACACAACTGAGTGACTAAGCACAGCACAGCACAAAGCCTTAAACACAGCAAAAAATATTTAATTTGGCATGTTGAGTCCAAACTTCAGTTGTCATTTTCATCACTGACATTTTGGCCTGCATTGCTGAGTTGGTCTTATTTGGATTTATAAAAGTCTTCCCAGCACTATAAGAATAAAACAGGCATTAAAGATAGCAATAATACCACAGTGCCACAGGTCATGTGGTCACTTATTACTATATAGTTACTGTTACCTCTTTATGTGGGCAGGCTCTCCATGGCTATCCCAGAGTCTTGTCTGGAATTTAACCGAGCCATGGCGTACTTGAGCCAAAGTGGTGGTGGTGGGCTTACTTGTCCAGTTTTACAAAGAGAAGACTTGCATGGATCTGAATCACTAAAGACATTTGCAGAACTATAGCTTTCCTAATTAATGATGTTTCTAATACATTCCCTGATGGCTCAGAGGTAAAGAATCTACCTGCCAAGCAGGAGATGCAGGAGACACGGGTTCAGTCCCTGGGTCAGGAAGATCCCCTGGAGGAAGAAATGGCAACCCACTCCAGTATTCTTACCTGTAAAAAATCCCATGGGCAGAGTAATCTGACAGGCTACAGCCTCTAGGGTTGCAAAGAGTCAGACATGACTGAGCACAAGCTACCCTTAATATGTTCAAACATACTCATGATTTTCCTTTATTCTGTGCTTGTTCACATTTGGTATATCACACACTGAATATATATGCTTATACTTTAAAAAATATTTTAAAAAACATAATTTGAGTCAAACATTTGTGGAACCCTGAAGCAAACAGGTTGAACCCCAGTGTATTGGAGTATGATGTAAGACAATGGTGGCTTCTAGGAAACTGTAGCACTGACTTGTTGGCATCAGATAAATGTCTGCCCAGCTCATGGCTTTTCACCTTCTGGGTGTTCAGCAGTTTGTCTGCATTGCATTGAATTGAATTGGCCCAGAGCAGGTCCTGTGTATCTGTGGACTAGTTCCCCCTGGAAGGTCTCAAGTGGAAGCTGTCTACCTTCTCAAGAATTCACACAGCTCCTGCCAAGGAAGGCTGGCACACCCCTACCTAGAATTTCCCTTTTCTTCAGCTCCCTGGGGGACTACCGTGGGTTTCCAGACTCTGCCTTGTTTTTCACTCTTCTGACTTCTTGTCTTCTTTGGGCTTCCCTTGTGGCTCAGCTAGTAAAGAATCTGCCTGCAATGTGGGAGACCTAGGCTCAGTCCCTGGGTTTGGAAGATCCCCTGGAGAAGGGGAAGGCTACCCACTCCAGTATTCTGGCCTGGAGAATTCCATGGGCTGTATAAAAAATATTTTAAAAAACATAATTTGAGTCAAACATTTGTGGAACCCTGAAGCAAACAGGTTGAACCCCAGTGTATTGGAGTATGATGTAAGACAATGGTGGCTTCTAGGAAACTGTAGCACTGACTTGTTGGCATCAGATAAATGTCTGCCCAGCTCATGGCTTTTCACCTTCTGGGTGTTCAGCAGTTTGTCTGCATTGCATTGAATTGAATTGGCCCAGAGCAGGTCCTGTGTATCTGTGGACTAGTTCCCCCTGGAAGGTCTCAAGTGGAAGCTGTCTACCTTCTCAAGAATTCACACAGCTCCTGCCAAGGAAGGCTGGCACACCCCTACCTAGAATTTCCCTTTTCTTCAGCTCCCTGGGGGACTACCGTGGGTTTCCAGACTCTGCCTTGTTTTTCACTCTTCTGACTTCTTGTCTTCTTTGGGCTTCCCTTGTGGCTCAGCTAGTAAAGAATCTGCCTGCAATGTGGGAGACCTAGGCTCAGTCCCTGGGTTTGGAAGATCCCCTGGAGAAGGGGAAGGCTACCCACTCCAGTATTCTGGCCTGGAGAATTCCATGGGCTGTATAGTCCATGGGGTTGCAAAGAGTTGGACACAACTGAGCGACTTGCACTTTCTTTCTGACTTCCTCAGTGTCCCTGTGCTTATGCTCTTGTTTTAATAATTATCATGGACTTAGAAGTCAGCCTGGGGCTTGGGAAGCCAAAATGAAAAAGAATCATGACCGGTAGCGTTTCTTGTTCCCATTTGTGTGTTCCTTGGTGGGGCAATATTTTTGTGAGTTCTCTACATTTACAGATGCCCCAGGTATACAGGACTTGGGAAGCCCTACTGTGGCAGATGAAGCCTTTGCTTGAGGAGTACAGGTTAAGAATAAAATGGCAAATGGATTGCCTTTTTTAATGGCCTGGATTAAAGATCCACAACTCTGTCATCATGTTCTGCCCTGCTTGAAACCGTAGAGAGAAAATCACACAGGATTTAGTCAGAATTATTCAAGCACATGTTAGTTGGCTGACCATCAGGGCTGAAATTCTTTTCATGCCCGAGGTGGTACAAATATTGTGGTTCTGTTTGACTACTTCCTGCCATCTCCATGAAGTTTCTTCTTTCTCCATCTGACACTTGGCAGGCTAGTTTTCACTAGGGTTCAGCCATGAGCTCTTTCCTTTACCTTTGATATTCTTCATCAGGGTTACCTCATCTGTTTTCATACTTCAGCTGATGACTCTCAAATGGTTTTAATTATCACTCTAGGATCACAGTATGACTCCAGAATTCCTTTACATTATTATTCCTCCAAACCTCTTTACATGTCTTACAAGCTGACCAAATTCAATGTTCTTAGGTCTCCCTGCATTTCCTTCATGAAGGAGAATCTGGTGTAAGGCCCCTAATTTCAAAGAACTTATATAGCCTAATGCAAAAATATAGGAAACACATACTTTTACCTCATGCAAAATATTGTCACAGAGGGCTACAGGGCTACAAGAGAGGGAGCCATTATGTGTGATGAGGAGAATCCAAGAGCGTTCTTACAGGAGGTGATGTGACATGGATCTTGAAGGGCGGATAGGACTCAGAAGTGCATGAATATAGAGAAGAGCATCCAGCAGAGCAAAGCCCAGAGGCAGAACTGAGTGGCAAGTGTATGAAGAAGAGCATGGTTCCATTTGCTGGGACTTTGGCTGTGTTGGAAAGCTAGGTTGGGAAGAACCTATGAAGGGCCTTGATGTACAGGCTCCCACTTGAATTTTACGCTATAGGTGGGGATTTTAGACCAGAGGAGTGGCGTTATTAGAACATTGTTTCTGAATGCTCAGGCCGACACCAGTATATGATCTTGGGGTAAGAGAAGAAGAAAGGGGAACTCCTAAGTTAGGTGAGTGGCAATGGGGACCAAAGAGGGGATATGAGGTAGAATTTTCAGGGCAAGGGAGAGGAAGCGCCCAAGGTGACTTCCAAGTGTGAGTGAGTGATTGGGAGGGTCGGGATACTGTGAAAACTGTGGAGAAAACAGAAAGTAGTTTAGTGGGAGAATGAACTTAGGACACACTGGGCTGGGGAGATCTCTGAGAAATCCAAGTGGAGACCCTCATCCCGCCTCATCCATCCTCAGTCCTTTAGACTCCCCTTTCAGGTTAAGGTGGTCTGGCTCTCTGCCTGGCTCTCCAAGCTAGAGTCAATCCCAACTTATATGCCCAGGCCTGTCTTACTTGGGGCAGTAAATATTTAAGAGGATCCCTTGACCTTCTGGGCACATATATTTGGGCATCAGTCAAAGAGTCAGACACAACTGAAGGGACTTAACACGAACCTAACAGGCCAGCCTAGGGCTGATCCTAAGAACCTTGCAGGTTAGACCACCTCTAACCCACATGGTCTACTTCATAGGACTGGCTTTTGTTTATTTCCCTTTCAAATTCTTGTCCCTTTTTTATGTGTTCTCACTCCTGTATGCCCTCCTGGGACAGAAACCCCTGCTCCCAGACTAGTGCTAGGGTCCTAATACATATGGACAGAATCCAGAGGCTGAAAGCTAGTCTTTAAAGATATCTTCCTGGGTTCTGACCACTTTTAAGGCCCTTAGAGTTGACTTGGGCTTCCCAGGTGGCGCTAGTGGTAAGGAACCCACCTACCAATGTAGGAGACATGAGACGCAGGTTCGACCCCTGGGTCAGGAGGATCCCCTGGAGGAGGGCATGGCAACCCACTCTAGTATCTTGCCTGGAGAATCCCAGGGACAGGGGAGTCTGGTGGCCTACAGTCCATGGGGCCACAAAGAGTTGGACAAGACTGGAAGTGACTTAGCTCTGGCACTAGAGATGACTCCACTCTTCCATCTACAAGATCAAATCCTCAGTGCCTGCATCATCCTTAGGGATGGGCCCGGGTTCTCTTCCCACTTCCAGGTGCTACTTCAAGCCCAGTACCACAGCTCACCAGTGACTTCCAGGAAATGTGAGGTGTCCAACACGTGCATGGCACGCTCTGCATCTGGTACCTGTCTGGGCCCTTACGAAAACATCTTGCATCCTGCCTCCCAAGTTTTGAACATTCCTTTAGATCCTCACTCTTCCCTCTGTTGTACTCTGGTTGACCTCCCACACGACTGGACACCTGACCTTCATGCCATACTGGAGGTATTTGGATTGCTGGTGCTTGATATTTCCCATATTGGTTGTTTTTGCTGCTGGTTGCCCCTTGGTTCGGACAGTGTCATCATTCAATTCCATGGATACTTCCTTTGTGTTTATGGTTTGGAGACTTCAGAAATAAACTGAAACTGGGGAGGAATCTGGGAGTATCCAGAGCCTTTGCGACTGACTTAGTCAAACATCTTCAATGTCTTTTTTCTCAAAGTGAAGACTTCACATAATTAAAACCATTCCTGGCCAACACTAAATAAATTTTGCACATGCTGCTTGAGTTACTATGCAATTTTACCCTAGTGTGGCTTTGTCTGAAATTAATATTTCACTGAAACTCTTCCTCTGAATAGGCTGAAACCAGAAACAGTGGAAACCCAACATTTGCTTTGTACAATGAAACTTTAGGACAGGACTTCCCCCCACACACACATTTCTTAGATATGTAGCTCATTTGGGGGGGGGGGAAGCATTCTTGGCAGAATCCATGTAGCATAAGCGAAATATCCTAGCTTGTGTTTCTGTTTACTCAGATATAAAGTGATGGAGAAAATGCAATTCTAAATCCCCATCATATAGCATTGATGTATAAAATTTAGGATTACCATTTATTGAGTATCTAGTATGTGCCAGGCTCTGCATCCTCAAAAACATCCTGTGAGTATAAATGTGTCAAACCTGGGTCTTCTGGTTTTCTGATCCATATTCTGCCCTCCATAGGATGGACTAAACTGGAGGCTGCCTTTCTCAGGCTTAAGGGTGCTCTGATTTCCTGCTAGGTTTGGTCAGTAGAGTCACCAGTGAATGAATGGTTGAAGGGTGAGGAAAGGAGGAAGCTGGAGCATTTCCTTCCTCTCTCTATTCCTCAGGTATCTCCTCCAGTACTGACTGCATCTCCATGGTTCCATATTCCACTATTTCAGTGCTCCATGGTTCCAGATTCTTCCTGGTGACCCTGGCTCCTGGAAAACACAGCCTTCTCCCTGTGTCCCTTCAATTGGCTCCTGCTTGTTGTTGCTAATCTCTGGTTTATCTCTGGCCCGTCTTGTACAGTCTTACTCCAACTATTTTCCTCTTTTTAAAGTTCAAACCAATCTGAAAAGATTTTTAAATTCTTGACTTTATTATCTATTATAGCAGTCTTCAAATCTCAGCTTCTCTGTCACCTTCAACCTGTATTTATATCTTTATCAAATGCAGTTCTCTGAAATAAATTTCTTTTGTTGTAAATACTTGAAGCAGTTTCTCTGGTTAGAAGGGGATTGATGGATTGAAGCTGGAATCATTAGCCTCATTTTAAGGATGAGGAAACAGAGGATCAGAGGTTAACTGATTTGCTCAGTCTTAAATATAGGAAATAGAACTCTGGTTTAAACTCATGCTTGATCAGTCCTGAAGCTTGTGCCCTTTCCCCTACGTACATCTGTGTTCTGCTTACTGCTGCCACACAAATGGAATCTAATTTTTTCTGTATAAATCCCTTCATCTTCTGGAAAAAGAAAACTCTCATAACCTCCTTCTCCAAGATTTCCCCAGATGAAATGTTCTATATCTCTTCAACTGTTCCTTATGAAAAAGAATTTTGAATTTTCCAAGAATCTCTTTGTGGGCCTTTTATTGCCATACTCACTTCCCTTCTGACCCTAACCCCTCCTTAATCCCTAAAACCACTAATTTACTCACCATTTCTATAGTTTTGACATTAAAAAAAAAAAGACTATTACATAAAGTCATACAATATGCAAGCTTTTTGAACACTTTTTTTTTATATTCACTTTTTTAAAGTATTTATGTATTTATTTTTGGCTGCTGTGGGTCTTCGTTGCTGTGTGCAAGTTTTCTCCAGTTGTGGCGAGCGAGGGCTATTCTTTGATGTGGTGTGCGGGCTTCTCATTGCGTTGGCTTCCTGTTGAGAAACACAGGCTCTAGGGTGCGTGTGCTTCAGCAGTTGCAGCCCGTGGGCTCTGGTTGTGGTGCACAGGCTTAGTTGCCCCACAGCATGTGGAATCTCTCTGGACCAGGGACTGAACTTGTGTCCCCTGCATTGGCAAGTGGATTCTTAACCACTGGACCATTAGGGACGTCCTGAAATCTTGGATTGAGTTTTTAACTCAACATAATTTTTTAGAGATTTATCCAGGTTGTTGCATTTATTAAAAGTCTGTTCCTTTTTTCTTGCTAGGTAGTATTCCATGGCATGAATGTAACACAGAACATTTACACCTTGAAGAAAATTTGGGTTGTTTTCAGTTTTTGGATATTACAAATAAAACTGCTTTAAATATCTGTGTGGGTTTTTGTGTGAATGTAAGTCTTCCCTTATTTGGAATAAATGCCCAGGAATAGTGCAATTGCTGGGTTATGTGATAGTTTTTTGAGGAATTATGGAACTGTTTTCTAGAGTGGCTGTCTAATCTTACATCCTTACTAGCAATGTATCACTGATCTAATTTCTCCATATCTTTGTCAGCAATTGGTGGTGTCTCTATTTTTTAGTTTTGCTGTTTTGATAGGTATGTAGTGGTATCTCATTGCTTTAATTTCATCTTCCTAGTGACTAATGATGTTGCATATCTTTTCATGTGCTTCTTTGCTATTTCAGTATCGTCTTCAGTGAAATGTCTCTTCATGACTTTATCCCTGTTCTAAATGGATTGTTTGCTGTTTTTTCTTGTTGAGTTTTGAAGGTTCTTTATATATTCTAGATGGTAGTCCCTTTGACAGATATATGACTTGCACACTTCCCCCCACTCTCTAGTTGTCTCTTCATCCTCTTAACAGAGAGAATGTTTTTAATTTTGATGAAATCCAGATGATCAGTTTTCCCTATTCTGCATCGTGATTTTGGTGTCAAGTCTGAGAATTCTTTACCTAACGCTAGATCCCGAAGATTTTCTATTTCTTTTCCAAAAGTTTTGTAGTTCTATGGTTTGCATTTGGTCTGCGATTCACTCTGAGTAAACTTTTATGTAATATCTGAGGCTTGGGTCAAGGGTCAAGGCTCACTTTTTTGCCTTTGGCTGTCCAGTTTCTCCAACACCGTTTGTTGTAAAAGCTCTTTCCTCCATCGAACTGCAAAGCACCTTTGTCAAAAATCAGTTGGGCATGTTTATGTGGGTCTGTTTCTGGGTCATTTATTCTGCTCCATTGCTCTATGTTTCCGTCTTTCAGAGGTAACACACAGTCTTGATTAATGTAGCTGTATACTAGTAAGCTGTATACTAGATTAATGCAGCTGTATACTAGTAAGTTTTGATATAGGTAGACTTATTCCTCCCACTTAATTCTTTTTCAAACTTGTTTTAACCATTCTAGTTCCACTGCATTTTTATATAAATTTCGGCAAAATCTTATTTATATCTACCAAAACTCTTGTTGGTTTTCTTGTTTGTTTGTTTCTTGGCTGGGGTTTTAATAAGAATTCATTATATTTATATCTCTTTGGCCTTTTATACAGCTCTCACAGCAAGTATACTGGGGTGGTTTGCCATTCCCTCCTTCAGTGGATCACATTTTGTCAGAACTCTCTGCTATGACCTGTCTGTCTTCGGTGGCCCTGCATGGCATGGCTCATAGCTTCACTGAGTTACACAAGCCCCTTTGCCATGACAAGGCAGCTATCCTTGAAGGGGACTGTATACACAGAAGAACTGTATAGAAAAGATCTTGATGAACTAGACTGCTACGATGGTGTGGTTAGTCTCCCAGAGCCAGACATTCTGGAGTGCAAAGTCAAGTGGGCCTTAAGAAGCACTGCTGTTAATAAAGCTAGTGGATGCGATGAAATTCCAGCAGAACTATTCAAATCCCTAAAGAATGATGCCATCAAAGTGTTACATTCATTATGTCAGCAAATCTGGAAGTCCCAGCAGTGGCCACAGGACTGGAAAAGTTCGACCCTCATCCCAGTTCCAAGGAGGGTAGTACCAAAGAATGTGCTAACCGTTGGATGGTTGCACTCATTTCCCATGCTAGTAAGGTCATGCTCAAAATCTTGCATGCTAGGCTTCAGCGTCAGGCGAACCAAGAAATTCCAGATGTCCAAGTTGGGTTTAGAAAAGGAAGAGGAACTGGAGATCAAATTGCTAATATTCACTGGCTTATAGAGAAAGCAAGGGAATTGCAGGAAAACATCTTCGACTGCATGGATTATGACAAACTGTGGAAAGCTCTTTGAGAGACAACTCATTGGACAAGCTCCTGATGCTGGGAAAGATTGAGGACAGAAAGAGAAGAGGGTGTCAGAGAATGAGAGGGCTGGACAGCATGACCGATGCAATGAACATGAACTTGGGCAAACTTCAGGAGATGGTGAAGGGCAAAGAGGCCTGGCGTGTTGCAGTCCATGGGGTCACAACTGAGCGACTGAACTGAACTGACAGGGCGACTGCCCAACAACAACAAAATACTTGTATATCACTTTGGGGAGAATTAGTATCTTTACTGTATTGAATCTTTCAGTCCACAACCATGATTTCCTTTCATTTTTTAGATCTTTGATTTCTCTCCGCAGCACTGTGTAGTTTTCAGCTTTAGAGTTCTGTACGTGTTATGTTACATTTATATCTAGGCGTTTAATTTTTTGAGCAATTGTAACTGATATTGTGTTTTTAATTTCAGTGTCCAGATGCTCATTACTAGCATTTAGAAATAAACTTGATTTGGGGGTATTTTATCTGTTTATCTTCCCTGTGACATTGCTGAACTCACTTATTAGTTTTAAGAGTTGGTTGTGGTGGTTGTTGACTTCTGTTTTGTGTCTTTAGATTCCTTGGTATGCTCTATGTAGACCATCAGTTCAGTTCAGTTCAATCACTCAGTCGTGTCCGACTCCTTGTGACCCCATGGACTGCAGCACACCAGGCTGCCCTGTCCATCACCAACTCCCAGAGCTTACTCAAAGTCATGTCCATTGAGTCGGTGATACCACCCAACCATCTCATCCTCTGTCATCCGCTTCTCCTCCTGCCTTCAATCTTTCCCAGCATCAGAGTCTTTTCCAGTGAGTCAGTTCTTTCCATAAGGTGGCCAAAGTATTGGAGTTTCAGCTTCAGCGTCAGTCCTTCCAATGAATGTTCAGGACTGATTTCCTTTAGGATGGACTGGTTGGATCTCCTTGCAGTCCAAGGGACTCTCAAGAGTCTTCTCCAACACCACAGTTCAAAAGCATCAATTCTTCAGCACTCAGCTTTCTTTATAGTCCAAATCTCACATCCATACACGACTACTGGAAAAACCAAACCCTTGACTAGACAGACCTTTGTTGGCAAATTAATCTCTCTGCTTTTTAATATGCTGCTAGGCTGGTCATAGCTTTTCTTCCCAGGAAGAAACATCTTCTAATTTCGTGGCTGCAGTCACCATCTGCAGTGATTTTGGACCCCCCAAAATAAAGTCTGTCACTGTTTCCATTGTTTCCCCATCTATAACGGTACTTCACTACCCTGACCTACGGTACTAGAATCAAAAGACTTTCGACTCAAAATTCGGTTGAAAGAGTGAGAGAAAGTGAAAGTAGTTCTTCGAGAAATCAAGAGAAAGACGGTATTCCCACCACAGTAGACACATAGACTCCAATAACTATAAAGAGGTCCGTTAGAGACAAGGTATAACACGAAGTAGTCTATCGATATCGAATTAAACGAAAGTTCTAAAGAAAGAAACAAAATCAAAAGTCTTTAATAATTAAAATGTGTTCTGGGGACTTCCATCTGCCTGCCAGTGCAGGGGACATGGGTTTGATCCCTGGTCCAGGAAGATGCCCAGGGCAACTAAGCCCATGTGCCGGATCTCCTGAAGTCTGTGTGCTCTAGGGCCATGCTCTGCAACAAGAGAAGCCACGCAGTGAGAAGCCTGCACACTTCTCTAGTTGTGGTGAGTTGGGGAGAGAGTAGCCCCCACTCACCACAACTAAAGAAAGCCCACATGCAGCAATGAAGACCCAGTGTAGCCAAAAATAATACATAAAAATAAAAAAATTTTAATGTGTTTTAGCATGGATTTCTTTTTTGATAATAGCTATCTTTATTTATTTAAGTTTAAATTTTTATTGGCATACAGTTGGTTTACAATATTGTGTTAGTTTCAAAGTAAATCGTTTATGCATATATCCACTCTTTTTTAGATTCTTTTCCCATATAGGCCATTACAGAATATTAAGTAGAGTTCCCTGTACTATACCATAGGTCCTTATAGGTTATTTATTTTATATGTAGTAGTGTGCATACGTCGATCCCAGTCTCCCAATTCATCTCTCCTACCCTTTTCCCACCTGGTAACCTTAAGTGTGTTTTGTACCTCTGTGACTCTATCTCTGTTTTATGAATAATTTCATTTGTACCATCTTCTTTAATATGCTACATATAAGTGATATCATATGATGTATCTGTCTTTCTTTGACTTACTTTAATCAGTATGACAACCTCTAGTCCATCCATGTTGCTGCAAGTGGCACTATTTTGTTCTTTTTTATGGCAGAGTAATACTCCATTGTATATATGTACTCCATCTTCTTTATCCATTCCTCTGTTGAATGACTTTTAGGTTGCTTCCATGTCCTGTCTGTTATAAACAATACTGCAATAAACATTTGGGTGCATGAATCTTTTTAAATTACTCCAGATATATGCTTAAGGGTGGGATTGCTGGATCATATGGTAACTCTATTGTTCATTACTCTTCTTCATAGTTCCTGTACCAATTTACATTCCCACCAATGCTGTGGGAAGTTTACCTTTTCTCCACACTCTCTCCAGGATTGATTGTTTTTAGATTTTTTGATGATGGACATTCTGATCATGGTTTGAGCTGATGTCTCATTGTAGTCTTGATTTGCATTTCTCTAACAATTAGCATGTTTTGTCAGAACTCTCCATTACGACCCAATTGTCTTGGGTGGCCCTGCACAACATGGCTCATAGCTGAGAAAAGAAGTGAAAGGCAAAGGGAAAAAGGAAAGAACCCCCCATCAGAATGCAGGGTTCCAGAGAAGAGCTAGGAGAAATAAGAGAGCATTCCTATGTGAACAATTCAAAGAAATAGATGAAAACAATAGAATGGGAAAGACCAGAGATCTTTTCAAGAAAATTAGAGATACCAAGGGAATGTTTCATGCAAGATGGGCACACTAATGGACAGAAACTGTGTGGACCTAACAGAAGCAGAAGATATTAAGGGGAGGTGGCTAGAATACACAGAAGAACTGTACAAAAAGGATCTTCATGACCCAGCTAATCATGATGGTGTGATCAATCAGCTAGTGCCAGACATCCTTGAGTGTGAAATCATGTGGGCTTTAGGAAGCTCACTACAAACAAAACTAGTGAAGGTGATAGAATTCAAGCTTAGCTATTTCTAATCCTAAAAGATGATGCTGTTAATGTGCTGCACTCAATATGCCAGCAAATTTGGAAAACTCAGCAGTAGTCACTGGAAAAGGTCAGTTTCAGTCACTGGAAAAGGTCAGTTTCCAGTCACAAAGAGGGCAGTGCCAAAGAATGTTCAAACTACTGCACAATTGCGCTCATCTCACATACTAGCAAAGTAATGCTGAAAATTCTCCAAGCCAGGCTTAAGCAGTATGTGAGCCGAGAACTTCTGATATTCAAGCTGGTTTTAGAAAAGGCAGAGGAACCAGAGATCAAGTTGCCAACATCCACTGTATCATAGATAAAGCTAGAGAATTCCAGAAAAGCATGTACTTCTGCTTCATTGACTACACTAAAGCCTTTGACTATGTGGATCACAACAAACTGTGGAAAATTCTGAAAGAGATGGGAATACCAGACCACCTGACCTGCCTTCTGAGAAATCTGTATGCAGGTCAAGAAGCAACAGTTGGAACCAGACATGGAACAACAGACTGGTTCCAAATAGGGAAAGGAGTACATCAAGGCTGTATATTGTCACCCTGCTTATTTGACTTATATGCAGAGTATATCATGCAAAATGCCAGGCTGCTTGAAGCGCAAGCTAAAATCAAGATTTCTGGGAGAAATATTAATAATCAGATAGGCAGATGGCACCACACTTATGGCAGAAAGTGAAGAGGAACTAGAGAGTCTCTTGATGAAGGTGAAATAGGAGAATGAAGAAGCTGGCTTAAAACTCAACATTCAAAACTATGATCATATGTGGTCCTATCATTTCATGGCAAATAGATGAGGAAACAATGGAAACAGTGAGAGATTTTATATTCTTGGGCTCCAGAATCACTGCAGATGGTGACTGCAGCCATGAAATTAAAAGATGCTTGCTCTTTGGAAGAACAACTATGATAAACCTCAGTTCAGTTCAATAGCTCAGTCGTGTCCTACTCTTTGCAAACCCATGGACTGCAGCACACCAGGCCTCCCTGTCCATCACCAACACCGGGAGTTTACTCAAATTCATGCCCATTGAGTCGGTGATATTATCCAACCATCTCATCCTCTGTCGTCCCCTTCACCTACCACCTTCAATCTTTCCCAGCATCAGGGACTTTTCCAATGAGTCAGTTCTTCGCATCAGGTGGTCAAAGTATTGGAGTTTCAGCTTCAGCATCAGTCCTTCCAATGAATATTCAGGACTGATTTAAGTTGACTGGTTGGATCTCCTTGCAGTCCAAGGGATTCTCAAGAGTCTTCTCTAACACCACAATTCAAAACCATCAGTTTTATGGTGCTCAGCCTTTTTCACAGTCCAACTCTCACATCCATATATGACTACTGGAAAAACCATAGCTTTGACTATACAGACCTTTGTTAGCAAAGTAATATCTCNAACTGTGGTGTTGGAGAAGACTCTTGAGAGTCCCTTGGACTGCAAGGAGATCCAACCAGTCCATCCTAAAGGAGACCAGTACTGGGATTTCTTTGGAAGGAATAATGCTAAAGCTGAAACTCCAGTACTTTGGCCACCTCATGCGAGGAGTTGACTCATTGGAAAAGACTCTGATGCTGGGAGGGATTGGGGGCAGGAGGAGAAGGGGATGACCGAGGATGAGATGGCTGGATGGCATCAAAGACTTGATGGACGTAAGTCTGAGTGAACTCCGAGAGATGGTAATGAATAGGGAGGCCCGGCGTGCTGTGATTCATGGGGTCGCAAAGAGTCGGACACGACTGAGCCACTGAACTGAACTGAACTGAACTGAACTTGCCTTTGAAACGAACAGAGATCATTCTGTCATTTTTGAGACTGCATCCAAGTACTGCATTTCAGACTCTTTTGTTGACTATGATGGCTACTCCTTTTCTTCTAAGAGATTCTTTCCCATAGTAGTAGGTATAATGGTCATCTGAGGTAAATTCACCCTTTCCAGTCCATTTTAGTTCACTGATTCTTAAAATGTCAACATTCACTCTTGCCATCTCCTGTTTGACCACTTCCAATTTGCCTTGATTCATGGACCTAACATTCCAGGTTCATATGCAGTATTGCTCTTTACAGCATTGGACTTTTATTCTATCACCAGTCACATCCACTACTGGGTGTTGTTTTGTTTTGGCCCCATCTCTTCATTCTTTCTGGAGTTAGTTCTCTACTGATCTCAAGTAGCATATTGAGCACCTACCAACCTGGGGAGTTCATCTTTCAGTGTCCTATCTTTTTGCCTTTTCATACTGTTCATGAGGTTCCCAAGGCAAGAATCCTGAAGTGGTTTGCCATTCCTCTCTCCAAATGAAATGAAATGAAATTTCAAATGAGTGAATGAAATGAATGAAATTGGACCACTATTTTGCACTGTACAAAATAATGAACTCAAAATGGATTAAAAACTTGAGCATAAGACCTGCAGCATAAAACTCCTAGAAGGAAAATGGATGATAAGCTCCTTGACACAGATCTTGGAAATTATTTTTTGAATCTGACATCAAAAGCAAAGGGACTTTCCCCATGGCCCAGTGGGAAAGTATCCACCTACATTGCAGGAGATGCAGAAGATATGAATTCCATCCTTGGCTGGGAAGATCCCCTGGANACACAGATCTTGGAAATTATTTTTTGAATCTGACATCAAAAGCAAAGGGACTTTCCCCATGGCCCAGTGGGAAAGTATCCACCTACATTGCAGGAGATGCAGAAGATATGAATTCCATCCTTGGCTGGGAAGATCCCCTGGAGCAGGAAATGGAAACCCACATCACTATCTTGCCTGAAAAATCCCATGGAGAGAGAAGCCTGGCAGGCAGCAATTCAAAAGGGTCACGAAGAGTTGGACATCAAAAGCAAATGAAACAAATGCAAAAATAAATAAGTAGGACTACATCAAACAGAAAACTTCTGCACAGCATAGGAAACCACCCACAGAATACAAAGGTAGTCTACCAAATGGGAGAAAATATTTGCAAACTTCATATCTGATAAGGTGTAATATCAAAAATATGTAAAAAAAACCTCATACAATTCAAGGGAAAAAATCAGTTTTCAAAATGAGTAGATGATTTGAATAGACATTTTTCTAAGGAAATATACAAATGGCCAACAGTTACTTGAAAAGATCCTCTATTGTATTAATCATTAGAGAAATGCAAATCAAAACCATGAGATACTACCCTTTAGAATGGCTTTCATGAAAAAGGTAAGAGATAATAAATGCTGATGAAGATGTAGGAATATTTGCGCACTATTGGTGGCAATGTAAATGGTATAGCCACTATGGAAAAGAGTATGGAGGTTCCTCAGAAAATTTAAAATGGAACTATCACATGATCCACATCTGGGTATTTAATTCCACATCTGGGTATTTATTCAAAGAAAACAAAATCACTAGTTTAATGAATATATGTACCCACAGGTACACTACAGCACACACAAACATACACACACTTACTAGGGCATATTATTCAGCCACAAAAAAAGAATGAAGTCTTGTCAAGTGTGACAACACAGATGGACATCGACATTATGCTAAGTGAAATGAGTTAGAGAGAGAAAGACAAATACTATATTATGTCTCTTGTATGATAGATATTCTTTTAAAGGCAAAAATATAAAACAAAAAACAAAACAAAACAAAAAAAAACCAGGCTCATAGATACAAATTGGTGAATGCCAAAGACAAGGTATGGGGAGTGGGAGAAATGGGTAAATTCCTTTTTGGTTTTGGTTTTGCTTCAGCTTAAATAAATTAAATATAAAAAGTAAAAAGAACAATAATTTAGCCACGAGAGGATGGTGACTTAATCCAGGATAATTATCGGGAGTTAGTGACTAAACTGGGGCTAAAACTCAGGGTCTGACTTTTATCTAGTGGTTCACTCTACACTCCAAGCTTTCTTTTGTTCCTGCTTGCATTATTTTTCTGTCCAATATTAAAAAGTCACCAATGATTTGCTTTGTTTTAGATGACATAAAACATGCATTCCTTTCAACATTCTCTCTTTGATAAGGAATCATGCATTAATCCTTGAGTCCAGCAACTGCTCCATCAATCATAGGATTTAAGTTTATGTCTCCATTCAACAAATTGATTTTAGTCAGGGTGAACAATGAATTATATTAAAATATTTGTTCTAAAATTTCCTTTGATACAGGGGCTGGAGTCAAATAAGAGGTATAAATTGGAGCTTGAATTAAAAGGACAACAACAGGTGTGTCCATAAATGTTGAAGCATTCTATAGGCATCACTGGCTTTTTTTTTTCTACTTTAATTTGAAATAACTAGATTTTCAGGAAGGTTCAAAGATAGTATGAAGAGGTCCATGTATTCTTCACTAATTTTCCAATAGTTACAACAGACGTTGGTGTAATGTGTATTTATAATTGTACGCCCTTTAATCATATGCGTAGATTAATGTCAGTACCACTGCAGTCAAGTTACAGAAGTGTTTAATCACCACACAGACTTCCCTCATACTACCCTTATCACTGGTAACCATGAAGCTGATTTCCATCTCAAGAGTTTTGTAATTCAAAAATATAAATAGAATTATACAGCATAAAAAATTTTGAGATTTTTCCCCCACACTCTAAATTGCCCTTGAGATCCATCCTAGCTGTGGCATGAAACAGTAGTACACACTCTTTTTAATGGTAAGCAGTATTATACAGAATCAGTTCAGTTCAGCCGCTCAGTCATGTCTGACTCTTTGCAACCCCATGAACCACAGCACGCCAGGACTCCCTGTCCATCATCACCTCCCAGAGTCCACCAAAAACCATGTCCATTGAGTCAGTGATACCATCCAACCATCTTATCCTCTATCATCCCCTTCTCTTCCAGCCCTCAATCTTTCCCAGCATCAGGGTGTTTTTAAATGAGTCAGCTCTTTGCATCAGGTGGCCAAAGGATTGGAGTTTCAGCTTCAACATCAGTCCTTGCAACGAATACCCAGGATTGATCGCCTTTAGGATGGACTGCTTGGGTCTCCTTGCAGTCCAAGGGACTCTCAAGAGTCTTAAACAATACCAAAGTTCAAAAGCATCGATTCTTTGGTGCTCAGCTTTCTTTATAGTCCAACTCTCACATCCATACATGACCACTGGAAAAACCATAGCCTTGACTAGATGGACCTTTGTTGACAAAGTGATATCTCTGCTTTTTAATATGCAACCTAGATAGTATATTCAAAAGCAGAGACATTACTTTGCCAACTAAGGTCTGTCTAGTCAAGGCTAAGCTTTTTCCAGTGTTCATGTATGAATGTGAGAGTTGGACTGTGAAGAAGGCTGAGTGCTGAAGAATTGATGCTTTTGAACCGTGGTGTTGGAGAAGACTCTTGAGAGTCCCTTGAACTGCAAGGAGATCCAACCAGTCCATTCTGAAGGAGATCAGCCCTGGGATTTCTTTGGAAGGAATGATACTAAAGCTGAAACTCCAGTACTTTGGCCACCTCATGCGAAGAGTTGACTCATTGGAAAAGAGTCTGATGCTGGGAGGGATTGGGGGCAGGAGGAGAAGGGGATGACAGAGGATGAGATGGCTGGATGGCATCACTGACTCGATGGATGTGAGTCTGAGTGAACTCCGGGAGTTGGTGATGGACAGGGAGGCCTGGAATGCTGTGATTCATGGGGTCGCAGAGTCAGAAATGATTGAGCGACTGAACTGAACTGAACTGA
>SJYX01024598.1:158304-222859 GCA_006410675.1 Oreotragus oreotragus
AAAAGTGTCAGACTTTATTTTGGGGGTCTCCAAAATCACTGCAGATGGTGACTGCAGCCATGAAATTAAAAGACGCTTACTCCTTGGAAGAGAAGTTATGACCAACCTAGACGGCATATTGAAAAGCAGAGACATTACTTTGCCAACAAAGGTCCGTCTAGTCAAGGCTATGGTTTTTCCAGTGGTCATGTATGTATGTGCGAGTTGGACTGTGAAGAGAGCTGAGCGCCGAAGAATTGATGCTTTCGAACTGTGGTATTGGAGAAGACTCTTGAGAGTCCCTTGGACTGCAAGGAGATCCAACCAGTCCATTCTTTTTTTTTTTTGTCTTTAAACTTATAGTGTTTTTTATTTTTTTTGTTTGTTTTTATTTTTATTTATTTATTTGTTTATTTTACTTTATTTTACTTTACAGTACTGTATTGGATTTGGCATACATTGACATGAATCCGCCACGGGTGTACATGAACTCCCAAACATGAACCCCCCTCCCACCTCCCACCCCACATCATCCCTCCGGATCTGAAGGAGATCAGCCCTGGGATTTCTTTGGAAGGAATGATGCTAAAGCTGAAACTCTAGTACTTTGGCCACCACATGTGAAGAGTTGCTGCTGCTGCTGCGGCTGCTAAGTCACTTCAGTCGTGTCCAACTCTGTGTGACCCCATAGACGGCAGCCCACCAGGCTCCCCTATCCCTGGGATTCTCCAGGCAAGAACACTGGAGTGGGTTGCCATTTCCTTCTCCAATGCATGAAAGAGAAAAGTGAAAGTGAAGTCGCTCAGTCTGTCCGACTGTTAGCGACCCCATGGACCGCAGCCCACCAGGCTCCTCCGTCCATTGGATTCTCCAGGCAAGAGTACTGGGGTGGGGTGCCATTGCCTTCCCCGTGAAGAGTTGACTCATTGGGAAAGACTCTGATGTTGGGAACGATTGGGGGCAGGAGGAGAAGGGGACGACCGAGGATGAGATGGCTGGAGGGCATCACGGACTCGATGGACATGAGTTTAAGTGAACTCCAGGAGTTGGTGATGGACAGGCAGGCCTGGCGCGCTGCGATTCATGGGGTCGCAAAGAGTCGGACATGACTGAGTGACTGAATGAAATGAAATGAATGAATAAATAAGGGAACTAAGGCACAGAGATATTTAGTAAGTTGCCCAGGATTACTAACAGGGAAGAAGCAGAAGCCAAATTCATTCCATGCTTAACCTTTACATCTTCCTTTTTTCAGATACATACTGGAAAATAGTTTGGCAGATGTTAGTAAAATTCAGCAATTGCATTCTTGGGCATCTGTCCCAGAGAAATGAAAACTGAAGTTCACACAACAAATGCTCATAGCAGCTTTTAGGTATCAGACTTGCACTCCTACCATAAACAACAAAGGATGATGGAACAATTAGAAGTCTGCATGCAAAAAGTGAACTTTGTTCCTCATGCTATCATTTCCAGTAAAGGTAGCAGAGAAAGTCTTTGTGTCCCTGTGTAGGCAAAGATGTTTTAGATGTAACCCTCAAACCCTGATCCAAAAGTTGGTAAATTGGAATTCATTAAAATAAAACAGAGATATCACTTTGACAACAAAGCTATGGTTTTTCTAGTAGTTACGTATGGATGTGCAAACTGGACCGTGAAGAAGGCTGAGCACTGAAGAAGAATTGATGCTTTCGAACTGTGGTGCTGGAGAAGCTTCTTGAGAGTCACTTGAACTGCAAGGAGATCAAACCAGGAAATCCTAAAGGAAATCAACCCTGAGTATTCATTGGCAGGACTGATACTAAAGCTGAAACTCCAATACTTTGGCCATCTGATGTGAAGAACCGACTCATTGGAAAAGACTCTCATGCTGGGAAAGACTGAGGGCAACAGGAGAAGGGTGCAGCAGAGGATGAGATGGTTGGATGGCATCACTGACTTAGTGGACACGAGTTTGAGCAGACTCCGGGAGATAGTGAAGGACAGGAAAGCCTGGTGTGCTGCAGTTCGTGGGGTCACAAAGAGTCGGACGTGGCCTAGCAACTGAACAATAGCAACAAGAAAGCAAAGCAGCACAGCAAAACAAAAGTTCTTCTCTTTGAAGGAAGATTCATGGGGTTGCAAAGAGTTGGACACGACTGAGTGACTGAACTGAACTGAATTTAATGGCTAAAACTCTACTTTTGGTGAAAACAAGGAATGAAATCAGCATTGAAAAATTGGTAATGATGTATGGCCAGTGTTCAGTTCTGTCTCATTCACTTTAATATCATTAAATCATCACATAGTGCTAAGCATGAGCCAATAGATGGGAAACTGGAATTTATATTTGTTAGGAAATGCCTGGCAGATGAGGTATTGGGTACTGAGACAAGGTAAATAATGAGATATGGCTAAATAAAAGATTCTTTGATAGTGTGCTCTTGAGTTTGGATATGATCAAATGAGCAATTAGAAGCCATTGTTCTTCAGTGGGCTTCTGCCATTCAACCTTTGCACTCATCACATATGACACATGAAGTGAATTGATAATCACCATTACTCAGTGATGAACTTTCTACAGACTAAAACTTTTGGTAGTTTGTTAGTCAATGTTTCTTCTGAAAACCTGGGAAAAGGGTAACCTACATATGAAGGTGATAGCTTCTGTCTCTCCTCCATCCCATGCCAATACTTAAGCACTAAACTTATATCAGGTTTATGAGCTATCAGCAAAGGAAGTAAATTCCTGGAAGTCGAGCATATAAAGATGATTAATGTTATAGTTCTGATTGGAATGGATTAATAATGTTTATACATTTAAAAGTTAAAAATGAAGTGGTTCTGCAAGTCATTCTTTTTCTTTATTAAAATGAGATATATCCATTCATCCGCTGATGGACATCTAGGTTGTTTCCATGTCCTGGCTATTATAAACAGTGCTGCGATGAACATTGGGGTCTGTCTCTTATACACATCTAGATGTGTATAAGAGACAGATTAGATAGTTTCTCCAGATGTTATGGGCTCATCTTTCCTTCTGGTGAATGTGATTGTTGGTTCCTGTCTATGTTTCTCGGGATTTGTATTATTTCTCTGTCTTCAGTATTTTTTTTTTTCTAAATAAATGCTAGATGTTTTAGAGTTTGGATTCAATTCAGATAGAAGGCTTTCCCACAGACTCTTGCTCATCTACTTCCTCCCTTGAGAATGGTGAAAAACAGCCCTCTCTCCCATCCCCTGATTGGGTGAGGGCTATTTTTACCTTTTCTCTCCTAATAGTCAATATATTGAGTATACTGACTCCCTCATCTAAACCTTGGGAAAAGGGGAAAGCAGTGATTGTTTTTAATTGGATGATTGCTACCACATGCTCCCCTTTGGTGGGATCCCCCAAAAGAGCAAATAACCAAAAAGAAAAGAACTGAAAAAGCCTGTAATGAAGGCTTTAACCTTTGATAACCAATACATCATAATATAACTTTTAGCCCTGTTACCTGCTAAGTGTGTGATTTGAGCAAGCTGTTTAACTCATCAGCACCTTATATTCCTAACCTATGAAATTCCTGTGGTCAGTGTTATGATAAATAAGAGTAAGTATGTTCTTATTTTGTTATGAAAGTCACATGTAATATTTGTCCCAAAGAGCTTAGCATGGTGTTGGTGCATATTCTCTACTTAATACATATTAGCTGAAGAAATAAACACAAAAATACTCCCAAGAGAATGTTGTCCTTCAATTTATGAAAAATTATACTTGTTATGTCTCCAGAATTCTTAGTGCTTTTGATTTTACCCCATAAAGTTGCTGTAGAGAGGAAGTGGTCCCTGTTCCTACCATAGATACGAGAGGATGTTCTACCAGTGGAGTCTGAGGTTAGCCTGAGTCCTGTCATCTGCTCAGTTACTTTAGTAAAAGCTTAGATTGTCACTTTGCTAATTCCTTTATCACTCTGAGTGGTCACACACCATCACAGTGTCATGTGAATGTCCCTGCTCTGAAAGCAGGTCCCCCAAACAGGGAGTGATGGCCAGAACTCTCATTCTGTTGAGTCAGGGAAGGCTTCACACCAGAAGAGATGAAGCATTCTATACCTGCAGCTGAACGGATCATCTGAAAAGGTGGACACCTGAAAAGGAAGGTTTGAGTTTTTCCCTCATCTTGCCAACATTTTAAGGAAAGTCTTTTGGTAACTCCTTTCTCTCCGTTCATTCAAGTTTACCAGTCATGACATGTGCTGCAAATCACCAGTTCCTGGGTCTCAAGTTAAATGTGATTTGTAAATAATATTGGCATATCCCACTGTGAGAAGCCCTTGATCTTGGATCCTTTCAGTGTCTTTCATTTAACACATTTTATTTAGAGAGATTTGGATGCATACATTTAAGGCAAGCGTCTGGTGCATTTAATAGATTTATAGAGCCAGCTGCCTGACAGTGGTGTCGAAAGAAGAACCCATACTTTTGGATGATGCTAGTAGAGGACCAAGCCACGTCGTTTAATAGTTCTGCTTTTCCTTTGAGATCACCTTGCTCTAAGATCCTAAGTGAGTTGAAATGTTTCTGTTTTGAAGTATTTCACTAAAGGTTGCTTTTACAAAATCTTCAAGAGTGACATAGATGGGTCTTACGTTTTCTCTGGTCTAAACTTGAAAAGTTTTATTCATCAAATGGTCGTATTTAGAATACTTTCTACAGAAATTCTGTATTTTGTTCCCTTAACATCCTCATTTTTCGTATTAAAATATATGTTGAGATAAAAACAAACCTCATGGGGAGCGCATGGCTAAGATCATGTTATCTCATTGCCAGTCTGAGGTTTGCACCATCTGAAAATCAGATTACCAAACCTTGTTAACTTTGAAACACTTTTGGTTGCTCTAGAGGGAGTATGTATGTGCTTGCACGTATCTGTGTGTTATGTGAGTAACTCTAAATTACTTGTTTAAATGTAGTACAGAACTGCTGTGACTATAAGCCCTGAAGAACATCTACCTGTATTGTAAAATATNAACCTTGTTAACTTTGAAACACTTTTGGTTGCTCTAGAGGGAGTATGTATGTGCTTGCACGTATCTGTGTGTTATGTGAGTAACTCTAAATTACTTGTTTAAATGTAGTACAGAACTGCTGTGACTATAAGCCCTGAAGAACATCTACCTGTATTGTAAAATATATTTCACCATGAACTTGCTTCTTGAATTTTTTTTTTATCCAAAAAAGGCATTTTGTTGTTTGTAAAATGGTTTTATATGAAATTTTATTAAGTACTGACTTATTCTAAGAAAGGAAAAAACCTTTTTTTTCCAGGACCATTCAACAGTTTAGGTTCTTGTTTATGACAATCTACTTTTGTTTGTTAAAGGACAATGATATTTAACATTTATGTAGAACTGTATATTAACTTATTTGATCCCTATAATAACCCTGTGAGGTGTTGCTACTGCTATCCCCGTTGAAGACATGAAACTGAAATACATAAATTGTTTATGATCACAAAGCTAAAAAGTGTAAGAACTAAGATTAAAAACAGCCTAGTTCCTATCTATGTGTTCTTGAATACTTCACTAGAATAAGTCTTATTATTTGTAAATATACTGTAACTGGTATAAACATTAATAGTATTAGTCTTAACTTCCATTTACATATAGTTTCTATCATGCTGCTGCTAAGTTGCTTCAGTCGTGTCCAACTCTGTGCAACCCTATAGACAGCAGCCCACCAGGCTCCCCCGTCCCTGGGATTCTCCAGGCAAGAACACTGGAGTGGGTTGCCATTTCCTTCTCCAATGCATGAAAGTGAAAAGTGAAAGTGAAGTTGCTCAGTCGTGTCTGACTCAGCGACCCCATGGACTGAAGCCCACCAGGCTCCTCCATCCATGGGATTTTCCAGGCAAGAGTACTGGCGTAGGGTGCCATTGCCTTCTCTGGTTTCTATCATGGGTAGTTATTAATTATTGCTGTCCAAACCAAGAGTCAGTAGTAACCTTGTATATTCCTAAATTTTATTAACACCAACATTAGAATGTGTGGGCCTATGCTGTGATAGGAAAGATGCAGTCATGAGTCTGAGTGCATGCAGCTAAGTCTGGTCACAGTTAGAATACAGCTCATGTATATTTTATAAAATATCAAAGAAGTCACAAATGTAAAAGAGTTATATTCCTGTAACCGGAAACCTACTCACACCATATACTTTTATACATTATCTATTTATACCACAGAATAGGCTGAAAATTCACTGCCTTAGCCTGGGTCATTTGAAATTTAACAAACTCTTTATATATACATATATATATTGAATTAGTTACAAAGTTAAAATATATATTCTGCCCTCATGTGTTTAATCTTGATTATGAGCAAGGAACTCGACTGTTATAAATATTCATAAATTAGATATCTTTATTTCCTACTATACAAATTTTATGGTGAGAGAAATTTGCATTTTTACCCCAAAAGTTGATTATCACCCAAGGAAGTACACGTGGCATCTCTCTGGCTTAGTTATTATCACCCAAGGAAGTACACGTGGCATCTCTCTGGCTTAGTTATTATCACCCAAGGAAGTACACGTGGCATCTCTCTGGATTAGTTATGCATATATAGGCTGATCGCTGTTGTTTAGTCGCTAAGTCATGTCTGACTCTTTGTGACCCCATGGACTGCAGCACGCCAGACTTCCCTGTCCTTCACCATCCCCCGGAATTTGCTCAATCTCATGTCCATTGAGTCGGTGAGTCTGGTGGCTACTCTTTAATGAACCTTTTCTATATGTTTGGATCTCTTTCCCGTCTGTCATCTCCCTGCCTGCCTGTCTATATATCTAATTTTTCTCAGTAAGATTTGAGCTTCATGATGGCAGAGGTTTTGCTAGTTTTGTCCCCTGATGTACCAAGCACTTAAAATGCTGCTTGCACGTGTGGGCACTCAGTATATGCTTTCAGAGTTGAGTCCACGTATCTCTGTAAGGTACTCTCAATATCTTCAGTTTGGCAAACATGAAACTGGAAGCTCAGACATCAGGGATTACTGACCCACTGGCACAACTGGTTAAGTGGCAGAAGCAGGTGTGGAACATCTGTTGAACTGACGCCAGAGCCCATACTCACCATGTGAGACTTTCTACTGAGTCTCTCAGGACATTGGAAGGGAGTATCTTCTGGGCTCCTTGAGGCCATAAGCGTTTCTGGTCTTTTCATGATTATACAGTCTTGACTAAGTTCAGAGTTTTTGGTGTTTTTCTTCCTATGATAAATTATTGCATGAGGGCTCCATAAGAGCCTGGTCTATTGCTTTAGAGTAAATGTCCTAAAATATTTCACTTAGCTTCTTGAAGGCTTCTGTCTGCTCCTTGGTTTAGGAGGAGAATAAGGCCGAGCCATAGAGTGAAGAGGATGATAATGAAGAGTATATAGCAGTAAGCAAAGAGAAATGGCAAAGTGGTTGGAGAAATGGAAAGATAGCAGTCAGGCGTCCCAAAGGAGGTAGAACAAACAAATAATACAGGAAACATGTAAAGGTTTTAATTTATTTTATGGTAAAATATTTTCCCTCCATAGGGAAAAAGTAGTGGCAATTAAATTAAATTAAATTAATTAAATTAAAATTAATTTTAATTAATTAATTAATTAAATAAAATTAATTTTTAAATTTTTTCCTTAAAGTTTCAAGTATGTAGTAGTGCACAATAAATGTATATTGATTGAACTGAGCATGTCCTAGAAACTTAGAGACATAAAACTATTTAGTGGACTGAAAACTAAAAGATAGTTATACATATTTTGTTTTTAATTTTGAAATATTTTCTGATGTCAGAGTTACGAGGCTTCTCAGAAATTGGTCGATATCCAGGAATAAGCATTCAACTTTATATTCCCTTTTGCAAGCAATTTCTAGTGATCTTTGAGTATTTCTTCTCTTTTCAATTAACCTAGAATATTTGCATTTAAACCTCCACTGTCTTGGTTCAAGAAGAGCAGAGCAACAAATCCCAAAAGATGATCTGATTTGTACATTTCTGATTTACATAAGTGTGTTCTACCTCAGAATAATTATCTAAAATGCAAAACTCATTTTAATTTCTTAAAGAATGGATACATGGATACTGGATTTGAAGCCTGTATAATAGTGCATTTTGGGATGAGAACAGCTGTTGTTGGTATATTTTCAACGCACATCATTTGTAGGGTGAAATTTTACGTGCTTTAACAAGATACTCATTGTCTTACAGGCTATTGGATAAATACGAATAAGCCCATACAATCAAAATAGGTTTCTAAGTCCATTAATTGAAGTGGATGTAAATAGACCTTTGGGGGTGTATCTGAATCATATTGAAAACTGCTGTAAAAACTTAATCTAGTTCAGATGTCCTTATTGGCAAGTAATGTAATCAGTGAAACTTACCTTTTATACTAATCATTTTACAAGTGACCTGCTTAACATTAATTTAAGGATCAGAATTAAAAAAATAAAAAGCAGTAGAAAGACTTTTCAGAACATTTTGGTCAATTGGTTTCAGTTTATTTTCCATTGACATCATGGAAAGGTTTTTACATGAACTTCCACAAGCTTCTGCAGATGCGTCCCACACTTTCTTTTTTATTCTCTTCTAGTAGTATCCTATGATCCCATCTTGGGTGACCTCCCTCTTTGCCACCGATTCCCAACTTGCACACTCATTTTTCTTTTTTTCTAGAAGGAAAAAATGAACCAAAACAAAATGCTAGGATCTTTTCTCTGTTTTTGGATTAAATGGAATCTTGAAGGTGTTTGAGAAAATGTACTAGGAATGGTGAAATTATTAATAGCATTTAAAGTGACCCAGAGAGACAATATGGGGAGAGAGGTGGGAGGGGGGTTCAGGACTGGGAACTCATGTACACCCGTGGTGGATTCATGTCAATGTATGGCAAAACCAAGACAGTATTGTAAAGTAAAATATAAATAAATAAATGAAGGGAAAAGGAAAAAGACAACATTTGGGGTCATAGAATAAATAAAAGACATTTTAGGTGTTAGGGATGACGTGTAAGAAGCCAGACATTTAAAAAAGGCAAGAAATACTGGACTGCAAACTGATTTGTCTAAATTGGAAGGCATGAGCTAGAAGTATCTGGTGAGGAAGCAAGAGAGCTAAGATGATCTGGTGAAGAAAAGAGCAGTGTGATTGCGGTGAGATGACGACATGGTGACTTGTTCACCCTCTAATGATATGGATAAATGGAGCCAAGTTTGTTGAAGTAACTGAGTGTATAATCATTTTTCTAGTTAAACGTGAGATGAAGAAATGAGAACGCATCCATAGGGAAGCCATAAATGTTTCCATTGCCTGCTGCTCCAAGACCATCTGCTGTTCCTGCATTAACGTTCTCATGATTTGGTTTCAATCCCCTCACAGTCTCCAAGGTGGCAGTTTTTGTTTTTTTTTTTTAAACTAGTCCTCAGTCTAAGATATTCTCATGACTCTTTACCCAAGTGATAGCCATTCTTCAGTTCTAACTCCACATGCCTTTTCCAGCCATTGTAATGAACATTGATTTATTTTTCTCTTCCTTTATTCGGCACATGTGACTAGCACTACACAGAGTGACATATTCTTTAGCCCTTATTTCTTTCACAAATGTTAATTTTTTCTCTGTAGCTTAATTAGAAGTTCTGACTTCAAAGGAAAACTCTTAATACAGAACTCAGAGACTAGCTTGAGCTCATCCAGGCCTTTAATTTTACAAAGAAGGAAGCTTTGAAAAATGGAGATTGCATGTAGTGATAATGAGTGCCTACTGTTTGTCAGACAGCTGTAACATTTTAATATGTATCACTTATTTAATCATCACAAAGATTGCATAAAACACGTACGATTACCAAAAACTCACAGCTAGTAAGAAATAGTGCTGGGATTGAATTCTAGACCTTCTGGCTCCAGCTCTTTATTTCCCAGGTTAGTGAAGGGGGTAAAAGAACCCACACGTCCTGTGTCCATTTCAGGGTACTGGGTTGTTGTAAGTACTTTCTCTCACCATATTTCCTACATCAGTGCTGTCGACCAAATGTGTGTATCCTTCCCCATGCAACTCATATGTCGAAACTCTATCCCTCCAAACTAATAGTTTTAGGAAGTTGAGCTTTGGGGAAATAATTAGGTTTAAATGAGGTCATGAGCTCACAGCTGTCTTTTTGCTATGTTCTCAGATACCAAGAAGGGTAAGAGAGCTCTCTGGGGTCTCCTTTATTTATGTATTATTTTCATTATTTTTTTCTAGCTTTATTGAGATACAGCTGACATATAACATTGTGTAAGTTTAAGGTATAGAATGTGTTGATTTCATTCACTTACATACTCAAAATTATTTTGTAGTGTGAGCTAACACCACCATGTCACCATGTCACCATAATTACCATTTCTTTTTTTGTGGTGAGAACATTTAGGATTTACTCTCTTAGCGGTTTTAAAATGTTTAATACAGTATTACTGTCATCATCATTATCATGTTATATATTAGATCTCCAGAACTTATTTGTCTTAAAACTGGAATTTTATACCCTTTGATCACCATCTCCCTATTTCTCCCACCCTTCAACCCCTTGCAACAACCATTCTCCTCTCAGTTTCTGTGAGTTTTATTTCAGATTCCTCATATAAGTGATATCATGTAGTATTTGTTTATCTCTGTCTTGCTTATTTCATTTACTATAAAAAATTGTCAAGTTCCATCCATGTTATTGCAAGTGGCAGGATTTCCTTCTTTCTCCTGGCTGAATAACGTTCATTCACAAACACATACATATGTATGCATGTCTTCTTTATCTGCTTATCCGTTGACAGACAATTAGGGTGTTTCCATATGTTGGCTATTGTGAATAATGCTACAATGACTAGGGGAGTTCAGATAATGCTTCAAAATCCTGTTTTCACTTCATCTGGCTATCCCAGAGGTGGAATTGTTGGATCATATGCTTGTTGCTGTTGTTGTTTAGTTAAGTCATGTCTAACTCTTTGTGACCCCAACCTCTGTAGCCTGCCAGGCTCCTCTGTCCATGGGATTTTCCAGACAAGAATATTGGAGTGGGTTGCCACTTCTTTCTCCAGGGGATCTTCCCAACCCATGGTTTGATCCCTAGTCTCCTGCATTGGCAAGCAGATTCTGTACCACTGAATCATTAGGGAAGCCTGAATCATGTTGTAATTCTATTTTAATTTTTTGAAGAACTTCCATACTGTTTCCCATAGTGGCTGTACCAATTTACATTCCCACCAATGGGGTTCAAAGGTTCCCTTTCCTCCATATCCTTGCCAACACTTCCTATTTCTTGTCTGTTTTTATGGTAACCATTCCAACATGTGTGAGGTAATATCTCACAGTTGTTTTGATTTGCATTTTCCTAATGGCTAAGATGTCAGTCATCTTTTTCATTTACTTGTTGGCTATTGTATGTATTCTTTGGAGAAAGGTCTGTTTAGTTTCTTTGTCCATTTTTAAATTGAATTAGTGGTTTTTGTTTGATACTGTTGAGTTGCATGATTCTTTACATATTTTTGATATTTACCCTTTATGAATGGATGATTTGCAAACATATTCTCCCAGTATGTCAGTCAGTTCAGTCGCTCAGTTGTGTCCGACTTTTTGTGACCCCATGGACTGCAGCACCCCAAGCTTCCCTGTCCATCACCAACTCCCAGAGCTTTCTCAAACTCATGTCCGTCGGGTTGGTGGTGCCATCCAACCATCTCATCCTTTGTCATACCTTCTCCTCCCGCCTTCAATCTTCCCCAGCATCAGGGTCTTTTCAAATAAATCAGTTCTTCTCATCAGGTGGCCAAACTTTTGCAGTTTCAGCTTCAGCATCAATCTTTCCAGTGAATATTCAAGACTGATTTCTTTTAGGATGGACTGGTTGGATCTCCTTGCTGCCCAAGGGATTCTCAAGGGTCTTCTCCAACACCACAGTTCAAAAGCATAATTCTTCGGTGCTCAGCTTTCTTTATAGTCCAACTCTCACATCCATACATGACTACTGGATGTAGGTTCTTTTTAATTTTGTTGACTGTTTCTTTTACTTGTATAGAAGCTTTACATTTTGGTATAGTTCTATTAATTTTTGNACAGTTCAAAAGCATAATTCTTCGGTGCTCAGCTTTCTTTATAGTCCAACTCTCACATCCATACATGACTACTGGATGTAGGTTCTTTTTAATTTTGTTGACTGTTTCTTTTACTTGTATAGAAGCTTTACATTTTGGTATAGTTCTATTAATTTTTGCTTTTACTGTGTTTTTGGTGTTATATCCAAAAATTAGTGCCAAGTGCGATATCAAGGAACTTTTATGTTTTACTCTGGGGATTTTATAGTTTCAAGTCTTATGTTTAAGTATTTAATTCATTTCAAATTTTTGTTCAGTAGTGAGCAGTTCTGTATTTTGACTTTGAGTCTGAAAACCCACATGTATGCATATTCAAATGAATGTTTTGGGGTCACAGAATGATTCGGTGTCAAAAGCAACTAGGTTTCCCAATATGTCAAGTAGAAAACTCTCTCTATTGACCAGTTTTCTTCCAACATACTCCTTATCTTGAATTCTTTGGAAATAGTATGAATTATAATTTATTGGGAATGATATACTCCTGTCCAGAGACATAGAGGTAGATTAACATTTCCTGAGGTCTTTCTTACCTTAGCATAAATGCCTTGTATCATTCTAAGCTTCCTACTCTGAGTTATCTTTGACCTTGATCCTGTGTGTTCTCCAGAACAATTCATGAGACCGTTTCCATAGTTGATGCACTTGGAATGTTGCCCCATGATTCAAGCTGCATTCTCTCTTTGACTTAGTATGTTCTTTTTCCACTCTGCTACTTTGACTTTTACCATCCCAGTTTCCTTTTTTATTTCCAGAGTTTATAGGCTGTCACCAGACTTTATTCTGTGTCCTTCAGCCAAGTCCTCTATACTTTGCTCTTCTAATCTTCTGTTTTAACAGGCTTCCTGTTACTTGTATCTCTGCTCGTATCCTCCCGATCTGAACCAGAGTCTCTGGTTCACCAAAAGCAAGCAGCATTCCAGGTGCAAGCACTTGAGAACTGAGTGGAGAGAAATAACTCACACCACTTTTGCTGCGATGTGTTTCCATCTGCAGTTCCTGGTTATACTTCATTCGGGTTGCCATTTTGCTGCCCAAACTCATCTGGATGGTAGCGGTGATCCAGCCTCAGCTTTCCAACAGAACCGTCTCAGAAGACCTCCTTTCTGCATTTTCTTCTTCCCTGTGAATATCTGTGTTTTCATTCATTTTCCCCTAGTGTATAAGCTGGCCTCTTCCCAACCTGACTTGCATTTTGTTACTTGATCCCAGGATCTGTAACTCCTCTCAGACCATCTGTATTATTTCTCTGTCCTTGCTGATGTTTTGCAACATTCCACAGCTTACCATCATCTGCAGATTTCATTAGCATGCTGTTTACTGCCTTCTGAAGATCATTAATAAAGATGAATGAACAGAAGAGAGGACCTAACACAGACATCTGTGGAATTTCTCTAGACTGCCCCCACAGCTTGATGGTCATTACTTTATTTTACCTTATTCCCTTTCTTGGCCAGTGTTTCGTCTGGTTTCCTCTGTGAGCACCCTGTTCTTGTATCCAAGTGACTATATAACGTGAGTTTTTCCTGCACCACTTGGTAATCGTCTAAACAATTCACCGGGTTTGTCTGACATGAGGCATTTATCCTTTAGGATGTCCAACTTTTATTGACAGTTTCCATTATCCTCTGGATTAGGGAAGCGTTGTGTAACAGCGCTTGTGCCACCCTGCTTTCTCTTCAGTTTATTATTGTTTTAAAATCCTGAATGCACATGGAGGGCCAAAAAGATCACACAGGCATGTGCTTGCAAGGAGTTAGCAACTGTTTTTCTATCTGCATGTTCAGTAATTGTCTCTGATTTTGAGTGATGATGATTTATATCCAACTTATAAAATGAACAGATTTTAAAAACCAAATAAGAACCATAGATGTATTTAGAGAATATCTATGATGTGCCTGGCACTGTGATATGACCTGATATGTATCACTCTTTGTGATTACCACAACTCAGAAAAGGAAATGTTTTCAGGGGCTTCCCAGGTGACAACAGTGGTAAAGAATCTGCCTGCCAATGCAGGAGGCACAGGAGATGCAGTTTCAATCCCTGGGTCAGGAAGATCCCCTGGAGAAGGAAATTGCAACCTACTTCAGTATTCTTGCCTGGAATATCCCATGAACAGAGGAGCCTGGAAGGTGCCTCTTTGAAACTTGGAAAAAGGCTTCATCTGCAGAAAGAGGCAACCCATGCCTGGACACATGGCTGGGAGAGCAGAGCACAGCCAGGTTTTAAGGACCCACTGATCTCTTCTTAGTTCAGACACCTTTGTCTAGAGCACAACCTGCCCGAGTGTACGTGGAAGCTCTGACTTTCCCCCTGCATTTCAATGGAGAGGAATAAGAGACCTATAAGAAGATTTAGATGTGGAAAACCAGTAAAGTTTCATCCATGCCATGTTACTTCTCAGCAGATAGAATAAATATAGATCTAAGTTCTGTTTCTCTAATCATATGCGAAATGCAAACAATGTTTTGTGCACTTGTTTATAAAAGAATGGTTGTAATTTAGCATGTAACCTTTTCTTCCAGTCTTAAGCTGAAATGCAGTTTTTTTTTCTTCCTGTCTTTAGGTATGTTGTTTTTGTTATTATTCCCTGTTAACAAGTCTAAAATGGGTCATGGAGAAGAAACTGTATTCCTTTGGCTCTGTATCTTAACAGCCTAGCTGTTTGCTTATTTGTTCATTCAACACTCGACATGCACACGCATTCATGATATTAAACACTGATCATTTCAATCGCATGCCACTCGAGCGCAGAAATTCGCCTTAAGAAGTAATGTTTTGAATCCTTTGGCTCCTTAACCTCAGTGAGTAGATCCACTTATAAAGGGGCAGAGGTTTTGAGAATTGGAATGCCTATGGGCACCCATACATATGTACATACACATGCCCATATGTATGTGTTTGTATAATATATATTTCTATAAAGCAGATATAGTGTAAACAAGAGTCTTTACCAGAGCATCCTGTCTGTAAACCTTCTTTCCCCTTCTTACCATTTTCACTTTCCTTGAGCACTGCTCTTATTGAAATGTATCTTCCACTTTAGCTGTAGAGCTTTTCCTTGTTGAACCATGTAGTTTTCTTGCTCAACAACTCTGACATTCAGGTAAATGGAAAGAAAATGGATATGCGAGTTGTGTGTTCATAATGTCACTTTGCCACCCTGAGATCTATGCAGATAATCTACTTGGAAGGCTTGGAGCCCCGGTGGAATACATGTAAGCTTCCTGCAGTGATTTATACAGCACCTGCTACAGCTGCTTGGATCTTGGCAGGCATTTTCTCTGCTTCCAAGTGCAGTTGCAATTGCTGGGCAAATTGAGATGGAGGTCATGTTTACTGGACATGTTTATAATCTGCAGAGTGATCGAGGGCTAATTTCCCAAAGATCAATGACTAAGGGAGGATTTCAGAGGTTATCCTCTTTATCCAATTTCCTGTGGCCTAATGAGATGGCTGAAACCTGTTTGGAATCTTTCTGATTAGAAACTCTATTGAGAGTCAATAAAGAATATGACATTCATAAATCTAAATGAGAGGTGACTTGGCTGCCTACATGGTGATTCATGCTAGCATCCTTTCCCCTGCCCCTGGCCATGTGTGCTGTGGATGGCCAACTGGAGACAAGGTCAGATTGGAACCAAAAGTCTTGAAAGGACTTGATTCCTTCTTCACCTTTTTTTTTTTTTGCCAGTTGAACTGAGTTTTGATTCAATTTAATTGCAGTTAAGTGCAACCAAAAATTATTAAGTAATTATTATATTTTCCAATTCAGAAAAAAGAAACATTAAAAAATAACTATAATATGTGGTGAGGATCATATTATAGATCTGAACAATAAAAGGTTATGATAATAATATCTAATATTTATTGAGTAATTACAGTTTGTCAGGCACTGTGCCAAGCCTTTCATACACATTATTTTCTTTAATCCTAACAAATTTATGAGTTAGATCCTGTTGTTATTTTATAGTTGAGGAAACTGAGAGCTAGATAAATTCAGAAATTTCACATGTTAACAGAATTCTTACTTAACCCCATCTCCCCCTCTAGCTGTCACCTCATTTTTTCCTCCTCCTAGTTAACTCCTTGAAAAATATCTACATTTATCATCTCTATTCTTCTTTAAGTTTTTGGAGTATAGTTGCATTACAATGTTGTGTTAGTTTTTACTATACAGCAAAGTGAATCAGCTATACATATACATATATGCCCTCTTTTTGGGGATTTCCTTCCCATTCAGGTCACCCCAGAGCACCGAGTAGAGCTCCCTGTGCTCTACAGTAGGTTCTCATTAGTTATCTATTTTCTGCACAGTAGTGTGTATGTGGAGAAGGCAACGGCACCCCACTCCAGTACTCTTGCCTGGAAAAACCCATGGACGGAGGAGCCTGGTAGGCTGCAGTCCATGGGATCGCTAGGAGTCGGACACAATTGAGCAACTTCCCTTTCACTTTTCACTTTCATGCATTGGAGAGGGAAACGGCAACCCACTCCAGTGTTCTTGCCTGGAGAATCCCAGGGATGGGGGAGCCTGGTGGGTTGCCGTCTATGGGGTCGCACAGAGTCGGACACGACTGAAGCGACGCAGCAGCAGCAGCGGGGTGTATATGTCAGTCCCAACTTCCCAATCCATTTCACCCTCCTTCCTTCCATGGTTTCCATCCATCTGTTCCCCGTTTCTCTATCTCTGCTTTGCAGATAAGTTCCTCTATGATATTTTTCTAGATTTCCACATATATATCGTCTCTTATTCTTTACCTCCTCTTTGGTCTTCAACCCATTCATTCAGGCATCTGCCACTACCATGGAAATGAAATCATTAACAAGGTCTTCAATTTCCTGTGTACTGCCTTCATGTCACTGGATTTCTTAGCAGCCATTGCCACGATTAACCACTCTTTCCCTAAAATAATACCCTCCCTTAATTCCCATCTTTGTCCATCAGGACTGTTAAAACAGAATACCACAGACCAGGTCATTTAGGAAAAAAAAAAATTATTTATCACAGTTCTTGAGGCTGCAAGTCCAAGATCAAGGTGCCAGCATGGCTGGTTGAGGGCCCTCTTACTGGTCACAGACGTCTCGTTATGTCCTCACATGATGAAAAGAGTGAGGGAGCTCTGTGAAGTCTCTGTTATAAAAAAAACATTAGTCCCATTCCTGATGGTTCCACCCTCATGACTAAAGTCCCTCTCAATGGCCCCTCTCCTAATACCCTTGCATTGGGCATTACAGTTTTAACCTAGATATTTGGGAGGGATACAAACATTCAGGCTATGGTATTTCTTATGCCATAGTCACCTGAGTTGCCTCTGAAATCATTAGTGGTTCCTTTCCCCTTGATAACACTGCTTCCTATGCCTAACTTCTCCCACTGGAGCATTTTACTTTGATTTCCGATGCATCTGCTCTTGGGACATCTTCTGTCAGAGGTTCGAAACCTTATTGGTACCATGTACTTCTGTGGCCAGCAGTGGATTTGTGTTTTTACATGTATAAAACACCTTGGATATTTTGATTTATCCCCACTTAGTTCATACAAACATGATAGATTGTTTTCCAGTCTCATTTTAGTTTTTCCTCCAGTCTTTTCCATCGTCAGTCCCATTGCTTAGGAAAACCGGAAATCACCTGGGATTCCTCCTTTATCCTCACATACACATCTCACCCTGTCCATTAGCATGTCTTGGCTATTCTGCCTCCACTGTCTCAAACTTTTCACTTTGTCTTCTCTCCATTTGTCACCCTACCACCATCCTCCAGGCGGTATGGATGTCCAGTGAATAGATGAAGGTTTGGAGTAGGGAGATAAACAGCATGGATCTTGAGGGTGCTCTTCTTAAACTTTGGGAAAGACTGGAGCTAGGGTAAAGACAGTCTAAATTGGGAAGGAAGAGGATGAATACGAAAGATAGTTGTCCACAGTGGAAAATATGGTTGAAGAGTTGAAAGTTACCAATGGATGCTATTTGTGTGACTGAGGTTTCTTAAGTTATCTCCAAAAGGTTTGTGTCTTTTTATATAGCCTTTGGATTTGTGTTCCATGGCATCCTTTGGAGACACTGAATCATATTATTTGCGGGGGAACTTAGGGGTGAGAAATGGGAACAAAACTGGTAGGAGGACTTTTTCCTAGATTCAGCTGACCACAAAACAGCTTTCTATAGCCATTTCTCTCCCAGAGACTGGGAAAACAAAACAGGTTGGTAAGAATCAAACAGTTTGATCACGTGGCAGCTAGAACAGCTCAGTCAGGGTCCCTTCCAGCAGCTCCTTTACTTTTGAACTGAGACAGGCTAGAATCAGCCAGCCAACTTAGTATTCTGTATCATTCTGAGTTTGTATTTTTTTTTTCCTTTTGTTTTGTCTGCCTCCACTCCCGTTTAAATGGGAATAATCCCTATCATCCTGTGTAAGCCAAACCCTAAATCACATAATGTTTTCTCTCCTTGTGGTATTTGCCTTCCACATCGCGGTGACTCCAGAGGAAGCAAAGGCAGGCTGTGTTTTCACGGCTCCCAGAACCTTGCGTTCTCTAAGCCCTGGACATGTTGCCCTCCCCACGGTGAGTATGGCGTTTTAAATAACTGACCAGGAAAGAAACAGAACTAGGAGGAAAGGACACTGTGCAAATCACTTTCCGAAGGGACTTACATTGAAAGTACTTCGAATCTGAGTCATGGAAAATAACAGTGATTAGGGTAACGTGGTACCACGCATTCACTGACAGTTCATCCTCTTATTAACATCATGGTAATATTTTGCTCATTTGTCAGGTCAGAGGGATTGTTTGAGGATGTCGCAGTTCCCATCTAACTCCGTTCCTCATGATAGTTCAGGAAAATAACCATGAAAACAAAAAGAAGTCCAGACTGAAATGCACCGGAGGCTGACTTTTCCCTTGAGATGGTGTGTTGGTCTCCTGTACTTTATCTATGCTTTGAGTTTGGGTATCTGTTCTTTGAAGCCTCATCATCTTGCCTTCTGAGGGTTTCCTTTGCAGCTGAATGGTCGTCCATCAGGCGGAAGTCAGAGGGTGGTTCAGCTGTATGGTGTGTTGCAGGGCCAGATGGATACAGAGCACCACTTGGGGTCCCATGAACTGGAACAGCCTACAGAGCATTTTGGGCTGGGAGCCAAAGTGGTGATTCCAGCTCCACGGGGTTGGAAAACACACACACACACACACACACACACATACACACACACACAAAACACGGTGACTCTGAGACTGCAGCTCCCCCTCCCTTTGCGGGACTGATTCATACGGCAGCATTGACATTGAGTCTCAGGAGAACTGTTCTCTTGCTAGGCTGGCTAAAAATATCCAAATGCAGATTTATAATGACAGGAGCTGATAAATTTGCTGGGGAAATGCAAGCAGTGTCATTGTCGTGCTGGAGACCTGTTCTGATAAATTGATGAGGGGAAAGAAATTGCCAAACATGGCGTAGACCCATGGTGCCTGTTCCCCCGGGATGCTGAACGAAATGAGAGTGTTTTCCTTGGCATCCAAGTGCCCCTTTTCAAACACAGTAGGAAGTGGAAGGCAGAAGAAGAAAAAGAAATATAGAAAACAGAGAGCATCTTTTTGATCAAAAGAATCACAGGACATAAAACCAAATCTTATCTCCTGTAAAATACTTTTGCTCCTTCTGTTAAGAAAGGAACTTTTAAAAAATAATCTTTGGCCAAGATAAAACATTCACTTGAATAGCCATGCATTTCAGGGGCGACCTGGGGTTCAAGCAGGATCTATTAATTGGGGGGGGGTTAGTAAAAAACAGACTGTTGATGCATTTTCTCTGGGGCTTCAGAGTCAAAGCTTTTATTGCTGTCCCTTTTTAGTTGGTCAGTGGATTCTCAGAAGGAGTACTGCAGGATGTCCCCTCCACACCACCTGGCATGAAATGATGTGGCATGAGCTTCAAGTTTAATTTGCTCAACATCCCTTGGGCATCTAGCAGAAGTCAAGTCTCATGACTGGCGTTTTCAAATATGAGGGAGGCGCCGTGTACTAATAATGGGATAGATGTACATGTAATGAACTCATTATAAATCAAATCATAAACATAATCATTGACACATGAGCAGTTATAGTGAGAAATAAACAGAGGATAGGCTTCTGCTGAGAAAAGGCCAGGAAGTCTTTGCAATGCAAGCAGCAGAATCTGTGCCTGAGATGATACAATGAACAGTCACTGTGTAATAAGAGAGGAGTGTTTTTATTGGACTGAGAGGGTTTTCTCTATCAGCATGGCACCGAGGTGTAAGTGAAGGTATTAGTCACTCAGTCGTGTTCAACTCCTTGTGACCCCATGGCCTGTGGCCCGCCAGGCTCCTCTGTCCATGGGATTCTCCAGGCAAGAATACTGGAGTGGGTTGCAATTTCCTTCTCCAGGGGATCTTCCCAACCCAGAGATCAAACCCGGTCTCCCACATTACAGGCAGATTCTTTACTATCTGAGCCACCAGAGAGCCTCCCCTGACCCCGAGGTAAGGAAAATACTACCTGCACTGGGGATTTAACAAGATTATTTCACGGGTTTAAATAAATTTTTTTCCTTGCTTGGTTTTTTAGCTTTGCCAAACAACTTGCAAACAACTGCTACATTTGCTATAATTATTTTAGATCATTAACTCTGAAAATTACTGTTTGTATTATTTCCTCCCTCGGCCTTGTGCCCATTGGGAGCTGGCATCTGATAAACAGGTGGATGGTGCTGGCCTGGAGGTTTGCCCTCGTCAAACACTTGACCCGGATCAAAAAAATGTCATAGTTGCCTTCACAAGAGAAGCCTCATAGACTTAAGTCTCAGTAATGATGTTCTAATGATCTAATATACTATGTTGTCATCTGTCGATTTATGAAATCATGACGCAGATGCAAATAGGATTGTCATTGTCTCCTTGAATGAAGAATACAGAGTGAAATTTTAATTTTATGTGGCATTTAGTCAAGACAAATTTATACAGTTGACAGTGCTGAGGTCTTTCCTTCTCCTGGTCTTACCTAAACTCACTTTCCTCTAGATCAGGCAATAATTTGCAGGTTTTGGGCTTCAATTTCAGTAGCAAGCAATCCCCTCAAATCCACAGAAAACAAAGAGTTTATATCTTACAATTCGATAGGATATGAAGTATACAAAGGTTTCACGTTGTTGTTTAAAAATAATGTAGCATAGACACGCACGTGGGAGTGTGTAAAGGAAGTGGGAAGATGTGTGCCTTTTATTTTGAATGTATCACCAAGTGGATTAATGGATGAATAGGGTGATTATGTTATAAAGCAAGTATAGTGCAATGTTCACAGAACTGAGATGTGGAAACACGGGTACAGATTATACAATTATTTTAACTTCATGGAATGTTTGAAATTTTTGTAATATTGAGGGGTGGATAAGATAGCAGAGACCAAAATTGGTAGAGGTGTTTGGATAAACATTAGGTGACTGAAAATGAAGAGAAATTTTTCTGACTTAGTAAAATGCAGACATAAGTAAATAGCTGCATCTCTGAGCCGATATAGTCTTTCTTCACCATCAGTAAATGAATCTGTCAGGTAAGAAAAAAAGGGCATTTGGGGATTGTAATATTGAGGGGTGGATAAGATAGCAGAGACCAAAATTGGTAGAGGTGTTTGGATAAACATTAGGTGACTGAAAATGAAGAGAAATTTTTCTGACTTAGTAAAATGCAGACATAAGTAAATAGCTGCATCTCTGAGCCGATATAGTCTTTCTTCACCATCAGTAAATGAATCTGTCAGGTAAGAAAAAAAGGGCATTTGGGGGAAAGTCTAGTTCAGTAAGAGCTCAATCTTTTGTCCATTCAGCAATATATAAATGGATATTTTGGAGTTATTTTGCATTGTAAAATGCCTGAAGTCTTCACAGGTAAGGCACTTTCTTCCCTCTCAGTCATTTCCACATATACTGACTACTTCATATACTCCAACCATGGTGCTTGGCATTGGGGCTTCTGAGAGGAAGTGCTTCAGAAAGGTTAGTATCAAGAATAGAGAAAGATAATAAGTAATGTGATAAAGTGAATGGAGGTCTTAAAGTGCTTTGAGTTGCTGGACTTTGGAACTCTGTGATCTTGGGGTCTTGGGCAGGTTACCTAACTTCTTTGTGCCTTGGTGTTTTCATCTGTAAAATGTGGCAAATAAAAACTGTTAACCCATTGTCTGTTACATAGCAAGGCTTCATGAAGGGCCACTAATATCTTCCACCTACAGAGGAAGAAAAAGTGGCAAATCAAAAAATAAGTTAACCCATCAATAGCCGTTAGATTTGCTTGACAGAGACCCTTGGTGGTTCAGTTAAAGAATCCACCTGCAATGCAGGTAGACCTGGGTTCGACCCCTGGGTCAGGAGGATCCCCTTGGAAAGGGAATGACTATTCCACTCCAGTATTCTTGCCTGAAGAATTCCATGGACAGAGGAGCCTGGTGGGCTACAGCCCATGGGGTCCCAAAGAGTGAGACACGACTGATAAACTGGCACTTGCGCATCCAAAGAACACCCAGAACTGATCTCCTTTAGATTGGACTGGTTGGATCTCCTTGCAGTCCAAGGGACTGTCAAGAGTCTTCTCCTCCATACTATTTCTTTCTTTTATTTTGCCCATCTTTGCATGAAATGTTCCCTTGGTATCTCTAGTTTTCTTGAAGAGATCTCCAGCCTCTCCCATTCTATTGTTTCCCTCTATTTCTTTGCATGACCACTGAGGAAGGCTTTCTTCTCTCTCCTTGCTATTTTTTGGAACTTCTAGCAGATGAAACAAATCAGGCTCACTTGGCTAGAGAGCCAGTATTTACGGAAACGACACTTAGGATTTTAACTTATCCTTGACAACTGTAGTTCTCAATTTCTTTACCCTTGTTTTTAAAATTTGCATTTTAAAAAGATGGCAGAGATAAGGTGTTCCCCTGAATACCAGATATGAACATTTACATTTTGAAGGTATAGGCAGATTTCTCCTAGGATGACTTTGTTTCCCCTCTGTTTAATACTTACAAGCCTTTTGAGAAAAATAAGTTTTTAGGAGTGGTAAAAAGGATTGGTGGGCTTCGGATTACTTTTGGAGCCACACTTCTGGTCCTGTAAAGACTAAATTTGTAAAACAAGGATGGTTTGTTTTTATTTCTCTCTCCTCTTTTTTTTCCAAAGTTTGGGTGGCTACCCCAGTGATATGGAAGGACTGACATACCCATTTGCCTGTGCTGGAATGTTTTTGTTTTACCATTTAGCTTAAGGGAAAAGGCCTCCACCTAAAATTCCTCCACATGTTAGCTATGGTTAGTGTGAAAGTGAAAGTATTAGTCACTCAGTCATGTCTGACTCTTTGTGACCCCATGGACTATAGCCCACCAGGTTCTTCTGTTCATGGAATTCTCCAGGCAAGAATACTGGAATGGGTTGCCATTTCCTTCTCCAGGGGATCTTCCCCAGTCAGGGACTGAACCTGTGTCTCCTGCATTGCAGGCAGACTGTTTACCATCTGAGCCACTAGGGAAGTCCATGATTAGTGTAGTGATCTCCCATTTTGGTAGTCTATTTACAAACACTTTCGAGGATATTCCCTATGCTTAAGGAATTTGTACCTTACATTTGGACACCCTTAAACCATTTTTACTTAATAATTATTGGCTGGATATATTCAGCCAATCCTAGAACCTTGATATTCCACGTTATAGGGTCTACTAAGGCTTCTATTTTAGTTTCAGCTTTTATCTGTTACTTTCTACTTTCTGTTAGAACCACTTAGTGATGAGGGTGATTAGAAGCCCCTAACTTGGTTAATAAATCTCTTCCCATTAAAGGGATGGGACAATCGGCTGCAAACAGAAAGGAATGTAAAAACAACTGGCCGTTGATTTTGCACAAAAGAGGTTTCTAGGAAAGTGTGCCCTTTCCTTTTCCCTGACACTCCCATTACATACTCTTTGTGGTTGCTAAGGTTTCCAATACTTTGGGTGAAGACTGAAAAGGTTGCACCATATTTAACATATTTCTCTGGGTATGTTAAGACTTTCTGGCCATCTCCCTATTACTGAAAACCAAATAAGCCCATTGGAACAAATCATTCATCACTGTCTGAGGACCAGCAATTATTTTCTGAATTTTGTTCCTGGGGCAAACTGGGATATGAAATGCATTAAAAAAAAAAAAAAAAGGACCTGTCCCTTGGGGGAGGAGTATTCCGTGTTCATGAACCTTCTTACAGGCTCTACTACGTTGGAAGACTGCAAGACTTTTCCCTCGTCCCTGTCGGACCTCTTGTCTCAAGCTTCCATCTTGTGTGTGGTCCTCTCATAGTCCTGAGGAAGTACCCTGCTTGCCACCCGACTCAGAACCAGTCAGCCCTGGTGACCTTTTAGTCTTCAAAGCAGCTCACTCTAAAATCTACTCAGTGGCGGATTCATGTTGATGTATGGCAAAACCAATACAATATTGTAAAGTAATTAGCCTCCAATTAAAGTAAATAAATTTATATTTTAAAAAATAAAAATAAAATAAAAGGTTTAGTGATACACCAAAATAAATAAATAAACAAAATCTACTCAGAAATACTCTCTGAGACTTACTCATNGCAAAACCAATACAATATTGTAAAGTAATTAGCCTCCAATTAAAGTAAATAAATTTATATTTTAAAAAATAAAAATAAAATAAAAGGTTTAGTGATACACCAAAATAAATAAATAAACAAAATCTACTCAGAAATACTCTCTGAGACTTACTCATGCATGCAGAATGTCGTTAGTCGCTCAGTCGTGTCCGACTCTTTGCGACCCCATGGACTGTAGCCCGCCATACTCTTCTGTCCATGGAATTTTCCAGGCAAGAATACTGGAGTGGCTAACCATTCCCTTCTCCAGGGGATCTTCCCGACCCAGTATCAAACCCGTCTTCTGCATTGCAGGTAGATTGTTTACTGTTTGAGCCTTATGCATGCAAAGCTCATGCCTAATTGCTGTTTTTGTTTTTCAACCAGCTAGAATTTTATTGAGAACCTTTCATCTGGTACCATGCTAGGTACCAGGATAATAAGGATTTGTAAAATGCCTCTTCAGTAAACCAATAATTCCAATTACAATAGCATAAGTGCAAGTATTTGAATACTTTGATAGAGAAGAAAAGAGTCTGGAGCATTTGAAGCTTTGCTTCATTAGATTATTCTTTTTTTAAAAGAATCATTAATTTTTATTAATTTTTACACAAACACATTTTTACATTCAGTGACATGTTTTTCCTCTTAATCTATAAATGTGATAGAATACAGTTATTTACATTAAATTTTTTATAAGTGAGATAATAAAAGCTTTTACATAAAGTTAAGCCAGATTTGAATTGTATTGACTTCAACTTTTTACATCAAAGTGTGGTTTATGTATAATATTCTATAAATTACAAGTGTACAATATAGTGATTCACAATTTTTAAACATTATACTGCATTTTTAGTTATTATAAAATATTGGCTATATTCTCTATGTTGTATAGTGTATCTTTGCAGCTTATTTTATACATAATACTTTGTACTTCTGAATCCCCTACTCTATATTGCTCCTCCCCCCTTCCCTCTCCTCACTGGTAAACACTAGTTCTCCATATCTGTGAAACTGCTTTTTTTTTTTTTTTAATTATGCTCACTAGTATGTTGTATTTTTTCAGATTCCACATATAAGTTGTATCATGTAGTATTCTGACTTCAATTTTAATATCACTATAATTCTATTACCATTCCTGTTAACTGAAAATCAATATTTGATTACAGAATTCTCTAAAGAATCTTTAAAATTTAACCTTGAAAATTTATTGTGTACCTCATCAATAGCTTATATTCTTATTATTTTAAAAATTGTGAAAATTTCCTATTTTAGTCATTTTTAAATGCACAACTCAATGGCATCAAGTACATTTACTTGGTTGTGCAACCATTATCACTATCCATGTCCAGAACAGTTTTCATCTTGCAAAATTGAATCTTTGTACTCTGTACCCATTAAACAGTAATTTCCCATTCCTGCCTTCTCCCCACCCCTAACAGTCACCATTCTTCCTTCTGTCTCTATGAATTCGACTACTCTAGATAGTTCATATAAATGGAATCATATCATATTTGTTCTTTTGTGACTGGATTATTTCATTTAACACAATGTCCTCAAGATTCATCCATGTTGTTGCATGTGTCAGAATTTCATTCCTTTTGAAGACTGTGAGTAAGATTCCTTTGTATGCATATACCACATTTTGCTTATCCATTTGTCTGAGGATAGACACTTTGATTTATCTTTCAGTTCAGTTCAGTCGCTCAGTCGTGTCCGACTCTTTGCGACCCCATGAACTGCAGCACGCCAGGCCTCCTTGTCCATCACCAACTCCCGGAGTTCACTCAGACTCACGTCCATCGAGTCCGTGATGCCATTCAGCCATCTCATCCTCGGTCATCCCCTTCTCCTCCTGCCCCCAATCCCTCCCAGCATCACAGTCTTTTCCAATGAGACAACTCTTTGCATGAGGTGGCCAAAGTACTGGAGTTTCAGCTTCAGCATCATTCCCTCCAAAGAACACGAGGGCTGATCTCCTTCAGAATGGACTGGTTGGATCTCCTTGCAGTCCAAGAGACTCGCAAGAGTCTTCTCCAACACCACAGTTCAAAAGCATCAATTCTTCGGCGCTCAGCTTTCTTCACAGTCCAACTCTCACATCCATACATGACCACTGGAAAAACCATAGCCTTGACTAGATGGACCTTTGTTGGCAAAGTAATGTCTCTGCTTTTGAATATGCTATCTAGGTTGATCATAACTTTTCTTCCAAGGAGTAAATGTCTTTTAATTTCATGGCTGCAGTAACCATCTACAGTGATTTAGGAGCCCCCAAAAATAAAGTCTGACACTGTTTCCACTATTTCCCCATCTATTTCCCACGAAGTGATGGGACCAGATGCCATGATCTTTGTTTTCTGAATGTTGAGCTTTAAGCCAACTTTTTCACTCTCCACTTTCACTTTCATCAAGAGGCTTTTTAGTTCCTCTTCACTTTCTGCTATAAGGATTTATCTTTAGTCTGCTGTAATAGTGCTTCATAATTGATAAACAAATATCTGAGTCCCTTTTTTCAGTTCTTTTGGTTGTAGACCCAGAGATGAATTGCTGAATCATATTTTTAATTTTTTTTTGAGAATCTGCCATACTATTTTCCATAGTGCCTCCACAATTTTACCTTCCCATCAAGAGTACAAATGTTCCTCTCAAATCACCTCAAATACTTGATCCTTTCTGTTTTTTTTTTTTTTTAAATAATAGCCATCCTAATGGAGAATCCCATGGATGGAGGAGCCTGGTGGGCTATAGTCCACAGGGTCACAAAAGAGTCGGACACGACTGAGTGACTTCACTTTCACATTCTAATGGATGTGGGGAGGTATCTCACTGTGTTTTGATTTGCATTTCCTTAGTAATGTTGAGCATCTTTTCATGTGCTTATTGGTCATTCATAAATCTTCTTTAGAGAAAGGGGTATTCAAGCTCTAAGCACAGTTTTAAATCAGATTGTTTTTTGTTGTTGTTATTGAGTTGTAGAATCTGTATATAATCTAGATATTAACCCCTCATCAGATATACGATTTGCAAATATTTTCTCCCATCCCATGGATTGCCTTTCACTCTGTTGGATGTATCCTTTGATGTACAGAAGTTTTGAGTTTTGATGTAGTCCAGCTACCTACTTTTATTTTGTTGCCTGTGCTTTTGATATAAAGTTCAAGAAATCATTGCCAAATCCTGTGTCATGGAAATTTTCCTCTATGTTTTCTTCTAGGAGCTTTATAATTTTAGTTCTTCCATTTAGGTCTTTTGTCCATTTTTAGTTAAAGTCTTTTAGTATGGTGTAAGGTAAGGGTTCAGCTTCATTCTTTCACAGGTAGATGTCCCGTTTTCTCAATAAGACTATTCTATCCAAGTTGTATGGTCTTGGCTCCTTTGTTGAAAATAATCGAACCATATATATAAGGTTTTATTTCTTGGCTGTCTATTTTATTCCAATCTATATGTCATGCAAGTACTATATTGTTTGGGTTACTGTAGCTTTGTAATATGTTTTGAAATCAGGAAGGGTGAGGCTCCCAGCTTTTTTTGTTTGTTTAAGACTGCTTTGGTTATTTGGATTGCTTGATATTCCATATGAATTTTAGTATGGACTTTTCTATTTCTTAAAAAGGGAAGTCTTTGAGATTTTGAGACTATCAAAGAACTTTTGAATTATTTCTTAAAGGAAATATTAGCCAGACAGATAAAAGGATGAGGGGCTTTTAGGCAAAGGGAAGGGTATAACAAAAAGCATGAAATGATAAAAGAGCCTAGTATATTTGGGGAACTGAAAGTAATTTGGTATTTTTGAAGTGTTAGGCATATTTCTATCTCTATGTATATGTGTAAGAGTGTAGACTTGATTAGAAGATGAATTAGGAGCTAAAATAGAGGTCATATATTGTGAAAGTAGATATGTGTTGTTAAGTTTAATGAGGATTAGTTGAAGGGTTGGACTATGGAGTGAAATGATCAAATTTGTACTTTATATATAAAGATAATCTTGTTGGTAAGAGTGGGTGCTAGGTTGAATAGGAAGAATTATTGGCAGAAGCATCAGTTAGGAGGCTGTTAGAAAACTCACAGAAATGAAATGAGATTTGCGCTGTAGTAAATCTTGATGGGGATAGAAATGAGGGAATGGACCTGAAACAGCTTTGTCCCACTACATACTCCATTTTTCATTGACTTCACTTTCTTCCTAGGTCCTAAAGTCCTCAGACCTTCAGTTCAGAGTTCAGTCTCTGAACTCAATTTGGTGGTCTCAAGTCTTTACCTATATCATCTAGTTGTCACTATTTAGGAACTCAAATGGCATTGGGGGCTCAGAGATACAGGGGTCCCTAAGCAGCATCTAGCCCCCTCTCAGAGCCCCCTAGCTCCCACTCATCATCCTGCTTCTCTCTAGGCCTCTGGCTGCTCCAAGGACCTTATGTTGGTTTCTGTCTGTGGGTTGGTCTGTCTTTCCTTGCTTTAGTCTTCCATAAGCCCATTGGAATTCATCAAAGTGAGAGTTGCCTTATCTGTTGTGACCCATTCCGCCCACCTATGGAACTGTGGTTCTCCAAGCTCTCTAAATGTGATCCATGTTACCAATGTCTGTGACCCATCTGAGAACCTGTTTCTTCTGCAAGAGTTTTCTTCTGCAAGAGCCGGAGTTTTCTGCTTCTCTTACTTTCCTCAGGGCTTCCCTTGTGGCTCAGCTGGTAAAGAATCTGCCTGCAATGCAGGAGACCTGGGTTCAATCCCTGGGTTGGGAAGATCCCCTGAAGAAGGGAAAGGTTACCCACTCCAGTATCCTGGCCTGGAGAATTCCACGGACTGTGTAGTCTATGGAGTCGCAAAGAGTCAGACACGACTGAGTGACTTTCACTTCACTTCANAAGAATCTGCCTGCAATGCAGGAGACCTGGGTTCAATCCCTGGGTTGGGAAGATCCCCTGAAGAAGGGAAAGGTTACCCACTCCAGTATCCTGGCCTGGAGAATTCCACGGACTGTGTAGTCTATGGAGTCGCAAAGAGTCAGACACGACTGAGTGACTTTCACTTCACTTCATTACTTTCCCCAACCTGACATCCCTCCATACCCTGTGACTCAGTTTCCTGTTTTCAGCTGGAGAGTGGCATTGAATAGGAATCATTAAAATCTTCGCCACTTGAAATCTTCAGCTGTCTGCCAGGGCTTCATTGAATCAACTGGGTAATGATAATGTTGGACCTGAGCAACGGTAGCAGCTGGGGAAAGAATGTGTTCCCCCAGCCAGAGGCTGAGCCACTGATACTGAGATCCCAAGTTCCTGTTTGGAACCACAGTGATACAGTTCCTTTGATGGGTAATTCATAGCACTGCATGTGTGTTTGGTTGGCCCACAGTGGAGTCATGGAGCTAGGTGCAGGGAGCATGCTTGAGCTCTCCACTTCTTGGGGGGATTTTAGAACTGGAACCACTTTAGCAGTTCTAAAATAGCCAGCTCTGACCCATTTCCAAGAATCCACATCTGGTGATATGTGGGATGAGGCAAGCTGATCAAAGTACCCGAGTGCCAGCAGTATAGCAGAAAGCAGAGCCAAGTGAAGAGCAGGCTGTGGCTTGGGGTTAAAATGCAGTGACTAAAATGATGATGGACTGCACCTCATAGACAAACCAGTGAGAATGAAATGAAACATATCACAGAAAGATGAGGGAGAAATGTTAAAATGGGAAATTGGAAAGAGATGGGGAGGAGAAGGGCTTCTCAGGTGGTGCTAGCAGAAAAGAACCTACCTGCCAAGGCAGGAAACGTGGGTTTGATCCCTGGGTCAGGAAGATCCCCTGGAGGAGGGCATGGCAATCCACTCCAGTACTCTTGCCTGGAGGATCCCATGAATAGATGAGCCTGGCAGGTTATAGTCCATAGGGTCGCAAAGAGTCGGACATGACTNCTACCTGCCAAGGCAGGAAACGTGGGTTTGATCCCTGGGTCAGGAAGATCCCCTGGAGGAGGGCATGGCAATCCACTCCAGTACTCTTGCCTGGAGGATCCCATGAATAGATGAGCCTGGCAGGTTATAGTCCATAGGGTCGCAAAGAGTCGGACATGACTGAAGCGATTTAGCATGCATGCATGCAGGGAAAAGAAAGGAGAAAGGCCGGAAAAAATGACTTAAGGAGCTACTGCTTCTTTGAAAGCCAAGAAGCTGTTATAGCAACGGGAAGTAAGACCTCAGGTCCTTGCAGCCCCCTGGCTGGGAAATTGGACTGACTTTTGTTCTTGAGCCCAGGCTACCTGCAACACAGCTTTAGGACATCAGAACGTGTTCTCATCACTCACTTTGTGTTCCCAAACAGAAGAGAAGAGAGGGAGGGTGGCCACCTTGATCCAGCTAAAGCGTCTCCAGGAGGCCTTCTCTGGATGTCACATCGAGGCTGCCCTTCTGCCACCACACGGAACTGGTGATCCCCGAGCGCATGGACATGGCTTTGCTCAGCAATATCCTAGCGGCCTATTCCTATGTCGCAGGTAGTTGTCCGGTCTCAGCTGGGCCAGGTCTGAGGCCTTGGGCTGGGCAGAGTCATTTCCTGGGTGGCCATCTCTGGCCTTTTACTCAGGAGAAAAATGGTATGCAGACTTAACAGAGGGGCTCGGTGTTACTGAGTTTTGAATGGAAAATCTTCTGGTTTGAAAGTTAAGTTTTCTCTAATTTGGCAAATGGGAATTCTAAGAGCTTTATATAATGTTTGGTTTCCTTTTGGGCTTAGTGAGTGAATGAAGTAGCCTGGGGCTGCTGTTGGCTTCTGTCATTAAGCATTTAACTCCAATATGAAAGGCCAGAATGGAGTATCCTCAGCCTGATTTTGTCTAAGCAGTGGTTCTCAACCCTGCTTAGGGTGTGTGTATGTGTGTGTGTATGTGTGTGTGTGTTTGGTCTGTGTTTGGGGGGCTATGTGGAGAAGTTTGATAACTCCCTGGGAGACATGAAAACAAAAAGTAGGAGTCTGGGAGAGTCTAATATTTGCTTCTTCCTTGATTCCAGGTTGTTTTCTTTTAGGAAGCTGGCTGACTTCCTCAAGATCATTTCTTGAGAACAGGTGCTGTACATATAAAAGAAGTCATATGAAAATATACCTCAAAAGCTGAAAATTTTTAAAAATACATGAAAATGCTCAATGGTTTGAATGACCAAATTGATTTTCTGCTGCTGGAGTGAGTTTTTAAGCTTTGGTAGTTGACCTTTCTTTTTCTTAATGTCTCTATTGTATAAAAAAGAAGGGACTGAGGTTCTGAATAGATTTCCTTTGAGAGCCTGGTTTTACTTTCTAGTTCTCTAGTCAGGGTTGACATGTGATGACCTCAGAGTTCAGATACAAAACCTGACTCTTCTATTTACAATGTCAAATCTGAGCCAGGATTGAGGATAAAGGAAGTTCATGGCTTCTTGCTGAGAAAGCATCCTGGATGTTGTGCAATCTGATTTTAGAATGGAAGACTTCTCAGGAGCCTGGCTGGCTCCTTAGTGGTTGGCAAGATGCAGCATGTCATCTTCACATGTATTGAGTCCAGGGTTTCTCCTTCTCAGATCAGCAAAGGCTCAGGTCATCGGTCAGCTCCTCACCTCCCAAAGTGATGACAAAAGCTCAGCTTCTCTATAAACTGGTGCCAAATCAAATCTCAGAGACAGTTTTAGGTGAAGTAGAAACGGATAGCTTTATTACTTTGCCAGCCAAAGGGAGACACAGTGGACTCCTGCCTCAAAAAAAACCGATGTGCCCCCACTTGGAGAAGATAGAAAGTTTACAGTAATTGTTCAAAGAGGGCATGATCAGCTCATGGGCTTTCTTCTGATAGGTTGATGGTAAGTAGGGTGCAGCATCACAAACGTTCAGGTTCCTGCTTGGAGGGGGGTTTCAGTATCTGAAAAACAGCTCAAAGATATTGTGTGTATCTGTTGATGGGGAACTAGGACTGTGCCCCAAGGCTGAATAACTTGTTTCTCTTGACTGTTTCTTCCCGGTGTTGCCTTCTTTCCCTTCCCTAACAACTGCTAGAATCTACTTGTTGGAACTCAGCAAAGGTCATGGAGGCTGAATGAAGGCTATTTTCTGTAATCAAAGAAATGGGGGACATAGAAAGGCTTTGTGCCCAGGAGACCCACAGGACCCTGCTCAGTATCAAAGGGAAGTTCTAGTGCCAGGAGCCTCCTTACCTGGGTACCCACACATCAAAGGAATCTCAGTTCTGCTCTTTCTTCTAGGCTATTCTGGGGAGAAAGGACACTGGAGCTGGAAAAGAGATGTTTGAAACTATGGCATCGTGTTTTCACAGGCAATTGAATGATGGTCTCCTCAACTCTATAGTGAAGACACCCCAAAATGAAGTGGGGTATGGCAGGGAGGGTCTGAAGTTTCCAAGGTCTCAGATGACACTTGCAAATAAGCTGTTGTAAGAAAATATCTCTGGTGAGAATAAACAGGCTATTGGACTTTGAAACTGTTCTCAGCACAGGAAGTACCTGGCAGCTTTCCATTTTGGCCAGCATAACCCTGAGTTGTGATCACTGAATGTGGTAACTCATTGAATGCCCTGGTTTACCATGTGTCTTGTGATCTTAAGGGGAGAGGGTACGTGGCCCTGCTTTTCTTCCTCCTTCAAACTTTTTCCTTCCCACTCCATATTCTGGAATTAAATATTGCTTAGCATACAGGAAAATAATTTTTCTTTTAAGTATGGGCTGAGGTAAAAAGAGAATGCAAGGAAATGGAAAGTAGGGTAGCTAAAATAAAATGCATTAGAACTAGTAAGTAGATTTGGTGGCTAAAAATTCATTCCAAGTGTGATCTAGAACACTGCTTGACTATAAAGGAAATGAATTTAAACATTTAAAATATTAAAGTATTGACTTAAAAAATATTCACAACCTATTAATAAAAATTGAGAGTAATATTTTATTCAGTGGAAATTTGGGGGATTTCAAGCCTGGAAGACAGCATTTCAAGTGACCCTGAGAGAACTGCTCCCAGGAGGTGAGGGAGGAGCCAAATTATATAGAAGTTTTGCAACAAGGGGCAGGTAGTCTTAACATCAGAAGATGGTTGTTAATTAAAGAAAACCAGATACTCCAAGTTAAAGAATTTAGTACTTTATGGAAGGAAATATTTCATTTCTCAAAGGTGAATATAATATCCCCTAACCTCTCCTAGTTTCTCCCAGCTTATCAATCAATTGCCTCATTCATGTGATCTGTCATTTCAGCAACACCCTTGCTGATATACAAAATTCCCTTATTCCTGTGTCTCGTTTCTGACTAAACCAACAGGCAAAATTCCACCTCTTAAGTGAATCCTTCTTTCTCCCCTTTCTTTCTCTGCACTCAAGAAACCAAACACTGTTAAAACTTTGAAGATTGAAACAATTGGAAATTCATGGAATCCAGCCTTTGCTGAGCCTAATATCGCATCATTCTTTCTATTTGCTTTTGGATACATCTTGTTCCCATTCTTCCCATTCTTCCCCATTTCAAACCTTGACCATTCCAGTGATTTAAAATATCTGTTTATCAAAAAGTGCCCTTAGTTGGCAAATGCATCTGAGAACAAAATGGAGCATTAATGAAGAAAGGTTAAAGTTAATATGTAAAGAGCTCTTTGGTTCAGTCGCTCAGTCGTGTCTGACTCTTTGCGACCCCATGAATTACAGCACGCCAGGCCTCCCTGTCCATCACCAAATGAATAAATGTTTTAAAAGAAAAGGGGCAAAGGATAAGAATCAGCAGTTTGCTAAAGAAAAAATACAAATTGCTGATAAACATAAGCAGCTCAGGTTTTAGANGCTCAGTCGTGTCTGACTCTTTGCGACCCCATGAATTACAGCACGCCAGGCCTCCCTGTCCATCACCAAATGAATAAATGTTTTAAAAGAAAAGGGGCAAAGGATAAGAATCAGCAGTTTGCTAAAGAAAAAATACAAATTGCTGATAAACATAAGCAGCTCAGGTTTTAGAAATTAAATGCAAAATGAAAACAACAGGTTAACATTTTTATTTTATAAAATTGTCAAATATTTGAGTGATTATAATTTCAGTTTTGGAGAAAGTGTAGGGAGATGAGTATTTGCACATATGCTGATGAGGTTATGAATTGTCACAGCCTCTTCAGAAAATGATTTGGGAACACCTGTCAAAAGCCTTAAAACAACATTTAGCCAGCAATTCCACAAGTAGGAATTTATCCTAGTGAAATAGTTAAGGTTATGGGACAAAATTTTATTGTAAGGACAGTTTGTCTCAGAACTATTTATAATAGCAAAAAAAAAAATCATAAAAGTAGGTGAATATTAATTTAAATAGAAAGATGTTTATGATGTGCTATTAAGTAAACAAAGCCTGTTACACACAGCATATGCAGTATAATCCTGTTAAGTGCATATATTCATATGTATATGAATTGTATACATATGTATTGTTTTACTACAAACTGTATCTGGATGCTGGGATTGTATGAATATGTCTGTGTATTTTTAATTCTCTCTTGCTTAGCTGTGTTACTAAGTATTCTATACTTCATTGGTATTACTTCTGCAGTAAGCAATGTTATTTTATTGGAATTTAAAAATTTGACATATGTATATATGCCACCGCTTTACTCTTTTTCTGACTTCTCTAGCTAAGTATCTAAATGTCATGAACATTGCCACTTAGATGTGCCATGCTGCGGCTGCTAAGTCGCTTCAGTCGTGTCTGACTCTGTGCGACCCCATAGACGGCAGCCCACCAGGCTCCCCCGTCCCTGGGATTCTCCAGGCAAGAATACTGGAGTGGGTTGCCATTTCCTTCTCCAATGTATGAAAGAGAAAAGTGAAAGTGAAGTCACTCAGTCTGTCCGACTGTTAGCGACCCCATGGACTGCAGCCCACCAGGCTACTCCATCCATTGGATTTTCCAGGCAAGAGTACTGGGGTGGGGTGCCATTGCTTTCCCCATAGATGTGCCATAAGCATTTCAAATTCAACTTGGCCTGGAATGGAATATTATCCTCTTTAAGTATACGTATATAATATATTTATAAAATCTTCTTCAGATCCTTTTCCATTATAGATTATCACCAGATATTGAGTATAGTTTCCTGTGCTATACAGTGGGACCTCATTGTTTACCTATTTTATATATAGTGGTATTAGTACGTATATGTTAATTCCAAACTTCTATTTTATCCTTCTCTTGCCTCTCCCTTTTGGTAACGGTGTTTGTTTTTTAAAATATCTATTTTTATTTATTATTTATTTGGTTGTGTCAGGCCTTAGTTGTGGCATGTGGGCTCTTCAGTTTTTATTGTGCCATGTGAGATCTTTAGTTGTAGCATGTGGAATCTAATCCTTGACCAGGAATCAAACCTGGGCCCCCCGCACTGGGTGGAGCCTTAGCCACTGGAACACCAGGGAGGTCCCTCTAAGTTTGTTTTCTGTGTCTGTGAGTCTGTTTCTGTTTTGTAATTAAGTTCATTTGTATCATTTTTTAGATTCCACATATAAGTGATATAATAAAATATTTATCTTTCTCCTATTTGCCTCACTATAATCTCTACATCCATCTGTGTTGCTGTAAATGGCATCATTTCATTTTTTTTATGGCTGAGTAACAGTCCATTGTGGTGTGTGTGTGTATACACAGCATATTTTTATCCATTCACCTGTTGATGGACCTTTAGGCTGCTTTCATGTCTTGGCTATTGTAAACAGTGCTGCTTTGAGCATTGGGGTGCATGTGTCTTTTCAAATTAGAGTTTTCTCCAGATACATACCCAAGAGTGGGGTTGCAGGATCATATGGTAAGTCTATTTTTAATTTTTTAAAGAACCTCTATACTGTTCCCATAGTGGCTGCACCAGATAACATTCTCATTAACAGTGTTAAGACAGTTCCTTTTTCTCCACATTCTCTCCAGCATTAATTATTTGCAGGCTTTTTAATGATGGCCGTTCTGACTGGTTTTGATTACAGTTTTAATTTGCCTTTCTCTAATAATTAGTAGTGTGGGGCACTTTTCATGTATTTGTTGGCCATCTGTAGGTCTTCTTTGGAAAAATGTTTATTTAGGTCTTCTGCCCATTAAAAAAATTTTTTTAATATTAAGCTTTATGAGTTGTTTGTATATTTTGGAAATTAATCTCTTGTCAGTAGCATCATTTACAAATTAAATATGCTCCTTATATTTTGTGTACCATCTAGGACATCACCTACACCGAAAGTATGAGTTTTAGCCTTTGATGTATCTTCTTCACTGCCCATATCCAATTATTTACAATTTCATTTATAAGATCCATTTCACCTTTCAGTGTCCCTGAAATGCATCCTTTCAACTTTATTCCCACTATCACTGAGTTGACTTAAGCTCATTCATGTTTTTGCCTGATTTGCCATAATGGTATTTTCCATGGTCTACCAACCTCTATTGCCTATGTTTTGTAGTGAAATGGTCTTTCTAAAATGCAGATATGATGATGAAATTCTTTTTACTGTTTAGAATCTAGGAAATAATCCAAACACTTCTGTATGCTTTAACAGTTAGGGTTGTTTTCAGCTGCAAATAATAGAAACCTTCAATTTGGTGGCCTAAATGCATAGGAGTTATCAAACCCACTCCTATGGGAGAAGTCTGGAGGTAGGTGATTGCTAGCATTAGCTCACAAATGTAGGAGCCAGCTTCTCTGACTCTTGTGGTTTTTCTTTTATGCTTATCTCATGGCTGCAAAATTGCTGCTGTTGCTTTTGCCTTTCAAGTAAGGATTGAAAGGATGAAAAAGGAAGGAAGTTCCAGTAGACCACCTCTCATGTTTCATTGGCTAGACCTGTGTCACGTAGTGATTTCTAGCTGCAAGGGAGGCTGGAAAAGTGAGAATTCTAGCTTTTTCAACTTCCAGACCAGTGGTTCATAACCAGGGGTGATTTTGCCCTATAAGGGGATTTCTGACAATGTCTGGAGATATTTTTGGTTGTAATAACAGGTAAGAGGGACTGTTACTGGGATCTAGTGGGTAGAGAAACATACTGCAATGCATAAGACAACCCCAATGACAAAGAGTTAACCATTCCAAGATGTCAGTCATGCTGGGACATAGAAAACATGTTAGAAGAGAGACAAGCAAGGGAGAAGTGATTTAGGGGTAGTTTGAGGTACTCCAATCTGCAGTTTTTATATGGCTTAGGTGAAGGTGAAGTCGCTTAGTCGTGTCCGACTCTGCGACCCCGTGGGCTATAGCCTACCAGGCTTCTCCATCCATGGGATTCTCCAGGCGAGAGTACTGGAGTGGGTTGCCATTTCCTTCTCCAGGGGATTTCCCGACCCAGGGATCGAACCCAGGTCTCCCATATTGGAGGCAGACGCTTTAACCTCTGAGCCACCAGGGAAGCCACCTTTATATGGCTTACCAGGGCCTTTAATGCTTACCTTGAAATCTCCATACTCTTATTTAGTTACAGTCCTCCCTGACCAAGACCTCACTTGGGTTATTCTGAACCATCTGCCTGGCCTTTGCTCATCTCTTTGCTTTTGCACAGTCTTTGCCTTTTCCAAGAACTCTTTCACTCAGTTTTGGATTGGCTAACTCCTTCCTAGTCTTTAGAACTCACTCAGCCATCTTCTCCCCTCGCTCCCCATTCTCACCTAGGTGCCCATCCACCTAAGGATCATCAATGTGTTCTCCCTACACATTTAGTTTCCTCTATCTCAGCACTTGAATTGAAGCAGTAAACACTTCTTGTTTTAACTACTTGAAAGCACCCCCTTGAGATCATAATACAGTAAATTAAAATAAGGATATAATCTCATCAATAATAACCTTATTAATAATTACTAACTTCTAAGAGCATTGTTTGAAAAATTAAACTGAATGGTTGCTCTTTTTTAATTCAATGTTTTTAATTGATAATACATTCTCCAGTCTCACTCTTCCATTTTTAGATTTTTTTCCTTAAAAATCACCTTCTTAGTGAGATTCTGGTCACTCTGTTAATTTTCTTGCCTCCAGCATACATTCAATACATCATAACTTCTTTCCTATTTTTTCTGTTTTCTCCTTATCACCATCTAACATACCACCTATTTTATTTATCTTGTTTATTGTCTCTCTCCTTACTAGTTTACTAGAATGTAAAAGCTCCCAGGAGCACAGAGATTTGTGTTTCTTTTATTGACTGCCATATCCTTAGCACAAGAATAGGGCCTGGTACCTATTAAGTATTCAACAAGTTAGTGAATGAATATTGTTCAATGATCAAATAATATAAAAGGACATACAGTAAGGAGTCTTACTCCAAAGCTGCCCCCTCCTTCCAGTCCAAAAGTTTGACGTATTACCAGTCTTCTCTGCACCTTTCCAGTGCTCATTGTGCAGATGTAAGAAACTCTGAGCTCAACAGTCTCATCCTCTCCACACAGAGTCAGACACGACTGAAGTGACTTAGCAGCAGCAGCAGCAGCAGCATATCCTGTGTACTGTATTGTACTTAACTTTTTTTCACTGAACATATATTATAAAAGTATTTAATATCAGTATATAGAGAGCTTCCTCATTCTTCCAGACAACTACATACTGTTTCATTATATAGATGAATCGGTTTAACCAGTCCTCCAGTGGGAATGATTCAAATCTTTTTGAATAGGAAAACAAACTCGCAGTAAATAACCATGGCATACATACATATTCAAGTGCATTTGTAGAATAAATTCTCAAAAGTAGAATTCCTTGACCAAGTATAAATAAATTACTGCTTAAGTATTACCAAATTGCCATTTTAAAAGTTTCACAAATTTACTGTTCATAAGATGTGTGAGAAGACCCTGTTATAGTATTTTCAATCTGTTGAATTTTTGACAGTCTGATAGATTAAAAATAGTATCTAAATGTCATTTAATTTTTTTTTATCCAGGTCACAGGTCAGTAAATTTTTCTTTAAAAAAACAGGTAGTAAATATTTTTAGGTTTGTAGGTCAGATGCAGTCTCTATTCTAACTCTCAAATCTGTTGTGGCATGCAGGCAGACAAAGACAAAATGTAAATGAACGGGCATAGCTATGTGCAAATAACAAAACAGCTAGCTAGCCAAATTTGGCTTGTGAACCACAGTGTGCCAACCCCTGATGTCAGTGAGCATCTGTTCACATATTTTAAAGAACCATTTTATTTACTTCTCTGTGAGCTATTAATATTTTTTGTTCATTTCCTTTATCAGTTGTCTTTTTCTTAGTGCTTTTTCTAGGTACTCTTTATATATTAGCTCTTCATCTCTGTTACATATTTCAAATATTGTTCCCAGTTTAGCATTTGTCATTTAACTTTGCTTATGGTAGTTTTTTCAATGAATAAGTTTTGGGGAATTATTTTTCTATTTAACCAGTATTCTTTGGATGTTTAACTGCCAGTATAGCTGTACAGGCCATGTAATATTTAACCAGAATTTAAATCCCTGTTCCTATGAGATTGGCCTGAGGGAGATGATCTCAGCAATGAGGGAGTGTAGGCCACCATTGCTCAAATGATAGTCACAAATTTGGGGATTTAAGAAAGTATTGTAATTTCTATTTTCTAGTATTCCCCTTTATGTGGAAATCTGGTAAGGGCTAAGAATCTTTATGTCTTTAGGTCAAAGGCATTGTAGACTCACAATAAATTTTTGTGAAATAAAGTGACCATTTACTGAAAAAAAATTTAGAATTTTTTTCAACAGTTGGAATATATCTTCTTAGAGAGTTTGATGAAAGTAGTAATTTCATACATAGCTGTTGGCAAGACAAATTACTGTACTGTTTTTGAACATTCACTTAGCAATGTATTTTAAGAGGTATAAAATTATATACCCTTTTGACATGAAGATTTCTATTCTGAGAATCCATTATAAAAGCTGTAAGTGAAACAAGCAAAAAAGGAAGTAGTGTTAAGCGCAGAAATGCTCCTTCCATCACTTTTAACATAAAAAGAAATTGGCAACAAACTAAATATACAAAGGTAGGAAACTTTTTGTAATGTGTGGTGAATTCACTGGGTAGAATGCTATATAGCCATTATTAGGTATGAGTGACTGGAAGACTATGGAGCAATGCAGAAAGACATTTACATTATATAAACTGTATATCCTTGGAGAGAAGGGTGAGTAGGTGGAGCACAGGATTTTTAGGATAGTAAAAATGCTCTGTACAATGAATACATATCACTATACGTTTTTTGAAACTGATAGGAAGTACACCACCAAGAGCAAGCCCTGGTATAACCACTGGCCTTTGGGTTATTATGTGTCTATGTAGTTTCATGTAATAAATGTAGTAATTGTACCAAATGTAACAAATGTACCACCCTGCTGGGACATGTTGATAATGGGGGACGCTATTGCATGTGTAAGGTTGGGAGGTATGTGGGATATCTCTGTACCTTCCTCTTAATTTTCTGCTGAATATAAGACTACTCTGAAAAAAAAAAAATCATTGTAAAAGCAACCAAAAAGTATATCCAGAGAAAAATATATAAGTTGTATATAAACCTACAATAACCAAGTAAATATAAATATATATAGGAGAAAGAAGGGAGAAAATTCACTTCACTGTACTTCATAGTGTGTAGTTATATTCAGGTTGTGCGATTAGGATGATCTGATAGATTTTTTTTCTGTTGCCATCACTTCATGGCGAATAGAAGGAGAATAGTGGAAGCAGTGACAATTTTATCTTCCTGGGCTCTAAAATCACTGTGGATGTGCCACAGCCATGAAATTAAAAGACTTGCTCCTTGGAAGAAAACCATGACAAACCTAGACAGTGTATTAAAAAACAGAGACATCATTTCGCTGACAAAGTCTGTGTAGTCAAAGCTATGGTTTTTCCACTAGTCATGTACGGATGTGAGAGTTGGACCATAAAGAAGATTGAGTGCTAAACTGTGGTGGAGAAGACTCTCGAGAGTCCCTTGGACTGCAAGGAGATCAAACCACTCAATCCTAAAGGAAATTAACCCTGAATATTCATTGGAAAGACTGATGCTGAAACTGAAGCTCCAATTCTTTGGCCACCTGATGCAAAGAGCTGTCTCATTGGAAAAGACTCAGATGCTGGGAAAGATTGAGGGCAAAAGAAGTGGGTGGCAGAGGATGACATGGTTAGAGATTATCACTGACTCAATGGACATGATTTGAGCAAACTCCGGGAGACAGTAGAGGACAAAGGTGCCTGGTATACTGCAGTCCATGGGGTTGCAAAGAGTCTTAGCGACTTAGCACCAGAAGAATACTCTTTTAATATTTCAGCCCCCTCTCTTCCTTCCTCTCTTTTTCTCCCTCCCTCCCTCCCTTCCATCCTTCCCTTCCTTCTACTACCCCCCTTTTGTTCCTTCCTTCCTTTCTTTATTCCTTTAATTGAGATATAATTTGACATATAACATTGTATAGATTTAAGGTTTATAAGTGTATAAAGTTATGCATTTCTGTATTGCTGCACGATCTCTTGTAGCATTAGCTAACACCTATTTCACATCATATAATTACTCTTTCTTTTTCCTGATGAGAACAATTAAGATCGTGTCTCTTAGAAATTGTGAAGTCTATAATAAATATTGTTGTGTATAATTACTATGCTGTACATTGGGTCTCCAGAACTAATTTATCTACTAGTTGCTAATGGGTACATTTGAACAAATCCATAGTTCTCCCACCCCTTAGCCCCTGGTAACCAGTGTTCTACTCTGCTTTAATGAGTTCAATTTTTTAAGATTCCACATGTTACTGATATCATACATTATTTGTCTTTGTCTGATTTAATTTGGCATAATGCCTTTGAAGTCCATCCATGTTACATATGGCAGAATCTCCTTTTCTTAATGGCTGAATAATATTGTAATGTACATCACATTTTTTTAATCTATTCATCTGTTGATAGGTTGTTTCCATATCTTGGTTGCTGTGAATAACGCTGCCATAAACATGGGACTGCAGTTTATCTCTGTAAGATGATGATTTCGTCTCCTTCTGTTTCTTTGATCATCTCAATAGATGCAGAAAAAGCACTGTACAAAATACGACTTTCCTTAATGATAAACCCTAAACAAGTTGAATACAAAAGGAGTATATCTCAGTATGGGCTTCCCAGCTGGCTCTGGTGGTAAAAGAACCTGCCAGTGCAGGCAATGCCTGAGACAAGGGCTCGATCCCTGGATCAGGAAGATCACCTGGAGGAGGTCGTGGCAACCCTTTCCAGTATTCTTGCCTGAAGACTTCCATGGACAGAGGAGCCTGGCAGACTACAGTCCATAGGTTCACAAAAAGTCAGACATGACTGAAGCGACTTAGCGCACATGCATGCATCTCAGTATAATAAAGCCAATATATGACGGGCCCAAAGCTAACATACTAATTGGCGAAAGACTGAAAGCTTTTTGTTCACATATGAAACGTCTACCATTTTACTCCCCTCTTTATATTTTGATGTCACAGTTTACCTCTTTTTAATATTGTGTGTTCTTTAACAGATTATAGTGTTATAGTTATTAATACTCTTTAACCTTTAAACTGCAGTTAAGTGGTTAACACACCATGCTATTACAGAATTAGAGTTTTCAAAAATCTGAAACTGTGTTTACAGTATATTTACCTTTACCGGTGTGTTTTATACTTTAATATATTTTCATGTCACCAATGGCTTCCCTCGTGGCTCAGATGGTAAAGAATTCTTGCCTGGAGAATCCTCATGGACAGAGGAACCTAGCAGGCTACAGTCCATGCGGTCACAAAGAGTCAGACACAACTGAGTGACGAAGCATAGCACAGCACATCACCAATTAGCATATTTTCTCCTTGATATCTGAAGGATAACTTTGCCAGATAAAATATTCTTGGCTGGCTTTCTTTCTTTCAACAATTTGAATATATCATTCTATGCTCTCCTGATCTATATAGCATTTCTGCTAATGAATCTTCTGATAGCCTAATGAGGGTTTGTTTGCAAGTTTACTATCTTTTTTCCTCTAGCTTTTTAAGGATTCTCTCTTTTTCTTTGATTTTTGACAATTTCATTATAATGAGTTCTTGGTAGTCTTTTGCATTGAGATAGTAGGATGACTTATTAATTTTGTAAACCTGAATTATCTGTGTCTCTCCTTAGGTGTGTGAAGTACTTAGCTAGTGTTCCTTTAAGTAAACTTTCTGCCCCTCATTTCTCCTTTTGGAACTCCAATTATGCTAAATATTTGTACGTTTGGTTGAATCCCACAGATTATGCACACTTTTCTTCCCACTTTTTCATTCTTTTTTCTCTGTTCGCCTCTGATTGGGTTATTTCAAGATCACTATCTTCCTGGTTGCTAGTCTTTGATCTACCTTGCTGCAGATTCTCTCTATTGCATTTTTATTTTAATCATCAAATTCTTCAGTTCTGGAATTTCTGTTTGGTTCTTTTTTATGGTTTTTAACTTTTTGCAGAATTTCTCATTTTGTGCATGCATTTTCCTCTAGGTTTCATTGAATTGTCTTCTGTGTTTCTTGTAGTCTATAGTTTCCTCAAAACAGCTATGTTTAATTCCTTATTGGATCAATTATAATTTTTTTTTCTGCTTTTGAGCTCAGTTGTTGATGGATTATTTTTTCTTGATTCTTCCTTTCTTGTATCAGACACTTCCTCAAATCTTCGCTTGTTGCCTTCAGATAGGGTATATACTGTTTATTAATCCTGTTCTATCTGGGGCTCTCTTTGACCTCGTATTTATACAGCTGCTTTGCCCTTCTTGCTCCCTCATGTGGCAGAATCCATAAGCTTTTATGTCTTCTGTGGTTCTTACAACTCACGTGGCTGGCTGCTAGAAACCTCTCCTGCTTTTCTAGAAAGTAGAGCTATAGCTCCAGCTTGGTTTTCTCTTTTGCCAACAGATCCTGGTCTGTTCTTGTCATAGCACTGCTTTTACTGTACTCACTCCTGCTACCAGTCTCTGCTCACAGAAACCACCCTAGAGTGAGGGGAGGCATGGTTTTAGTTCTTGGGACATTGAGGGTGACCACTCGCTAGTGGGGAGATCCTTGGCTGAGCCTCCCAGGGGCTTTTAAGTGGACTTCCTGCTGAAGCTCTGAGCACAGACAGCAGGACCCGTGACCCTTTAGTGCCTTTTGATGTTCTTATTTAGCCTTTCCTGATCTCTCCCCTGCCTCCCAGTAACGGAGGTCCCTGCTTCCAGTGCTCTTACTGTTGCTGGAGAAAAGTGGATTTCTTGTGTGCAGCATCTAGCACGGCTGGGGTAGCCGTGCATTCACTACATCTCCTTTTCGCCTGTGGAGAAGTCATCATGAGACAGTTCAGTCTCTTACTGTGTCAGCTTGTGGGGAGGGGCAGAGCTGATCAAGTTCCTCTTTCCCTCTCTGCTACATTCAGACTCATGTGTGTGTGTGTGTTCACCTCCATAGCGCTGGACTTTTACAAATTCTCCTTCATCTGTGGGTTTTTGCCCAAGTCAGAAATCTCCGGGTTTTCCCCAGTTATGGCTGGGAGTTGTTGGGGCAGGTTTGCTCACTCTGCTGATTCTGCAAACCAAACCAAGGATTCACCTATTACCAGATGGACAGGTAGGCGAGATTTCTCCCTGGTCCCTGGTTTATGTTGATAGATCACACTGTGCCCGCAGAGGCACTCTTGTTTGTGTTTGTTTAAAAAGAAGGGACAAAAAGTAGACTCACCCTACCAGGATGTTGCTGCCACTCCTTTTTCATTATGTTACACTGTTTGTTGGCCACTCTTTGTTGACTCTTCATGTTTTCTGTTTTCCTCTCTATTCTTTTCTTTGTAAAAATACCTTTAATTTGGATCTATTTTATATATGTCACTGTCACTTCAGTGGGGATTTCAGAGAGAAGAAGGGATCATAAACACATGGGTTCAATAGGCTGTGTTCAAACTGGTAGAACCTTTTTTAGGTAGAATTTGAAATGTATAAAACCTCAGAATTCCTAAGCCCTTTGATGCAAAGTTCTGTTTCTAGATTAATTAACCTGTAGAAATAATTCTACAGGTACATAAAGAGATGTGTACAAGCACACAAAGATATGATGCTAGCATTGATCGTAACAATGAAAAACTGGAAACAGTTTATATGCTATCAACAAGGAAAAGGTTAAATAAACTTTGATGTCTATACTACAGAAAAATATGCCACAGTAAAAAAGAATGCTATTGGCATACGTTGAAACCTCTCTAATAAATATTCTTAAGTTTAAAAAGCAAATATAAATAATATACAATCCCACTTATATTCTTTAAAAACACACAAATACATGGTTTTGAGCACATCATACAGGGATCATCACTGGGCCCACCAAGTATATTGCTCATCAACAGAATGTTTATTTTTCTCTCTCACCAAGAAAGAGCTTAAATTACTCCCCTACAAATTAACCTGATGAGGTCATTCAAAATGCCCACACTGGCTTTCAATCTATGATTGTATAAGTTATGCATTGTTGCATAGTAAATTATGGATCTTCTTGACTTACCCACTGTCAGTTGAAAATATAAGTCAAGATGCACTTACTTTTAAAAGAATTATTTTATATTGGACTACATTTACAATGTTGTGTTAGTTCCAGGTGTACAGCAAAGTGATTCAGCTGAAAATATACATATACCTGTTCTTCCTGAAATTCTTTTCCCATTTAGGTTATTACAGAATATTAACCAGCTTTCCCTATGCTATACAGTCGGTCCTTGTTGGTTTTCTATTTAAAATATAGTATTTTGTGTATCTCAGTCCCACAGTCTGAGCTTATCCCTTTCCTCTACCTTTCCCCTTTGATAACCATAAGTTTTTTCTAAGTCTGTGAGTCAATTTCTGTTGGTAAATTTTTAGGTAGGAAGTTAGGCATGAGCAACTGAGGGGCAGCCTAGCTGAAAAAGATTCAAGCTGATATCTAAACCCCACCCCAGTTGCTTTACAGACAAGCAAGAGATAAGAGAATTCATAACAACAAAGCCTTTGACTGTGTGGATCACAATAAACTGTGGAAAATTCTGAAGGAGATGGGAATACCAGACCACCTGACCTGCCTCTTGAAAAACTTATATGCAGGTCAGGGAGCAACAGTTAGAACTGGACATGGAACAACAGACTGGTTCCAAATAGGAAAAGGAGTACGTCAAGGCTGTATATTGTCACCCTGCTTATTTAACTTATATGCAGAATACATCATGAGAAACACTGGGCTGGAAGAAGCACAAGCTGGAATCAAGATTGCTGGGAGAAATATCAATAATCTCAGATATGCAGATGACACCACCCTTATGGCAGAAAGTGAAGAGGAACTAAAAAGCCTCTTGATGAAAGTGAAAGAGGAGAGTGAAAAAGTTGGCTTAAAGCTCAACATTCAGAAAACAAAGATCACGGCATCTAGTCCCATTACTTCATGGGAAATNTACATCATGAGAAACACTGGGCTGGAAGAAGCACAAACTGGAATCAAGATTGCTGGGAGAAATATCAATAACCTCAGATATGCAGATGACACCAGCCCTATGGAAGAAAGTGAAGAGGAACTAAAAAGCCTCTTGATGAAAGTGAAAGTGGAGAGTGAAAAACTTGGCTTAAAGCTCAACATTCAGAAAACAAAGATCATGGCATCTGGTCCCATCACTTCATGGGAAATAGATGGGGAAATAGTGGAAACAGTGTCAGACTTTATTTTTGGGGGCTCCAAAATCACTGCAGATGGTGACTGCAGCCATGAAATTAAAAGATGCTTACTCCTTGGAAGAAAAGTTATGACCAACCTAGGTACCATATTGAAATCAGAGACATTACTTTGTCAACAAACGTCCATCTAGTCAAGGCTCTGGTTTTTCCTGTGGTCATGTATGGATGTGAGAGTTGGACTGTGAAGAAAGCTGAGTGCCAAAGAATTGATATTTTTGAACTGTGGTGTTGGAGAAGACTCTTGAGAGTCCCTTGGACTGCAAGGAGATCCAGCCAGTCCATTCTGAAGGAGATCAGCCCTGGGTTTTCTTTGGAGGAAATGATGCTGAAGCTGAAACTCCAGTACTTTAGCCACCTCATGCGAAGAGCTGACTCATCAGAAAAGATTCTGATGATGGGAGGGATTGGGGGCAGGAGAAGAAAGTGACGACAGAGGGTGAGATGGCTGGATGGCACCTCTGACTCGATGAACGTGAATCTGAGCGAACTCCAGGAGTTGGTGATGGACAGGGAGGCCTGGTGTGCTGCGACTCATGGGGTCACAAAGAGTAGGACACGACTGCAAGACTGACCTTAACTGAGGTGAACTGACCAATTTTCCCAGCATCACTTGTTAAGAGATTCTCTTTTCTCTATTGTATATTTTTACCTCTTTTGTCAAAGATAAGCTGTCCATAGGTGTGTGGATTTTATCTCTGGGTTTTCTATTTTGTTCCATTGATCTATTTTTCTGTCTTTGTGCCAGTACCATACTGTCTGAATGACTGTAGCTTTGTACTATAGTCTGAAGTCAGGAAGTTTGGTGCCTCCATTTTCACTATTTTTTTCTCAAGATTGCTTTAGCTATTCGAGGTTTTTTGTATTTCCATACAAATTGTAAAATTATATGTTCTAGCCCTGTGAAAAATACTGGTGGTAGCTTGATAAGTATTTCATTGAATCTATACATTTCTTTGGATAGTAAACTCATTTTTAATATATTGATTCTTCTGATTCATGAACATGATATATTTCTACATCTATTTTTTTCATCTTTGATATCTTTCATCAGTGCTTAATATAAAGGTCTTTTGTTTCCTTAGGTAGATTTATTCCTCAGTATTTTATTCTTTTTTTTTTTTTTGCAATGGTGAATTCTATTGTTTTCTTAATTTCTCTTTCTGTTTTCTTATTGTTAGTGCATAGGAATGCAAGTGGTTTCTGTGTATTATGTATCCTGTAACTTTACTTTATTCGTTAATTAGCTCTAGTAATTTTCTCATGGTGTCTTTATGGTTTTTTATGTAGAGGACTATGTAATCTGCAAACAATACAGGTTTTACTTTTTCTTTTCCAATCTAGTTTCCTTTTATTTCATTTTCCTCCCTGATTGCTGTGGCTAAAGCTTCTAAAACTATGTTGAATAGTAGTAGTGAGAGTTGGAACACTTGTCTTGTTCCTAACTATAGGGGAAATGATTTCAATTTTTCACCATTAAGGATAATGTTTGCTGTTGGTTTATTCCATATGGTTTTTATTATGTTGAGGTATTTTCCTTCTAAGCCTGCATTCTGGAGAGTTTTTATTATAAATGGAAGTTGAATTTTGTCAAAGACTTTTTCTGCATTTATTGAGATAATCATATGTTTTTTATCTTTGAATTTGTTAATGTGGTGTATCACATTGTTTGATTTGTGAATATTGAAGAATCCTTGCATCCCTGGGATATAGCCCACTTGGTCATGACGTATGATCTTTGTTGAGGGTTTTTGCATCTGTGTTCATCATTGATATTGGCATATATATATATATATATATAGTGTGTGTGTGTGTGTGTGTGTGTGTGTGTGTGTGTGGCATCTTTATCCAGTTTTGGTATTAGGGTGATGGTGGCCTCATAGAATGAGTTTGGCAGTTTACCTTCATCTGCAATTTTCAGAGGAGTTTGAGTAGGATACATGTTAGTGCTTCTCTAAACTTTTGGTAGAATTCACTTGTAAAGCCTTCTGGTTCTGGGCTCTTGTTTGCTGGAATATTTTTTGTTACAGTTTTTATTTCTGTGCTTGTGAATGGGTCTGTTAAGATTTTCTATTTCTTCCTGGTTCAGTTTTGGGAGGTTATACTTTTCTAAGAATTTGCCTATTTCTTCCAAGTTGTCTATTTTATTGTCATATGATTGTTAATAGTAGTCTCTTATGATCCTTTGTATTTCTGTGTTGTCTGTTGTAATTTCTACATTTTCATTTCCAATTTTGTTGATTTGATTCTTCTCCCCTTGTTTCTTGATGAGTCTGGCTAACCGTTTGTCTATTTTATTTATCTTCTCAAAGTACCAGCTTTAGTTTTGTTGATTTTTGCTATAGTCTCCTTGTTTCTTTTTCATTTATATCTACCCTAATTTTTATGATTTCTTTTCTTCTACTAACCCTGGGGATCTTCATTTCTTCTTTTTCTACTTTCTTTAGGTGTAAAGTTAGGTTCTTTATTTGATTTTTCTCTTATTTGTTAAGTTAAGCTTCTATTACTATGCACCTTCCTCTTAGCACTTCTTTTACTGAATCCCATAGGTTTTGGGTTGTCATGCTTTCATTTTCATCTGTTTCTATGCATATTTTGATTTCCTTTTTTATTTCTTCTGTGATTTGTTAGTTACCTCCATATGTGCATATTTTTAATTGTTTTCCTGTAGTTGACATCAAATCTTACTGCATTGTGATCAGAAAGAAAATAAGCTTGAAATGCTTGCATTTTTTTTTTAATTTACCAAGACTAGATTTATGGCCCAGGATATGATCAATCCTGGAGAAAGTTCTGTGTGCTATTGAGAAAATGGTGAAATACATTATTTAGTGGTGAAATATCTTATGATATCAATTAGACCTAACTGGTCCATTGTAGCATATAAGTTTGTGTTTCCTTGCTAATTTCTGTTTGATTAATGTATCCATAGGTGTGAGTGGGTATTAAAGTCTCCCACTATCATTGTAGTACTGTTAATTTCCCCTTTCATAGTTGTTAGCATTTGCCTTATATATTGCAGTGGTCCTATGTTGGGTGCATATATGTTTATAATTGTTATATCTTCTTCTTGGATTGATCCTTTGTTCATTATGTAGTGTCCTTCTTTGTCTCTTTNGGGTATTAAAGTCTCCCACTATCATTGTAGTACTGTTAATTTCCCCTTTCATAGTTGTTAGCATTTGCCTTATATATTGCAGTGGTCCTATGTTGGGTGCATATATGTTTATAATTGTTATATCTTCTTCTTGGATTGATCCTTTGTTCATTATGTAGTGTCCTTCTTTGTCTCTTTTTACAGCATTTATTTCAAAGTCTATTTATCTGATATGAGTATTGATACTCCTGAGTTCTTTTGGTCTCCTTTTGCATGAAATATCTTTTTCCAGCCCTTCACTTTCAGTCTGTATGCATCCCTTGGTTTGAGATGGGTCTCTTGTAGACAGCATATAATAGGGGTCTTGTTTTTGTGTCCATTCGGTCAGTCTTTCTCTTTTCTTTGGGGCTTTCAACCCATTTATATTTAAGGTAATCATTGATAAGTATGATCCCATTGTCATTTACTTTGTTGTTTTGGATTCAAATTTATAAAACTTTTCTTTGTTTCCTGTCAAGAGAAGATCCTTTAGCATTTGTTGCAGATCCTTTAGCATTTGTTGCAGGTTTGGTAGTGTTGAGTTCTCTCAGCTTTTGCCTATCTGGAAACTTTTTTTATTTCTCCTTCATATTTGAATGAGATCCTTGCTGGGTATAGTAATCTGGGTTCTAGGTTTTTCTCTTTCATCACTTTAAGTATGTCCTGCCATTCCTTTCTGGCCTGAAGAGAGTTTCTAGTGAAAGATCAGCTGTTATCCTTATGGGAATCCATTTGTGTGTTATTTGTTTATTTTCCTTTGCTGCTTTTAATATTTGGTCTTTGTGGTAGATGTCTGTTAGTTTGATTAATATGTGTTTCAGGGTGTTTCACCTTGCTTTTTCCTATTCGGATCTCTCTGGATTTCTTAGACCTGGGTGGCTACTTCCTTCCCCATTTTAGGGAAGTTTTCAACTATTATCTCTCAAGTATTTTCTCATGCCCTTTATTTTTGTCTTCTTTTTCTGGGACTCCTATGATTTGAATGTTGGAGCACTTAACATTTTTCCAGAGGTCTCTGAGGTTCTCCTCATTTCTTTTAATTCTTTTTTTCTTTTTGTCCTCTCTGCTTCATTTATTTCTACCATTCTATCTTCCACTTCACTGATCCTATTTTCTGCCGCAGTTATTCTACTGTTGGCTCCCTCCAGAGTGCTTTTGATTTCAGTTATTGTATTCCTCATTATTGACTGACACTTCTCTATTTCTTCTATATCCTTGTTAAACATTTCTTGCTTCTTCTCAATCCTTTCTAGTCTATTTATCTGTAACTCCATTTTGTTTTCAAGATATTGGATGATATTTACTATCATTATTCTAAATTATTTTTCAGATAGACTCCTTATCTCCTCCTCTTCTGTTTGGTTTGGTGGGTACTTATCATGTTCCTTTACCTGTTGAATATTTCTCCATCTTTTAATTTTGTTTAGATTGATTTGTTTTGGGTGCCCTTTCTGTTGGCTGGAGTTCATGGTTCCTCTTTATTGTGGAGGTTGCTTCCTGTAGGTGGGGGTGGACTAGTGGCTTGTCAAGGTTTCCTGGTTAGGGGATCTTGCATCTGTGTTCTGGTGGGTGGAGCTGGATCTCTTCTCTCTGAAGTGCAGTGGAGTGTACAGTAGTGTGTTTTAGGGTGTCTATGGGTTTGGCATGGCTTTGGGAAGGGCTGTGTTCCTGCTTTCCTGGAGAATTAGCATGGTATGTCTTGCTCTGGAACTTTTTGGCTCTTGGGTGGAGCTTGGTTTCAGTGTAGGTATGGAAACTTAGGGGTGAGCTTTTGTCTATTAATGTGCCCTGGAATCAGGAGTTCTCTGATGTTCTCAAGTGTTGAAGTTAAGCCTCCTGACTCTGGCTTTCAGTCTAATTCTTACAGTAGCCTCAAGGATTCTCCATCCATACAGCAAAGATGATAAAAAATCTAGGTTAAAGGTGAAACAATTCTTAACAACAAGGGATACCCAGAGAGGTTCACAGAGTTACACATAGAAGAGGAGAGGGATGAGGGAGATAGAGATGACCAGGAGAAGAGAGGTAGTCAAAAACGGATAGAGTGATCTAGCCAGTAATCAGTTCCCTAAGTGTTTTCCACAGCCCAGAACACCCTCAGAGGTTTACAGAGTTTAGTAGAGAAGAGAAGGAGGAGGGAGGGGATAGAGGTGACTTGGAGGAGAAAAGAAAGAGTCAAAACAGAGAGAGAGCAATCAGGCCAGTAATCAAACCCCTAGGTGAAAGTTGACACTGAAGATTAGATTCTTAAAGGTACAAAATTGATAACAAAAACCAAAAAGTAAAGATTAAAAATATAGAATAGTGGTTAGACTCTCAAAAATATAGTATTAAAAATACAAAGCAAAATCAGTCACAAAAATTGTAAATAAAAATATAGATATAAATATATGGCAACTCACTCCAGGATTCCTGCCTGGAGAATCCCGTGGACGGAGGAGCCTGATGGGCTACAGTCCATGGGGTTGCAAAGAGTCGGACACGACTGAGCAACTTAACTTAACTTATATATATATTAAATTTTCTTTATAAATAGGATCTTTTTTTGCAAGGTGAAAGTGAAGTCACTCAGTCGTGTCCGACTCTTTGCGAACCTGTGGACTGTAGCCTATCAGGCTCCTTCATCCATGGGATTCTCCAGGCAAGAATACTGGAGTGGATTGCCATTTCCTTCTCTAGGGGATCTTCACTGGAGTGGGTTGCCATTTCCTTCTCCAGGGGGTCTTCCCGATGAGGGATCGAACCCTTAATAGGTTGTAAATGAAAATTAAAGGAGTACTAAAGAACATATTAAATAATTAAAAAGTGATAATAGTAAAAATATATCTGGGAATTTCTCTACAGCTGTTGTGGGCAGTGTGGATTCTGTTCAGTTTCAAATACTTCTTTGTTCCAGCTTATACTTGTTCTCAAGGTGTATAGCCCCCCTCCAGTTCTTAGTGAATGTTAACTATAGGTTTCAATCTGTTGCACCTGTCAGTTCCAGTGTGGTTCCCTCTTTTTTGTTTATTTTGGCTTCCTCTGTTTGCAAGTCTCTTCAGTGTCTAATTTCCTCCCTGACACAAGGGGGTGAACGTGGTCACAAATAAGTGTTCAGTTGTGTTGTATGTAGGGAGCAACAATGCAAGCAAATATCACTAGCATGTGTGGGGAGTGCTTGCAGTGTACAGACCACACTGGGTTTGCCCCAGCTCATGGAGTGTGCTTTTTGGGTCCACACTCCTCAGGCTTCAGGGTGGTCTTCAGGGCCACCATCCAAAGCTGGCCTTGCATTTTGTGCACTTCCCAGGTCTAAGCCACTCAGGTTCATGTTCTCTGGTATGCCACAAGGGAACAGACATGGTTGCTCATGTGTTTTGCACCCTTCCCAGGTCCGAGCAGCTCAGGCGACCAGGTGTTTGGCGACCACTCTGTCCCAGGTGGGCCGTGCATCTTAATCACCTTCCCAGTCCTGGGCGCTTGGTTTCCTAGGTTTGTGGTGAGAACACCATTTCAGGTGTGCCATGTGTCTCCCCTGGGGAGCTGATCTCAGGCTGTGACCCTCCTGGCAGATGTCAACCATGCACGGTCCCAGGAAGACTTGGTTAGCAACTGGGAGCCTGCTCACAGTTTGGTGGAGGATGCCGGTCTCTTGGGTGGAGATTGGCCCTTACCTTCTGGCTCTGGCTGTCTCATGCCTGCCTTTCTGCCTCCAGCAAGGGGGAGGAGCCTGCATGCAGCTAGCTAGCTCTCCTTTGGTATTCACTCTATCCTTTGTTCTGTGAGTAGGCTAGGCTGAGCATTAGAGCCTTTCACAGGGAGGTTTTCTCTTTCTCTCTTTTTTTTTTTTTTTCTTTCTGGCGATCCCATTGTTTGTGTTGCTCTCTCATGTTAGCTCCCTCAGATTGTCATGGCATTTAGGCCAGGTCCTTACCCTATAGCACTGATGATGCAGCCCGAGCCTCCCTGTCCAGCTCCCACCCGCTGGTGTGGATGTGAGAGTCTGGGCTACTTCTCTGCTGGCAGTTGGGATTAGATGCATCTTCTGGGTTTTTTTGTTTGTTTGTTTGTTTGTTTTGTTTTGTTCTTCCCCAGTAATGTTGCCCTCTGAGATTCCAAAACTCCCCACAGACCCACCTGTGAGAGGGTTTCCTACAGTTTGGAAACTTTTCTTCCTTCACCACTCCCTGCCCAGGACGGATCTTTGTCCCTAACTCTTTTGTTTCTCCTCTTGTCTTTAATATTTTGTTCTACCTCCTTTTGAAGAAAATGAGCTGCCTTTCTGGGTGGGTGCCTCGTGTCCCCTGCCAGCATTCAGAAGCTGTTTTGAGGAAGTTGTTCAGCATTCAAATGAGCTTTTGATGAATTTGTGGGGGAGAAAGTGGTCTTCCCATCCTATTCCTCTGCTGTCTTAGAACCGCCCTCTGAAGAAGTGTTTATTTTCATGCATTTCTTTTTATATAATGAGGAAAGACATCCATCATCTCACACTTTATTATTTATTAGTGTAGATTTGTCATTCTTGTGTAACAAGTAACAACTGAGAGACACACAGTGATATGATTCCCAGTTAAAACAAGGAGTAATAAGAATAATTTCAAAAACAAAAAAGAGGAAAAGCTGCCAATAGAAATATGGACCTCAAAATATTTAGTTCCTATGATAGCATCCTTAATTAAATATCCTGCATAACCATTTCTGTGGTCAGAAAAAGGGATCTTAGAATTAAGTTTATTAGTGCCTAAACATTTTATTGGATAACTTTGTACTAAGGTGTTATTTTTTTTTCATTTAGGAAACATATTAATAATGACAATAATTATTTTTGTATGAATATGTAAAATTTATCCTCGGAAATACTGGTTTTGCCAGTCTTTAAAGATCCCTTAGAGCTTCTTTGTAAAGCTATCGCTACCATTTCATTGAAAACTGCCAAAAAGAATTTATTTATAGACTATTTCCTAAAAATAATGAGAAGCTTTTTTTCATTGACTAAAGAGTTCTCTTGGCTTCTAATCATCTAAAAATGAAAACACTGACACTCTGTCCTAAACTCTGGATTAAAATTAAGGTAATTAAGGGTTTGGGTCTTCAATGTACTCAGGTTGTAAATAGTAGCCTGAGATCAACTAAAACCAAAATATAGTGTGTCTGTGTAGGGCTGGGACATGATTCCTGAAATAGAGCAGGTGCAAGTAGTCCTGTGTTATAAGGACTTTAGGAGACTATTTTAAAACAAATTTACCAAACAACCAACTCAGTTTTCAGAAGTGAAAGTGAATTCTCAAGTTTTAGAAAGTACAAGAGCTTTGTGAAGTGTGTGTTTGTCATTATGGTTAATTTGCACAACCTCATTGAAGAAAAGGCCAGGGGAGCAAGGCCAAGAACACAGCTGTACAGGGAGTGCAACTAATTGCCTCTGCATCCTCAACCTCATTTATCTTAATTTCTTCCCAATTATACCAAATTATCAACAGTCTCTGTTGCATCAGAGTCTTAATCCCCTTTATTCAGGCAGCATTAGATAGCAGCAGATGAATTCTTGGAGGGAGTTAGGGTAAACAGCCATGAAATGCTACCTCTGGCAGATGGCGTTGCTCACAAGAAATAAGATAAAACATTTGGAATTTGTAACTGGGCACTGGAATGAGGAGGCAAGTTAATTTTTTTAATAGATAATGAAGGTGGTACATGATAAAAAATATAACCCGTATTTTAAGGAGAAAATACAAAGGTGCAGGTTTTCACATTTCAGATGATTAATACATTTTTAGATGTTATATTCCTACTGATCACTGTAGCCATGAATCCTTTCAGTCTATGATACTTTATGATAATAAGTAACCTATTTTCATTTGAAGGAAAGTACACACATTCTCTATTCTAAGACAAACTATTGTTTATTTTTCTTTACAATCAGATAACAGAATGTGAAATATTTATTGTTTATGTTGCCAAACTGAAAATATGTTTCAAAATTAGAAAACAAACTTAATATCAAAAAGAAAACATATTAGTGAGAAAACAGTGTTTCAAAACATTAAATTTTTTTACTTTGTAAAAATGAGACAGAATAAGAAACCATGTTTCATATCATTTAAAAATATCAGTAGCAGAAATTTAAATAACTTCATTCCATCAACACATTTGTTGACTGGTAGCAATAATTGCTGGAGAAGGCTATGGCAACCCATTCCAGTATTCTTGCCTAGAAAATTCCATGGGCAGAGGAGCATGGTAGGCTGCAGTCCATGGAGTCGCTAACACTAGGACACGACTGAGTGACTTCACTTTCACTTTTCACTTTCATACATTGGAGAAGGTAATGGCAACTCACTTAAAAAAAAAAAAAATCTTTTCTTTGAGCTGCTCTTTGCTGAAGCAAATAGGGAGTTATTATGTGGCAGTCTCCCGGAGGCTGTTTTGTTCAGGCTTGGTTGTCGGAAGCAACCGGTGAAAAGAAACTTGGGGAACAAAGCCCCCTGAGCTTTATTGGGTCTCCTTTGATAGCTTGAAAAGGTCATAAAATTCTTACTTAGTGGGGTCTCCAGAGGACTTTGCCAAGTGATGAGTGAGATACAGATGCTCTGTAAAAGCCCGACATCCATCCACCTTTGTTCACATGCAAAGTGTTTTCTTAGAAAGGGGAGGCTGTCTGCCTTCGCACACGCCCTTCCACTCTAATGAGACCTGTGCCGCTGCCAAATCACATTCAGGGACTCTTAATGCGACGGGAGGCAGCTCACATCCCTATCAATGAAGACGCGCCTGTTCACCCAGATGAAGAGCATCACTAATGAGCACATGAGATGACAGGGGACTGGAACCTGGGCTGCCCTGTGCCCGCCTTTAAGGGCACCATTCTTTGGTCTTTCTGCCCCAACAACTTGGGGAAAATTGGGCCAGTCCCCATCTACAAAGTGGAAGGAAAAGCCTCGGCTCTTGACTGTAGCTGTCAGTCGAATGAGTGCGAGGGAAGGATGTGTGTTTTGTTGGTTTTTAAATGTAGTGGCATGGGGCTTCCCTGGTGGCTCAGCGGTAAAGAATCCACTTGCACCCAGGTTTGATCCCTGGGTTGGGAAGATCCCCTGGAGAAGGAAATGCCTACACACTCCAGTATTCCTGCCTGGGAAATCCCATGGACAGAGGAGCCTGGCAGGATACAGTCTGTGGTGCTGGAAGAGTCGGACACAACTTAGCAACTAAACAAGAAGATGTCGTGGAAACAGTAAGTGCTGGGTTTCAGGATTAAAGTTTATGAGAATCTCCATCTGGTGCCTAGTATGTATGCGACCTGCCTCTGGGCTGCACTAGGAGTGTCACAGGGCAAAACCTGCACTCACTATGCCTTATGGAGGGTTGGCTAAGAGAATAGATGAGATATACATCCATATTATCACAGCCCAAGGTAGAAAGTGTTCACAGAAATGGATAAAAGCTGTCATTTCCAAAGAGTCATTCTTTTTCTCTTTATCTCTCATCTCACTGTTCTGTCCCTGGGATTACAGCAATCATGACTTAAGTGTTTTCTGGTCTTCACTGAGCACCTACTTTGTGCTGGGCTGAGGAGGGCAGGGAACACCGGACATACACCAGATTTGTCTCTGGGTAGAGAGGTGGACATAAAGTACCTCCAAAACAATAATCCCTGGCAAGCTGTGCTCAAACGCCTAAGACATACCTGTTCAGAGGGGTCAGGCAGTAGCAGTGAGTGATGAGACATGGGCCAAGGTAAGCAGAATTAAGAAAAGATTATTAGAACTGGAGCCAACACTTCCTATCTAAACAGAGCCACGGTCATTTAGCTACAAGTCATGATTGTCAAGCTAGGGTATATAGATATATAGAGGTTTTGTGTCAAATCTCTCAATTTGTGAGTATTGATCGCTATTTTTAAGTTCTCCAAATGCTAGATGAGCCATCGGAAGCATCCGGAGGGCCTGAGCTGGCTGGGAGCCTGCTGCTCGGCACACCCTGGTGTGCACCTTGGGGAATGTTGGGGAGGGCTGCGTTCAGGGCAGCCAGGTGTCTCCGGAAATCTTGCGGAAGGACGAACATTTGCTAGGGGTCTGGAGGAATGGACGGAGGCAGGACAGGGGCTTTCCAAGAGCAGAGTGAGCAGACATGTGGACCTGGGAACTTGGAGGTCGTGGTCAAACAAGGCCAAGGCCTCTGGTCATGGGAGCCCAGAGTCTGACAAGGGTCAGGGAGCAGCCATGGAACCTCAGGCCAGAGAGATTAATGGGTGCCGCATACTCAGTGACCTCGCGCAGGCCACTGACCTGCCTGAAACCTCCACATCCTCCTCTGTACAAAGAGAACGCCGATATGGATTCCTGAGTTTGTCCCGAAATGTGTGTAGCAAGCAGGTAGTTCATGATAAAATCTTGTAGCACATGCGCTGTGCGGAATTCAGAGGAAAACTCATACTCAGTGATTGCTGTTATTTAGTTGCAGAGCTGACCTCATCCTGTCCTTCCTATGTGCACAGGAGCCAGAAGTCTGCCCGGTCTTCTGGGACGAGTCATGAAACAAACTCTAGTTATGTCTGTGGTACTCACATAAGTAGATCTGCTTGCTTTAATAAAAGCAAATTTTACTTTTCATAAAGGACTACCAGGCTGAGCTAGAGACTAAATGGGAGGCACACTCCCATCCCACTCCCTACCTCCAAAAAAAAAAAAAAAAAAAAAAAACCTCTTATTTTTGAGATCAAAAAGATTTGGAGGTCAAATTTCTTCCTCCTAGTCTATTATTTTGTTGCTGTTCAGTCGTGTCTGGCTCTTTGCGACCCCATGGACTGCAGCACACCAGGCTTCCCTGTCCATCACCAACTCCTGGAGCTTGCTCAGACTCATGTCCATTGAATCAGTGATGCCATCCAACCGTCTCATCCTCTGTTGTCCCCTTCTCCTCCTGCCTTCATCTTTCCCAGCATCAGGATCTTTTCCAATGAGTTGGCTCCTCACATCAGGGGGCCAAAGAAATAAATATTCAGAGTTGATTCAGTGAATCAACTCCAATAAATATTCACAGTTGATTCCAATAAATATTCAGAGTTGATTCAGTGATTTATAATGCCCCAAAGTTAAAGTAATGAGTCACTGTTCAAATAACAGGGTGCTATTTCTTTTTTGTGGCAATGTAGATATTAGTTGCCCTAAAGTTCCAGTTTATTGGGAACCCAGTTTTCTTTCTTGACAAGGTGTTTTTTTCCCCTACTTTAAGCAGTTTTAAAATAAAATTCTGTATTTCAAAACTAAAAAAAAAAAAAGTCTTTTTTAAAGATTGCTTTCACTTATTTATGAAGGCTAAATATTCTGAAATGTACAAAGAAGAAAATGATCATTTACTTTCTTTCCCGGGCTTCCCTGGTGGGTCAGACAGTAAGGAATCTGCCTGCAATGCAGGAGACCGGGTTCCATCCCTGGGTTAGAAAGATCTCCTGGAGAAGGTCATGGCAACCCACTCCAGTATTCTTGCCTGGAGAATTCCATAGACAAAGGAGCCTGGTGGGCTATAGTCCCTGCGGTTGCAAAGAGTCAGACAGGACTGAGAGATTAACACACAAATACATGTTCTTTCCTACCAAGCAGAATTAATTTAGCCACAGTTAAGCTCTTTGCAGATTTGCATTTGCATCCAGTATTTTACAAAAAAGAAATTATTCTTGATTTTGTGAAAAATGATACATATCCAAAAAAAATTAAAAAAAAATAAATAAATACAAAAAAAATAAAATAAAGAATAGCAAGGAGAGAAATAAATAAATAAAAAAAAATAATAAGGTACCAAAAATTGAAGACAAACATTTATGTCTTAATTAATTATGGGCTTCCCTGGTGGCCCAGACAGTAAGGAATCTGCCTGCAATGCAGGAGACCGGGTTCCATCCCTGGGTTAGGAAGATCTCCTGGAGAAGGTCATGGCAACCCACTCCAGTATTCTTGCCTGGAGAATTCCATAGACAAAGGAGCCTGGTGGGCTATAGTCCCTGCGGTTGCAAAGAGTCAGACAGGACTGAGAGATTAACACACAAATACATGTTCTTTCCTACCAAGCAGAATTAATTTAGCCACAGTTAAGCTCTTTGCAGATTTGCATTTGCATCCAGTATTTTACAAAAAAGAAATTATTCTTGATTTTGTGAAAAATGATACATATCCATAAAAATTTGTTTAAAATAATACAGTACAAACATTAAAGGCAAACATTTATGTTCTAAGATAATTAATTATATTGGATATTTATGTCCTAACATTAATTATATTGGATGTGTATCATTTCAGACAGCCTTATATGCATTACAGATATAAGAATGGATGTTTCCTATAAGCTTATGGGGTTGCTTTGAGCATTAAATAAGCATCTAAGTTGCACAGGGCCTGGCAAAGGGTGCTCTTACAAACATTAAAGGCAAACATTTATGTTCTAAGATAATTAATTATATTGGATATTTATGTCCTAACATTAATTATATTGGATGTGTATCATTTCAGACAGCCTTATATGCATTACAGATATAAGAATGGATGTTTCCTATAAGCTTATGGGGTTGCTTTGAGCATTAAATAAGCATCTAAGTTGCACAGGGCCTGGCAAAGGGTGCTCAGGCAGCATGAGATCCTAGCCTTGGGTTGTCCAAAAAGTTCATCTGGGTTTTTCCATAAGATGTTACGGAAAACCCCAAGCAAACTTTTTGGCCAACCTGATAACAGTAGCAGTGAGCTACAGTAGGTACAATTGTACCATGATGGCTACTCCGTTTCTTCTGAGGGAATCCTGCCCGCAGTAGTAGATATAATGGTCATCTGAGTTAAATTCACTCATTCCAGTCCATTTTACTTCACTGATTCCTAGAATGTCGACATTCACCCTTGCCATCTCTTGTTTGACCACTTCCAATTTGCCTGGATTCATGGACCTGACATTCCAGGTTCCTATGCAATATTTCTCTTTACAGCATCNTTCAACTTCAGCTTCTTCAGCATTACTGGTTGGGGCATAGACTTTGATTACCATGATATTTAATGGTTTGCCTTGGAAACGAACAGAGGTCATTCTGTCGTTTTGGAGACTGCATCCAAGTATTGCATTTCAGACTCTTGTTGACCATGAGAGCTACTCCATTTCTTCTAAGGGATTCCTGCCCACATTATTAGATATAATGATCATCTGAGTTAAATTCACCCATTCCAGTCCATCTTAGTTCGCTGATTCCTAGAATGTTGATATTCATTCTTGCCATTGCCTGTTTGACCACTTCCAATTTGCCTTGATTCATGGACCTAACATTCCAGGTTCCTATGCAATATTGCTCTTTAAATCATTGAACCTTGCTTCTATTACCAGTCCTGTCCACAACTGGGTGTTGTTTTTGCTTTGGCTCCATCCCTTCATTCTTTCTGGAGTTATTTCTCTACTGATCTCCAGTAGCATATTGGGCACCTACTGACGTGGGGAGTTCATGTTTCAGTATCCTATGTTTTTGTGTTTTCATACTGTTCATGGGGTTCTCAAGGCAAGAATACTGAAGTGGTTTGCTATTCCCTTCTCCAGTGGACCACATTCTGTCAGACCTCTCCACCATGACATGTTCATCTTGGATGGCCCCACATGGCATCGCTTAGTTTCATTGAGTTAGACAAGGATGTCATCCGTGTGATCAGATTGGCTAGTTGTCTGTGATTGTGGTTTCAGTCTGTCTGCCCTCTGATGCCCTCTCTCAGTGCCTCCCATCTTACCTGGGTTTCTCTTACCTTGGACATTGGGTATCTCTTCACGGCTGCTCCGCAAAGTGCAGCCACTGCTCCTTACCTGGGACATATGGTAGCTCCTCTCAGCTGCTGCCCCCAACCTTGAAATTAGGTAGCTCCTCTCAACTACTGCCCTTGACCTTGGATGTGAGGTAGCTCCTCTCAGACACTGCCCCTGACCTTGGATGTGAGGTAGCTCCGCTCAGCCACTGCCCCTGACCTTGGACATGGGGTAGTTCCTCTCAGCCGTGCTCCAGTGCTGTTGCAGCTGCTGTGTTCCTGCACCATTGCAGCCACTGTGCTGCTTTGCCAGCCCTAATAAGCTGAACCTCTGTGGTGTGCTGGTACATATGAATCTTTTATTTTTACAGGAATGAGTCTGAGCTTAATAGTGGTTATGTATTGGAATTTAGTAGCCTGTGCACAATAAACAGAAAATTTCATACTGAATTATATTATATAACTGGATAAGGGCTTGCATGTGAACAAATATATGGTCTACTAATAATTCACAAGTGAAAATATATATATTTATGCAAAATAAATGCATTAGTTTTAATTTTACTGTCTTTTCTGAACATACCTTACATATGTGAAGAGATCAAGTCAAAGAGCTTAATGATGGTTTAATACTAAATTTTTAATTGAAAAATTATTCCAAACATACTAAATTGCATTATTTTTATTTTGAGATCAATTTCACCCTTCTAAATCTTGCTGAATTTTGAAAATGAGCATTGAAACATAATTGAAAGCTTCTAAAACTTTTCTAATTATTGCACTCCTCCTGTGTAACTGCTGCTGCTGCTGCTAAGTCACTTCAGTCATGTCCGACTCTGTGTGACCCCATAGACGGCAGCCCACCAGGCTCCCCCATCCCTGGGATTCTCCAGGCAGGAATACTGGAGTGGGTTTCCATTTCCTACTCCAATGCATGAAAGAGAAAAGTGAAAGTGAAGTCGCTCAGTCTGTCCGACTGTTAGCGACCCCATGGACTGCAGCCCACCAGGCTACTCCATCCATTGGATTTTCCAGGCAAGAGTACTGGGGTGGGGTGCCATTGCCTTCCCCGGTGTAACTAAAATGTGCTAAAGTTAACTAAGGACCATCCAGCCACTAATATAAAACATATAATCATATTTTTGAAACATCTACCTGTTACATTTATGTATGTGTAGTAAACAATTATGCTAAACTATAAATATGTTAAGTATTTTATGTAATGTTTTATTTCTTCCTTTGAAAAATGTATTCAAAGGATTATCCTAGAATCAGAACAAACTATCAGATACTTGTTTTTACTGTCAGGAAGATCCTCTGAAGAAGGAAATGGCAACTCCCAGTATTTTTGCCTGAGAAATCCCATGGACAGAGGAACCTGGTGGACCATGGGGTTGTCCATGGGTCCATGGGGTTGCAAAGAGTCAGACACAACTTAGGAACTGAGCACACACACATGCCTATGGTCCAGTGAATGGCCATTTGGAGAGCAAATAGTAGTGCTTCTCCTAATGGCTGGAAAATGTAGTGAATGTCTTGACTACACTCATCATTATTTTCTTTTAAAAAATTTTAGCAGCTTTAAAGCCAGTAAATGACTCATTTCCCCTTGATTTTAAAGCAGGACATTTATTTATCTAGGACTCAGTTTGCAGGGAATGAGGTGATATATTTCAAACTCATAAATCCATATGTATATCTGACTCCATTCTGTCATGCTTCATTTGATTTTCTTGAATTTATTTATTTATGATATGCTTAGATATATTGAAAGAATGCAGCTACTAAAAGGATGTATTCTCTTGTTTATTTCTAATATCTGTCTTGTATACTTCTTGAAAAATAATTCCTGTTGGTTAAATAGAGGTTGGGAATTGAGTTTAAAAAACAAAACTATCAAGATATTCTCTCTACTTACAGCATTTTTATTGTATTTTGATTTTGGTATATTTTCTTTACTTTAAACCCATGGATTTTATCATTTTTCCTGAAAATTAAATAAGTTTGACAATCATATTGAATGTAATAATGCTGCCTTTTCCACACGAATTATATTTTTCAGTTGTGGTATTAGCTGTTATATGTTCTGTCCTCTTTTCAATGATTCACTTCCAAGAAATGCCATTATTTTTCCACTCTTTTGTTTCCTCTGCAGGCATCAAGATGGCCTTTTTATACTTTTTTATTTTTTTATTATTATTATTTTTAGAGCTTCCATTTTACTTTATTTTACTTTACAGTACTCTATTGGTTTTGGCATACATTGACATGAATCTGCCACGGGTGTACACGAACTCCCAAACATGA
>SJYX01024599.1:0-58318 GCA_006410675.1 Oreotragus oreotragus
GGGCAGGCGTCGGGGGGGTGGGGGTGGGGGCGCTGGTGTTCTGCGGTAATCTAGCCCTGTCCTAGGCGCCATGGGAGCTTACAGTGGAAAGGAAGGAACATTCCCCGACACAGAGAGGTTGACAACCCCGGTCCTTAGATACACAAAACACTCTAGTGTGCTAATATTATCCAGAGCATCAAAAAGGCATGTGAGGATCAAATTTTGCACGGTGCCTGATGAGTATAAGGAAAGCACTAAGCCATTTTCTCTGCTCTCCAGAAGTTTACAATGTAGTCCTATCACAAAGCCAAATAAAAGCAAGAAAGCAATAAATGGTAATACCATAAAGTATCTTTATCTCTACAGGTTCATTCATGCAGCAGGCATTACTGGGTGACTGCAGTACTGCAGAAGGTTGCAAAGAAAATGGATGATCTGGTCCCTGCGGGTCAGGAGTTTACAATCTAATTAGAAACACAAGGCAAATATACATGAAACCCCTAGAAAAGAATCCCCAGGTATAATATAAGCAAGAAGATGCAGAAGGAGAAGGGCTTTGTACCTGTATGATTGGTGGGAATTTGGAGAGGAAACTCCAGGTCAATCAAGCATGTGTGCCTGTATGTACCCACCTTCCCCTGTAGAACAGTGTGGCAGGGACGTCAGTGTCTTTTGGCTGGAGCATCATCCCTGTCACTTAAAACCTTTGTGACCTTGGGCACATCTTTACCCTCTTTAAGAAGGGAGTACAACCTGTCTCAGGAGATTTGTTGCACAATTCAAATGAGATTACACACATGTGGGAGCTTCTCAAGCTTCTGTGTAAACATTTCTCAGTAGGGTCCATTTAGGGAGTCCTCATGTTACTCACCTCTGCAGGTAACCTTCTTTATAGTATCCTGTAGGCTGTAAGGGGCTTCCCTGGTGGCTCATTCCATAAGGGCAGGGACCAGGCTTGGTTGTGTCCACAGTGTATCATCATGCCTATCAGACTGGCACATGTGAGTATTCAATAAAGGTTTGCTGAATAAGTCAATAAATGAACTAATGAATCCTATTATGATCTTAACTGTTCCTTTTATCTCTTCCTTCATAGTGGTCTTTTTGTATGGCTGGCTCAATGCAGAACCTTCTAACTTAACCCTCATGTAAACTAAGTTGTATTCCAGGAGACTCTTTGGGAGGATTCTGAGTAGTTATTTGTGGCCTTGTAACATAGATAAGTTGATTGAGTGTGTGTGTGTGTGTGTGTGTGTGTTTATAAAAAAAGAGGATACATAAGGATACAGCCCTTCAAACAAGCCCCACTAACACAAGGATACAGTCCAGATACAGTCATTTGGCTTGGATATCTTAATCCAGGGTTTCTCAGTGTTGGTGCTATAGACATCTTTGGCTTTGGCTGGATAATTATTGTGGGGTGCTGTCCTGTGCAGGGTAAGAGGTTTTACAGCACCCTTGACCTCTATCCATTAGATGTAAATAGGACTCCCTCCATAGTCATGACAACCAAATGTCTCTTGTGCTCTGTGTGGGCTCAGACACTCAGTCGTGTCTGACTCTTTAAGACCCCAGGTACTGTAGCCCGCAGGCTCCTTTTTCCATGGGATTTTCCAGGCAAGAATACTGGAGTGGGTTGCCATTTCCTAATGTCTAGGGAGGGTATAGGGAGGTGAAATCACTGTCCATTGAGAACCATAGCTTACTCCAACATCTAATCCACTGATTTAACTGGTGGAAAATCACACCAGTAAAGTAACTTGGAGGAAATACATCTTCTGTTGGTCTAAGATTTCCAGATCTCCTTCATCGTATGTTTCAAGGAGCAGGACTCTTGTTAATTAATTGCCTGCTGCATTGTGAATTGGCAACTCTTCTGTTTTCTGCATATCCTCCTCCTTTACGCCCAGATCAACATGTTCATTTCTAAAAGTCAACAGCTTTCAAAAACTATTAGGAAACAGTCTTGAGCAACCTAAGAGTCCTGTACAATATTTTCCTTTAAAATTGGGGGAATTTATTACACAAAATTTTGCAGAGTGTAAGTAATACAGACTATAAATTGTAAATTTTTAGAAATGATTTCATTTAAAATAACTATGTAATTCCACTGAGTGATTTTCTCTCATCTTGAAGCCATTACTTTTTGGCTCCAAGTGAGTTTTCCTTTCATAATGGTATGAAGGAACATGTCTTATTAAAACCTATAAAGCAAAAATCAGCTTAGTTATTTATATCAACTTTCAGAAGCAAATTCTTTACAAGTATATTGGTGAGATATTTGAGAGCTGGTGTTGATGAAAATCATGATGGATTGATGTGCTGAAGTTCAATTTCTAGAAGTTTCTGGAAGAAAAATAAAGATTAATGGTTGAAGGCATGAATAAACAAATTCTAATAAGTCTGTTCATTTGGTTTGGACATGTTGAACCGCCCCCCCAAAAAATCCCTGCTTCCAGCAGGGGATAGTACTGAGTTTACAATGTGAGCGGACATTTTTGTTCAGCAAGACAATATCATCTGTCTCATTAAATAAAGTTATTTGAAGCATTGGTTTTACAGTTTTGTTCATACTTAGTTTGGATTTTACAGTTGTGTAACAGTTACAAGCATATGGAGATTACATCTAGTTTGGTGGTGGTTCACATTTTAAGTTGAGCATTGAAAGCTAGGTAGGCATAATAGCTTAGAAAAAAGGCAAAGTTTGAGGACTGGATGTGGTTTATGGCATAGTGATTCTCCAGTTTGTTTTGATAAATTGGAATTGGGACACATACTCTTAGGGGATCTCCAATGAACTTTGTTCTTTTGCTTCAGTTATAATTTTTTTTAATTGATGTCATATTAAAGTAATTAATATGCATATTCTGGATCGTATGTCTGTCAGGCAACCATGATTCCACTACCAATTTTTGGTATGTACCTTTCATGTAGTTTATTTAAATGAAATTTTATAAAACTTATTTAAGACCTGTGAAGGTCTATGGAACTTTTTTCCTCTTAAATGTGTCCATACGTTACTCAAGTGTGAGAAATGCTGACCAAACTGCATCTTTACTATTCCTGGACAATGATAAATTCAAAGACCCTGAGATCTGGAATTTAGTCCTAATCCTGAGGCCCATAAGAAACCAGTTAACCAGTATTATGTTCCAAAGATTGAAATGACTGGATTAGATAGTAAGGGGTGGAAAGGAAATCTTAACCTGAAAAGGTCAGTAAAAATCCTATCATTACTGGCACCCTTTTCCTCAAACAGTAAACATTTAACCCATCAGGACAGATACTTATCTTCCAATTAAACTTTGACAGGTGTATGAATGACTCATTAACTGTACATTTCTTCTAAGACTTTATTGACCATCCACCATATTCAAAGAGCTGTGGGAGCTATCGCCACTTCCCATTTAGGAAAGTTCATCCAATCACTCCTGGCACAGCAGGTTACAAGCAAACCAGCGCTCAGCTATGAGCCAACCATATGATAAAAGGCACTACCAAACTGTTGCAGAAAGAAAGATTAGTCATGAAACAGTGTCGAGGCACTTGGACAAAACCCTGTTATTGCGTCCTCACACTATTCCTGAAAATATTTCCAGAAGAAATAAAAAGGCTTACTTTTTAAATTATAAATTAACTCAGAGCAAATATAGGTAGATAGATACTTTTGGATGGAGATAGGACTATTTTTTTGGGGGGGGGGGCCACAGCACAGGGCTTGTAGGATCCCCACCCAGGGATCGAACCTAGGCCCATGGCAGTGAAAACACCAAATCTTAACTGCTAGACCACTAGAAAATTCCCGGAAAGGACTTTCTAAAGAAAAGCTATGGAAGAAATTAAAAAGATTGGTTGAAAAATAATAATAATAAGTAAAAATAAGAAAGATTGGTTGGCTTGACTATGTAAAATTTTTCCCCTAAAATGTCTTAGGGAATAACCAAACAAATCCACAGGGGAGCCAATCAGTTAAGCTACTTACAACATACAGTCAAAAGGGTTAGAATGTGTGTTTCGGTGTGTTTTGGCCGCTCTGAGTCTTCGTTGCTGCCGCAGGCTTTCCCGAGTTGTGGTGAGTGGGGCCTCCTCTCTAGGTGCTGTGCATGGGCTTCTCACTGCGGTGGCTTCTTCCCTTGCAGAGCACAGGCTCAGTAGTTGTGGCCCACAGACTTAGTTGTCCCAGGGCACTGGCAGCCGAATTCTTAACCACTGGGCTATCAAGGAAGTCTAACTCTTTAATAGATTAAAAATTAAATATGTTTTTAAATTAAATTATTTTAAATTTAAAAATTAAATATATTTTAAAACTTAAAATTTAGACATTTTAAATTTTAAATTTAAAATTAAATATATTTTAAAATTAAAAATTAATACATTTAAAATTATAAAATTATCTAAAATCCTTAATATATTTGAAAAAACTTGAAAATTAACAAAATGTACCTTTTAACAGAAAGTTGAGTAAATGTCATAATAGATTTTATTTTATGTAAAATAAGATTTTACATATGAATATTAGGAAAAAAGTTCACTCTAAAAATTGAGATGGTAATGCAAACAAAACTAAGATAAAATGTTTTATACAATTTGTTAGCAATTGAGCATATTCTCTAGTGGTAAGATTGACTTTATAAAGGACATTTAGTTGCTATGGAGAGTGTAAACTGGAAAACAGCTTCTTGAAGATAATTGATGTGTATCAAACACCTTACAAATATTTATATGCAGATACTTTAATCCCATTTCAGGAATTTATTCTATGAAAATAATCATCAATCACACAAAGATTTATTTAAAAGAATGATCATCATCTAATAATTTTGGAAATGCAAGCAATAAAGCATAAGTTGAAAAAATAAGATACAAAGAAAATATTCCAATCCCATGATATTATAAACACATGAATCCCTCACACTCACATAAGATGAAAGACTACAGTTTTTTCAGATGTGTAGTAATAGCTTTGAATCATGGATAGGGTTGGCTTATTTTTTTAACACATGTCTGTGTGTTCTAACTTTTCTATATTTCATAAGCAGAAATAATCATTATAAAAATAGAAATGCCTATATTATTAAAGGGTCTGACAGTCATGGGACAAACCTAACTGGTGAGGAGTATATATGGACTTGTATGTGTGAAGTGGGAGTTAGGAATTAGAGAATAGAATTCAAATTAGGCATTTCTGTGCTCTGCTAGTAGGTCCATTTCTTTCTGAAGAGAATTTCTCAGAGATCTCAAGAGTCTTATCTCATTCTTTGCTTGCATCTCAGTCTCCTTGTGACTCGTTTCCTCACAACCTTGAGGGTTATCAAGGGCTATTAGCCAGCAGCCCTGTTCTTGGTCTTGCTCACATGAAGCTGCTCGAGTCTCTAGTTCCCTTCAGCCAGTTCAGTCGCTCAGTTGTGTCCGACTCTTTGCGACCCCATGGACTGCAGCACGCCAGGCTTCCCTGTCCATCACCAACTCCCAGAGTTTGCTCAAACTCATGTCCATCAGGTCGGTGATGCCATCCAGCCCTCTCATGTCCATCAGGTCGGTGATGCCATCCAGCCATCTCATCCTCTGTCGTCCCCTTCTCTTCCTGCCTTCAGTCTTTCCCAGCATCAGGGTCTTTTCCAAGGAGTCAGTTCTTCTCATCACATGGCCGAAGTATTGGAGCTTCAGCTTCAGCAGTGTGTGTGTGTGTGTGTGTGTGTGTTTATAAAAAAAGAGGATACATAAGGATACAGCCCTTCAAACAAGCCCCACTAACACAAGGATACAGTCCAGATACAGTCATTTGGCTTGGATATCTTAATCCAGGGTTTCTCAGTGTTGGTGCTATAGACATCTTTGGCTTTGGCTGGATAATTATTGTGGGGTGCTGTCCTGTGCAGGGTAAGAGGTTTTACAGCACCCTTGACCTCTATCCATTAGATGTAAATAGGACTCCCTCCATAGTCATGACAACCAAATGTCTCTTGTGCTCTGTGTGGGCTCAGACACTCAGTCGTGTCTGACTCTTTAAGACCCCAGGTACTGTAGCCCGCAGGCTCCTTTTTCCATGGGATTTTCCAGGCAAGAATACTGGAGTGGGTTGCCATTTCCTAATGTCTAGGGAGGGTATAGGGAGGTGAAATCACTGTCCATTGAGAACCATAGCTTACTCCAACATCTAATCCACTGATTTAACTGGTGGAAAATCACACCAGTAAAGTAACTTGGAGGAAATACATCTTCTGTTGGTCTAAGATTTCCAGATCTCCTTCATCGTATGTTTCAAGGAGCAGGACTCTTGTTAATTAATTGCCTGCTGCATTGTGAATTGGCAACTCTTCTGTTTTCTGCATATCCTCCTCCTTTACGCCCAGATCAACATGTTCATTTCTAAAAGTCAACAGCTTTCAAAAACTATTAGGAAACAGTCTTGAGCAACCTAAGAGTCCTGTACAATATTTTCCTTTAAAATTGGGGGAATTTATTACACAAAATTTTGCAGAGTGTAAGTAATACAGACTATAAATTGTAAATTTTTAGAAATGATTTCATTTAAAATAACTATGTAATTCCACTGAGTGATTTTCTCTCATCTTGAAGCCATTACTTTTTGGCTCCAAGTGAGTTTTCCTTTCATAATGGTATGAAGGAACATGTCTTATTAAAACCTATAAAGCAAAAATCAGCTTAGTTATTTATATCAACTTTCAGAAGCAAATTCTTTACAAGTATATTGGTGAGATATTTGAGAGCTGGTGTTGATGAAAATCATGATGGATTGATGTGCTGAAGTTCAATTTCTAGAAGTTTCTGGAAGAAAAATAAAGATTAATGGTTGAAGGCATGAATAAACAAATTCTAATAAGTCTGTTCATTTGGTTTGGACATGTTGAACCGCCCCCCCAAAAAATCCCTGCTTCCAGCAGGGGATAGTACTGAGTTTACAATGTGAGCGGACATTTTTGTTCAGCAAGACAATATCATCTGTCTCATTAAATAAAGTTATTTGAAGCATTGGTTTTACAGTTTTGTTCATACTTAGTTTGGATTTTACAGTTGTGTAACAGTTACAAGCATATGGAGATTACATCTAGTTTGGTGGTGGTTCACATTTTAAGTTGAGCATTGAAAGCTAGGTAGGCATAATAGCTTAGAAAAAAGGCAAAGTTTGAGGACTGGATGTGGTTTATGGCATAGTGATTCTCCAGTTTGTTTTGATAAATTGGAATTGGGACACATACTCTTAGGGGATCTCCAATGAACTTTGTTCTTTTGCTTCAGTTATAATTTTTTTTAATTGATGTCATATTAAAGTAATTAATATGCATATTCTGGATCGTATGTCTGTCAGGCAACCATGATTCCACTACCAATTTTTGGTATGTACCTTTCATGTAGTTTATTTAAATGAAATTTTATAAAACTTATTTAAGACCTGTGAAGGTCTATGGAACTTTTTTCCTCTTAAATGTGTCCATACGTTACTCAAGTGTGAGAAATGCTGACCAAACTGCATCTTTACTATTCCTGGACAATGATAAATTCAAAGACCCTGAGATCTGGAATTTAGTCCTAATCCTGAGGCCCATAAGAAACCAGTTAACCAGTATTATGTTCCAAAGATTGAAATGACTGGATTAGATAGTAAGGGGTGGAAAGGAAATCTTAACCTGAAAAGGTCAGTAAAAATCCTATCATTACTGGCACCCTTTTCCTCAAACAGTAAACATTTAACCCATCAGGACAGATACTTATCTTCCAATTAAACTTTGACAGGTGTATGAATGACTCATTAACTGTACATTTCTTCTAAGACTTTATTGACCATCCACCATATTCAAAGAGCTGTGGGAGCTATCGCCACTTCCCATTTAGGAAAGTTCATCCAATCACTCCTGGCACAGCAGGTTACAAGCAAACCAGCGCTCAGCTATGAGCCAACCATATGATAAAAGGCACTACCAAACTGTTGCAGAAAGAAAGATTAGTCATGAAACAGTGTCGAGGCACTTGGACAAAACCCTGTTATTGCGTCCTCACACTATTCCTGAAAATATTTCCAGAAGAAATAAAAAGGCTTACTTTTTAAATTATAAATTAACTCAGAGCAAATATAGGTAGATAGATACTTTTGGATGGAGATAGGACTATTTTTTTGGGGGGGGGGGCCACAGCACAGGGCTTGTAGGATCCCCACCCAGGGATCGAACCTAGGCCCATGGCAGTGAAAACACCAAATCTTAACTGCTAGACCACTAGAAAATTCCCGGAAAGGACTTTCTAAAGAAAAGCTATGGAAGAAATTAAAAAGATTGGTTGAAAAATAATAATAAGTAAAAATAAGAAAGATTGGTTGGCTTGACTATGTAAAATTTTTCCCCTAAAATGTCTTAGGGAATAACCAAACAAATCCACAGGGGAGCCAATCAGTTAAGCTACTTACAACATACAGTCAAAAGGGTTAGAATGTGTGTTTCGGTGTGTTTTGGCCGCTCTGAGTCTTCGTTGCTGCCGCAGGCTTTCCCGAGTTGTGGTGAGTGGGGCCTCCTCTCTAGGTGCTGTGCATGGGCTTCTCACTGCGGTGGCTTCTTCCCTTGCAGAGCACAGGCTCAGTAGTTGTGGCCCACAGACTTAGTTGTCCCAGGGCACTGGCAGCCGAATTCTTAACCACTGGGCTATCAAGGAAGTCTAACTCTTTAATAGATTAAAAATTAAATATGTTTTTAAATTAAATTATTTTAAATTTAAAAATTAAATATATTTTAAAACTTAAAATTTAGACATTTTAAATTTTAAATTAAATTTAAAATTAAATATATTTTAAAATTAAAAATTAATACATTTAAAATTATAAAATTATCTAAACTCCTTAATATATTTGAAAAAACTTGAAAATTAACAAAATGTACCTTTTAACAGAAAGTTGAGTAAATGTCATAATAGATTTTATTTTATGTAAAATAAGATTTTACATATGAATATTAGGAAAAAAGTTCACTCTAAAAATTGAGATGGTAATGCAAACAAAACTAAGATAAAATGTTTTATACAATTTGTTAGCAATTGAGCATATTCTCTAGTGGTAAGATTGACTTTATAAAGGACATTTAGTTGCTATGGAGAGTGTAAACTGGAAAACAGCTTCTTGAAGATAATTGATGTGTATCAAACACCTTACAAATATTTATATGCAGATACTTTAATCCCATTTCAGGAATTTATTCTATGAAAATAATCATCAATCACACAAAGATTTATTTAAAAGAATGATCATCATCTAATAATTTTGGAAATGCAAGCAATAAAGCATAAGTTGAAAAAATAAGATACAAAGAAAATATTCCAATCCCATGATATTATAAACACATGAATCCCTCACACTCACATAAGATGAAAGACTACAGTTTTTTCAGATGTGTAGTAATAGCTTTGAATCATGGATAGGGTTGGCTTATTTTTTTAACACATGTCTGTGTGTTCTAACTTTTCTATATTTCATAAGCAGAAATAATCATTATAAAAATAGAAATGCCTATATTATTAAAGGGTCTGACAGTCATGGGACAAACCTAACTGGTGAGGAGTATATATGGACTTGTATGTGTGAAGTGGGAGTTAGGAATTAGAGAATAGAATTCAAATTAGGCATTTCTGTGCTCTGCTAGTAGGTCCATTTCTTTCTGAAGAGAATTTCTCAGAGATCTCAAGAGTCTTATCTCATTCTTTGCTTGCATCTCAGTCTCCTTGTGACTCGTTTCCTCACAACCTTGAGGGTTATCAAGGGCTATTAGCCAGCAGCCCTGTTCTTGGTCTTGCTCACATGAAGCTGCTCGAGTCTCTAGTTCCCTTCAGCCAGTTCAGTCGCTCAGTTGTGTCCGACTCTTTGCGACCCCATGGACTGCAGCACGCCAGGCTTCCCTGTCCATCACCAACTCCCAGAGTTTGCTCAAACTCATGTCCATCAGGTCGGTGATGCCATCCAGCCCTCTCATGTCCATCAGGTCGGTGATGCCATCCAGCCATCTCATCCTCTGTCGTCCCCTTCTCTTCCTGCCTTCAGTCTTTCCCAGCATCAGGGTCTTTTCCAAGGAGTCAGTTCTTCTCATCACATGGCCGAAGTATTGGAGCTTCAGCTTCAGCATCAGTCCTTCTGATGAACATTCAGGACTGATTTCCTTTAGGATATCTAATTCCCTTAACTACAGTTAATTTAGCTACATTGTGGAGATTTGGATTTTTAAATGCTACTTCCGTGGATAAATGCCCTCAGGACAACCAAATTAATTTCTTCCTTCAATTAAACGGTATATTTTGAACATAACTGTGTAGCTCTTGGTAGAATTCAGCTTTACAGTGGGTTTTCATTTTTAAGAAACATCCCTTTGCCTGACTGATCCCTCTGAACATTGGCATCATGAAGACATTATCATGAATAAGAAATCAAATTAATTTTCCAAGTTCTAGTATAGCCTTACTCTACCAATATCTAAAATTCAAAGGCTTCCTTTTTATTAACCTACTTTTGTTTAATGAAACTCCAGAGATCAGCTGCTAAGTTTAATTACATAGACCGGAGGACTAACTGTGTGACCTTAGGCAGGTAACTTCTAAATTTCAGAGCCTAGCTTCAGCCTACCTTCTCCTCCAGTGTAAACGTGAGGGGTGAGTTGCATTTCAGAGGTCTCTCAGTTTCAAAATTCCACAACTCAAGTTAGAATTACTAAGAAGCTTAATATATGAAGTTGCTGATGCTGTGTTTGACATTTTGAGAATGAAGCGCTTAAGATTCTCTAGGAACTGTCCAAAGGACAGTGGGACTGGAATGAAAGGAGCATATCATGAAGTGACCATAGAGAACTGGCCCATTCTTGCAGGGATCCTAAAATCAGGCCAGGGAAGTGATGAAGTGATTAAAGGGGTTTAAGCAAAGGAGTGAGTGACAAGTTTGCTTAAGGTCATTTATCATTCCACCCAAGACATCTATGCTCCTTTGTTGACAAGATTTTTCCCCTAATGATTATTTTGTTTTTGTTTTTTTTTAAAAAAGATACAAAGTATGCAAGTACAAAAGGATATATTGTATAAGGAAATGCAAATTTCACTATCATCAGTTTCCCAGTCACCCACCCTCTTAATACAGAAACTCTGTAAACACAGCAAAACTACACTGTTCTCTTTTGCTTTAACACAGATCATAGCATGCTATACACCCTTCTGTCCTTTGTTTTCTTTGTTTATCACCAAACCAATAATAACAGTGAACAGAAGCGAAGTCGCTCAGTCGTGTCCGACTCTTGCCAAACCAGTGGACTGTAACCTACTAGGCTTGTCTGTCCATGGGATTTTCCAGGCAAAAATACTTGAGTGGATTGCCATTTCCTTCTCCACGGCATCTTCCAACCCAGGGACCGACCCAGGGATCAAACCCCGGTCTCCCGCATTGGAGGCAGACGCTTTAACCTCTGAGCCACCAGGGAAGTCCATTACCAAGTCCCACTGATAAATAGTCTTTGCTATTACAAAGAAGTAGTTTCAACCAGTTTTAGTACTGTTTTTGTTCTCCTCTTCAAGTAAGCATAGACTCACAGAAGTCTAAAATTGGAAGGGACCAAAAACATCTAGTCTCAGCTCTGCCTTTTACAAGGAAAAAGTTTGTTACCAAAAAGTTATGTGATTCCTCAAGGTCTCAACCCCTTAAAGTAAGGCTAGATTCAGAACTCGGTTGTCCTAATCATCTTTAGGTTCCATTATACTTCTTGATTATAAAGTTATACTTGTTGCAGTTAAAAGTGCTTTTTAAGTGATATGCATGGTAAGATCTGATTTAATCTTTAAACAGATATGTATGAGCACAGAAATGAGTTTGGAAGGCCATACAATAAGATGCTGTCAGTGGTAATCTTGGCAATGCAGGCAGCAAGTTTATGAGTTATAAATCACATACCATACAATTAACCCATTTAACCCATTTGAGTGTACAATTCAATGGTTTTTAGTATATTCACAGATTTTTACACCTATCACTATAATCAATTTTAAAACATTTTCAATATCTCCAAAGATACCCTGAGCACATTAGCTGTCCTTATTCACATTTTATATTCTTATTTTGTATTTCCTAAAAATTTTGAAGTAACTGGTACTGTTATAATAAAAATACATCTATTTGAAACAAAAATAAAGCAATGCAATATTCACTGTGAAAATATACAGAGGAAATAGAAAAAAATATTTCAAATAAGACAAAATAATTGTACTATTTCTGATATAAATAGATATAATATTTTGGATAATTTTCTCTTGGTCTTTTCTGTGCATATTTATATATTACAAGGAAATAACATAGTTTACTCTTACTCAACCCATTTGGTAAAGAGAGAATATGAGCATTTTCTCAGGTCAGTAGATACTCTCTGAGAGTATGATTTTTTGACTGATTTAAGACTATGAGTCCATCTCACCACACCTTTTGGTGTCTTTGTCACCATACCCTCTATTATCCTTGCCAGTTTGGGAATTTAAAAACTTCTATGTTTTAATTTGCATTCTTTGGATTGCTAATGAGGTTGTACCTTGCTCATAAATATATCAACTATATTTTTTCAATTTTCTTTTTATTTAATGCCCTTTACCTATTATCCCATTGGAATGTTAGTGTTATTTTTATTGATAAGAATATAAAGAGCTTTCTATTTTTCTTTCCTATTGAGCGCTGACCAGGTAGAAATTCCAACCTATAAACAAGTTTTAAAGATTAACTTGGTTTCCGCTTATTATTTCCCAGATTTTTTTCAGTGGGACTGGCTGCTTTTCTTTAAGGGGACTCTTCATTTCTATTTTACTAAACAAATCACTAAGGATGAGGGGCATTCTGTGAAGTTCCTTGCAGTCTGATGAAACAGTTCACCAATTTCATTCTAAAGCTCCACAAATAATACCTTATTTACTACTAGTAATATAAAAACTATTTTAATAAGCTATGATTTTTCTAAGTAGCCAGGTAAGTTATGTTGAGTCAAGTTCACCCATCCTTGTAAAAGGTAACATCAACACTTTGCTAAGTATACTAGGGTATGTAAAATGCACTCAAGGCTCACTCCATTTTTCTTTTTGACAACCATGAGTTTTTAAGCCAGTGAACAGTCTGAATTTTTTGTGTTTGATATTAACTTTTTCTATTGACTTATCGTTGATTCACAGTGTGTGTTAATTAACAGTCTGAAGTTTTAACTATGACTCAGTTCCCCCAAGTGCTTCACCACAGAGTACAAAGGTTACCAGATCCTCCAGTTGCTAACCTAGAGATCCAACGTGGAATGAAAAAAGTAAACCTATCACTCTTCAGCAGCTAAAGATGTTGTACTCATCAGTATAACTTGGAAAGGAAAAGAAATACATAAGCAGCAAGGAAAAGATATTGATGACAGTGATTATTCCTGGATAGAAAATGGTCACATAACCCTTTTGGTAAAGAGAGAGGAAAAAGGCAATTTATTGATTTGAGTGAACACACAGCAAAGGCTGTTCCATACAACCTCTCAAAGAGCTGAGACGAGCTTTCAATTTAGAAAAGCTTACTCTATTGCCGGTAAAGGTTGGGGTTCCCTGTTGACAAATCAAGCAAAGATTTGTTGACAAATCAAATGTTCATCAGAAGGTCTTCTACTGTGAATTGTCTGCTTCTACTTAATTTTCAGTTTTATATATTAGGCACCAGTAAATTTAATACTCAGAACACAGCCTTAATTATTAATAGGTACTATTTGTTTTTTAAATCAAAACAAAAAACGCTTTATTATTTTTACAGTGATCATTGTTTAGCCTTTGAAAAAGAATGATGGAGTCTTGTATTTTGAAGAGAGTTTAGAAAAATGCAGTACAGCCTCCACTTATCTTGTTGTTTTTCAATTTTTTTTTTTTTTTGAGGATTTCATGGTTCTATAGTTTCTTTTTAAAGAAAACTTTCAAACATAAAAGAAAAAAAAATAGAATAACAAACCCCATAAACCTATTGCCTGGTTAAGCAACTATCAAGATTAGGCCAGACTTGATTCATTTATTTGCCATGCCCCTTCGCTGCTACTGCTAAGTCGCTTCAGTCGTGTCCGACTCTGTGCGACCCCATAGATGGCAGCCGACCAGGCTCCTCCGTCCCTGGGATTCTCCAGGCAAGAACACTGGAGTGGGTTGCCATTTCCTTCAATGCATGAAAGAGAAAAGTGAAAGTGAAGTCACTGAGTCATGTCCGACTCTTAGGGACCCCATGGACTTCAGCCTACCAGGCTCCTCCGTCCATGGGATTTTTCCAGGCAAGAGTACTGGAGTGGGGTGCCATTGTTCTCAGGAGGTTCGAGGAAATAAGAAACAAGAGATTGTAAAGGAATTAAGATTTCGTTAGGCGTGTCCCTCCAGCGAGGACCTCTTACCTTAACCAGAGGTCTTCTGGGATCTGAGACTGGGCCGCGTGAGCTTTCTGCTGAGTTTGTTTTTCGCTGTCCCTGTTTCCAGCACGATGGGCCTTCCCCTGCGCTGGGTTTCTTCGCCTTCCGCTTCTAGCACGGGAGCTTCCCTGAGTTGAGCTCCTGCTGTGCTTGGCCTCTTCCCATGCCCCTTTACACACCCTTTTTTTGGTGAGCAGGGGAAAGAAGTATTATTCAGAAGTAAACTTCAGCTGTCATATCATTCTATTCCTACTTTTTCAGCAAGTATCTCTAATACATAGAGACAACTATAATGCGACTGAGAGAAGGCAATGGCACCCCACTCCAGTACTCTTGCCTGGAAAATCCCATGAATGGAGGAGCCTGGTAGGCTGCAGTCCATGGGGTCGCTAAGAGTCGGGCACGACTGAGCAACTTCACTTTCACTTTTTACTTTCATGCATTGGAGAGGGAAATGGCAATCCACTCCAGTGTTCTTGCCTGGAGAATCCCAGGGACAGCCTGGTGGGCTGCTGTCTATGGGGTTGCACAGAGTCGGACACGACTGAAGCGACTTAGCATAATGCGACTTTCATACCTAACACAATTAATGATTACTTGGTATATCTCCCGTTCAGATTCTAATTGCCTAGATTTTCTCAGAAAAGTCTTTCATCAAATCATGATCCAGACAATGCCTGCTTATATCATTTAGTTGTTTGGCCTATTATTAAGTCTCTTTTAATTTTGAGATCATTTAATCCTCCCTCCATACCCCACCCTCATATATGGATGTGAGAGTTGGACTATAAAGAAAGCTGAGCACTGAAGAATTGATGGTTTTGAACTGTGGTGTTGGAGAAGACTCTTGAAAGTCCCTTGGACTGTAAGGAGATCCAATCAGTCCATCCTAAAGGTGACCAGTCCTGAGTGTTCATTGGAAGGACCGACATTGAAGCTGAAACTCCAATACTTTGGCCACCTGATTTGAAGAGCTGATTCATTGGAAAATACCCTGATGCTGGGAAAAACCGAGGGCAGGAGGAGAAGGGGACGACAGAGGATGAGATGGTTGGATGGCACCACCGACACAACGGACATGGGTTTGGGTGGACTCCAGGAGTAGGTGATGGACAGGGAGGCCTGGCGTGCTGCGGTTCATGGGGTCAGAAAGAGTCGGACACGACTGAGCGACTGAACTGAACTGAACTGAACCATACCCCACCCTCACCCATGTTTGTTATTGTTGGTTATGGTGGTAAGTGAAGTTGATGCCATTGATTTGTTGATGAAACCAGGTCACTAGGTTCCACTTCCATTTTATTTAACTGGAGGAGAAATAGAGGCTTAAAAAATTTGAGTGAGTCCCCCGTGAAGAGGTAATTAATTAATATAGAGCAGAATTCAGAGCTCTTAAACCCATCCTGGGGAAGGCAATGGCACCCCACCCCAGTACTCTTGCCTGGAAAATCCAATGGACGGAGTAGCCTGGTGGGCTGCAGTCCATGGGGTCGCTAACAGTCGGACAGACTGAGCGACTTCACTTTCACTTTTCTCTTTCATGCATTGGAGTAGGCAATGGCAACCCACTCCAGTATTCTTGCCTGGAGAATCCCAGGGACGGGGGAGCCTGGTGGGCTGCCGTCTATGGGGTCACACAGAGTCGGACACGACTGAAGTGACTTAGCAGCAGCAGCAACCCCATCCTATCATGCCTTTTCCCATATATAATGTTGTCATGCTGTTTTACAATATCTATGACTTTAATGTTCTAGTGGTTCAGAACATATTAAGGACATTTTAAGCTTTATTTCTTTTGGGATTATTTACATTTAAAATTCCTACTATTTCCCAAAAGTTAGAGAGGATTTAGAATTTGCAGCTTGCGTTTCCCCAATGCCTGGTCCATTGAAGTTACTCTATAAATGTTACTTTCTGAAAATATACCAAAACTCACTGAAAAACTTAAGTTTTCAAAAATTCCAAATAAAATAGAAATTCATAGCAGACTAATAAAAAGTACAAGTGCTTTGAATCTGAAACAAAATTATTCAAACAATAATAAAATGCCCTGAAAATTAAGGTCAGGCATTAAAACTTAGAAAATGTCAAAAACAAATTGATTTATGGAAACCTATTTTAGTTAAGCAGGACATATTTTTCTACTGGTGATAGAATTAGTACATGAAATAAAACATGATCATTGGTAGTTTATATATTCTCAGGAAGCATGAAGGTAGAGAGGGCACAGGGAAATGAAGGCCAAAAACACATCTTTTCTCCCTTTCTGAAGAGTCTCCGGAGAAGATGGGGAGAAGAAACAAAACTTCAATCCATTTTAATGGCTCCAGCTTTGTCCTTTTTAACAAGTCAACCAACAAATCATTTTTTTTAACCAGTTGTAGCTAATAAAGACTTTTATTTGCATATGCTGTTTGCAGTCTTACTGCGTTCAAGAACTCTGATTAGGAATTGTTACTTTCAAACACCACAACTTCCTCACATAAAAATGAAGAATTCTTGGCCACATTTTCCCCTCCATCCTCATAAGGCTGTTAAACCAGGGGTCATCTACCACTCTCTGGAGTTTATTTCAATTCTTAAATATATCTGAAACGATTTAAAAATATTTGTTACAGTAGAATAGATTCTGCATGGTTGCTGCTGAATATGTTTTTCTTTTTTTTTTCTGAGAAGGAAGGAGAACAACACATTGTTTGAAAAACATGTTTTTAAAATAATTTTATAGATTGCAGATTTTGTAAATGATCATGTTAATTGTTGGGAAGGGGTTCCCAACCTTGTTAATGTCCCCTTCGCATTAGGCTTTTGTTCCCCAGCATTGAATATGTCATTTTCTCCCACAGACTGCATTTCTAGGGGTATAATTGCTGTCTCCATGTAAAAGACAACTCATGTGCATAAATTTCCACTCACTGAAACAAGACTGCCTCCCCTAATTTTAATGCAGATGTGATCCAGGGGGTAGGGTTACACTTACTCCCCCAAGCAAAATGAAACAGATTATACATTAAATATTGTCTTTGGAACCAGGTGCACAGAAACAGCCAATTACCTAGACAGCTCATCACGTCCTGATATGTTTACCACACTGTTTTTTGTTTTCTCTTTCAACATTTGGCGAATTATTCTGAGGCTTTCATTTCTTTATAATGAAGAGAATATGCTTATTAATAAAGGCCACTTTTGTTTGATTCACGAACAGTTGCCTCACAAAAAGCCTTTAAAACCACGTATGAAAGTTCCTGAACTGAACTTGAGTTCCTGTGAAGACAAAAGCCTTATCACTATGAAGAGGAGCAGTCCTGGCTCTTCCGCTTATGTTGCGGCTTCTTTTCTACATAACTGATATGTAAAAACAATTTAAAAGAGGAGAAAGGATGTGGATTTGTGACGAAGAGAGATGGCGGGAGGGTGCTTCTGTTTATCCTTGAGATATTTTGTATGGTTCATACTTAAAGGCTACAGTATCCATATTAATTTATCACATTTTGGTCACTGTTCATTCTACCATCTTGAATTTTTATGCATATTATTACTTCTCTGGGGTTTTGAATTCATTGAAAATGCTGATGAATTCAAGAGCTCTTTCAAGGCTGGTTTCTATTATTCCAAGAGAATTTACCACTTCCTAAAGAGGAACTATTTTAAATTTCCAGCCATTAACTTTTCAAAGAAATGTGAAGAAGAAATAGAGTGGCAGCAAAGATGGAATTGGTGCAAACTATCAGAAAGGTTAAAGTCAGGGGGCTTCATGGTGGGCATGCCTGACAGTGGACCGAGGGGAGCAGTGGTTAAGGATAGGGAGGAAGAAGATGTTACTGGAAATTCCAGGGAAAGGCTTAAGGGTAAATGGCCTAGAGATCAACCATCTGCTGGTTGAGTGGTTCCACAGGTACTAATTTGCTGAGAATCAGTCCTTAAACTGTATACTCTGAACTTCCTTTGGAAGTTAGGGGGAGCTCTAAGCAAAGTAGGTGAAAACGGGAAAAAGCCTCTATATGTGAACAGGGAAATTGAGTGGAAGCCTTCAGTTCAGTTCAGTCGCTCAGTCGTGTCCGACTCTTTGCGACCCCGTGAATCGCAGCATGCCAGGCCTCCCTGTCCATCACCATCTCCATCATTCAGACTCACGTCCATCGAGTAGGTGATGCCATCCAGCCATCTCATCCTCTGTTGTCCCCTTCTTCTCCTGCCTCCAATCCCTCCCAGCATCATTCTTTTCCAATGAGTCAACTCTTCGCGCGAGGTGGCCATGGAGTTTCAGCTTTAGCATCATTCCTTCCAAAGAACACCCAGGGCTGATCTTCTTTAGAATGGACTGGTTGGATCTCCTTGCAGTCCAAGGGACTCTCAAGAGTCTTCTCCAACACCACAGTTCAAAAGCATCAGCTTTCTTCACAGTCCAGCTCTAAGCCTTATGTTATTCTTTTTGCTAAACATTTTAGAGAAGATGAAATACATAATGTGGGAGTAGGAAAAGAACTTGAAATCATCAAAAATAATAATAAGGAAATTCTCCATGTATTGCTATGAACTGAGCTCTTCAATATAGTGATAACTGGGAGGAAAAAAAGGCAATTGGATCATATGCTACCATTTGAGTTTAAAAAGAAGGAGAGATAATACATTTGTATTGGCTAGTATAATTGGACAAAAATTATTGGAGATAATTTTTGTAAGGATGGAGGAAAAAGGAAACAACAGAAAGACAGGGACAGGGTAATATGTTTCACTTCTTTGAAAAGGAAAAAGTTCAGCGTTTAGAGGAAAAAATTGCTAGGTCTGGAGTGAGGCAGTCCTGGTTCTGATTACTGGTTCTAGCACTTTCTGACTCTATAACTTCCGTTCCCTTATCTGCACAATGAGAAGATAATACTACCTGCCTCATGAGGGAGCTGAAGATATTAAGTGAAGGAATATATAACCTGCAGTGGAGGAGGTACAGTGCCTGGGATATATTCATTCAGTGCAGGTGGTCACCATTATTCTTAGTAATACTACCACTGGCTTTCTCACAAATGACTGGGTATTTGGGGAAGAGGGTGGAAATGGGTTATGAGAATAATTTACTAGAACAGAGCACTGTCAGCTCCGAAGGAGTTTGCTGAGGGGTTCAATACCATCAAAAGCATTTATAGATCACCTCTCTGCGCCTGCCACTCTTCTCTGCAGAATTAACAAATAAGGACCCTTTCCTGAGCTTCATATCATGCACCTCTCTTTTCAAGTTCTGATGGAAAACAGGACACTAATTGGTCTGACTTGGGACAAGCAACAAAAGTGTCAGCCAAGGAACTTTTTGCACTTTTTATGATTCTTTAAAAGTGGGGAGAGAGGGAAGAGAGAGGATATTTTCCCTACTATCTACATGATTGCAGGCAGCAGGCTGGGTGGCTTTGCCCTGGGCAGGCAGTGAAGGAAATGGTGTTCCTTGCAGATATACAGAAGGTGTAGCTTAAAGGCTCAATTGACCTGTGAATTTAAGGAAGCAGAGAATGAGTAAGTGGACACAACCTTGAATTTATGTTCCCCCAATCTGCAAGATTCCACAGATCGACCCTGAGTGGTTCTGAAAACCCAGAAATTATATGCAGAAGTGTGTTTGTATATGGTAATACGCATTTTCAGGGTAAATAGATAACTTTAATCAGATTCTCAAAGAAGGCTGATCTCAAAAGGATTAGAAGGCCCTGCTAGATTGATGATGATTTTGTGATTCATCCAACATTGGGAACTTGAGGCCTACACAATAAAGATTTTCCTAAGATAAAGAATTAAAAGACCATTGCTCTGCTATGGTTGCTGCTAAGTTTGCGTGTCTGTTTGTGTTTTGCCATATCCATTTTTATTATTACTTGCTGAATATTCTTCTTTAAATTTGTTCACTTTTTAAACCTAAATGCCTAGTTTAGACTCATCCTGTGCAAAAATATCTGTGAAATCCTGGGTATATTGTGCCATTTGCAGTTCTTTTCCTAGTGTATGTTAGATGAAATTTATTACTTTTAAAATTTAAAGATGTTTGTATCATTGCCAAAATCATTTATTGCATACTCAGAGGTGGGCTTATGGCATTTTAGAAAACTGTCTCTAAGAATTCTAAAATTCACATAAAGCATTCCATTTTATAGGGGAGCATGAGGCAATTAACGCAACTTATTAGAGATTCTAAGCAAATGGGGGAAAACTTTAAGTCAGGTACCAGGCGATGCTGTATCTGCTAATGACTCGGTCATGCTGTCTCTCATTGCTATGCAGACGGCTTAAAGAGATTTTCAAATGCTCCCGTATTTCCCCACGACCACATAAAGAGAGTCAACTAGAGGAAAACCTTGATCAATTTAATACTCTGGTAATGATCCCAGTAACTGAGGAGGGGGAGGGAGGAGCCAGTGAGTTTCTTTCTACTCAAATTCCATCTCATTTTTATTTTCTCTTAATGTTTTTTTGAATCCCAAGTTCCAAAACCTGTCCCCTATTATGCAGTGCAAACGAGAACAGATGGGGAAAAGTTATGTTGGAAAGGGCTTTGGAGGGCCACAGAGAAGAGAAATATGACTACTCAATGTGTCACACACCAACTTGCAGCTGCCACCAGCCCTTCCACACGACACGCTGCGTATGGAACCAGCCCATGGTGCTTGGAGGAGCAGGCTGACTGCAGGAAGGGAGTGCAATGAAAGAACAGTCGCTTTACTTGTGTTTCCTTGAAAATACGAATAAAGAGCGGAGCAGCAGCACAGCCAACAAAGGAGAAATAAATCCAGAGGCCAGCCGGGAAAACAGTGAGCTGTACCCCCAAGTTTCCAAATGTTAATTGAGAATCAGCTTTATCCTGCCTTTTTATATCAAGCGATGCCTCAGCATTTTTCAAAGTCACATTCAGGGCTTCACTCTGTCTAGGAATGCTTCCTCCAGAAAGACATGCTAGTTCACATGCATGGTGTGGCCTTCCAACAAGTATTTGTCAGTGCTTACATGGCGCTTATGCGTTCACTAAATATTTCAAGGGTAAGGCAGCTGATCTGGTTTCAATTGGCGGGTCTGTCAGGTACTAGCTGTGACTCCTCAAGAAGTTACCTTCTCTGACCCTGGGGTCCATCATCTATAAAACAGCTAACATGACTTACTGCTGAGGGTGTTTGTATTCAAGGTAATATATATAAATGTCTGGCACAGGACCAGTGCTCAACAGTGGCAACTATTATTACTGTGATTATCAAAAAGCATGGAACAGGTTCTCTCTTTTCTTTGAATTCAATATAAAGATAATGTGTGTGTGTGCATACACACATATACATGACTAAGAATCCCTGAGAATCTACGTTGAAAGCAATTATAAAGTTAACATGGTTCAAATGATTTCAATCAAATGGTGATTCAGGTCAAACAGACATTATCTATGAACAAATCATGTTGTAAATACCTGCGTTATTAAGTACTGCAGGGACTTCCTTTGCCACTAGGCCCACCTTTGTAGAGTAAGTGTGTGAAGTCTTCATACCATAGAACACAGTTTTCTTTCCCAGGGTAGTTCATAAATTACCTAGATCAAAATCCCTAGGAGCAGGGATGGATGTTAAAATGCAGTTTCCTGGGCCCACCTCAGACTATAGTTTCAACATTTCTAAGTTATTTTAAATAAAAATGATGGTGATTCTTAAGCACACTGAAGTTCAAGAACTACTTCCTAAATAACAGGGCCAATGATAATTCTAAATCTGAGTGATTAACTTCTAGCTACCTTCCCTCTCTCAGCACACAGAGCCAGGCCCACAAATGCAGCAATGGCTTCTGAGACAGCTTTAGGTTTGGTTGGTCTAGCATCTCTTCCCCCCACCTCTGTTCTCTTGCTTTGCATAGAGTTTAGTTAAGGCCAGACCATCAGTACTCTCTTTGTCCATAGGAGACACTCGCTTGGTTACAGTTTGTCATGAGAGGGTGGCCAAACATCCCAGTTTACCTCTGGCAGCTCCAGGTGGCCCAGCATAGTTATTAAAGCACTTCTTTTCATTTTTAAAAGTGTCCCAGTTTGAATGATTAATTATATTATTACCTTAGGTCTGGAGGAACTCTGACTTCAAATGTAGGACATGAAAAAGGACTGGCAAAATATCTAAGATGTGTTATTCACCAGTAAAAAAGATATGTCTAAATACCATCAGCAACAACAAGGAGGTGCTTTGGGCTGAAATGACCCAGGAAAGATCAAATAAAATTGTTTCATTTCAAGTTATTCTATAAATTAGTATCAAGAAAAGAAAGGTACAGAAAAGCTAGCATTCTAGACTGCTTAATATCTCCCCTCTCACCAAAGCAGCTGAGCAAAAAAGCACAGATCTTGGCACCGTATAGTTAGATATTATCTGTCTTTCTGCTTACTGGCTGTGACTCTGGGCAAGTTACTCAGTGTCTCCGAACCCCACTTTAATCATGTGTATAAAGGTAATAAGCTACTTCAGTTGTGAGAATTGCATGACGTGTGTATAAAGCACCTGGTGCCCGGATTAGCTAGCTGCTCAATAGCGGCAGTTCTGCCATCAGTTCTTTCCAACATGGCCACCCTGCACTGTAGTTCCACCAAAGAGATGTGACTTTTAAAGTAATGAGTCCTTGCGAGAGCAGTCATGAGGGTGCTGTGGAAATGGGACTAGATCCCTATATTCCAGTATATGAAAACTTCTTCCTTCTTCCATCTTTTTCTTCCTTTTCTGATAAACTTAAAGCCACAAACCGCCCCCCCCNTTTATTGCATACTCAGAGGTGGGCTTATGGCATTTTAGAAAACTGTCTCTAAGAATTCTAAAATTCACATAAAGCATTCCATTTTATAGGGGAGCATGAGGCAATTAACGCAACTTATTAGAGATTCTAAGCAAATGGGGGAAAACTTTAAGTCAGGTACCAGGCGATGCTGTATCTGCTAATGACTCGGTCATGCTGTCTCTCATTGCTATGCAGACGGCTTAAAGAGATTTTCAAATGCTCCCGTATTTCCCCACGACCACATAAAGAGAGTCAACTAGAGGAAAACCTTGATCAATTTAATACTCTGGTAATGATCCCAGTAACTGAGGAGGGGGAGGGAGGAGCCAGTGAGTTTCTTTCTACTCAAATTCCATCTCATTTTTATTTTCTCTTAATGTTTTTTTGAATCCCAAGTTCCAAAACCTGTCCCCTATTATGCAGTGCAAACGAGAACAGATGGGGAAAAGTTATGTTGGAAAGGGCTTTGGAGGGCCACAGAGAAGAGAAATATGACTACTCAATGTGTCACACACCAACTTGCAGCTGCCACCAGCCCTTCCACACGACACGCTGCGTATGGAACCAGCCCATGGTGCTTGGAGGAGCAGGCTGACTGCAGGAAGGGAGTGCAATGAAAGAACAGTCGCTTTACTTGTGTTTCCTTGAAAATACGAATAAAGAGCGGAGCAGCAGCACAGCCAACAAAGGAGAAATAAATCCAGAGGCCAGCCGGGAAAACAGTGAGCTGTACCCCCAAGTTTCCAAATGTTAATTGAGAATCAGCTTTATCCTGCCTTTTTATATCAAGCGATGCCTCAGCATTTTTCAAAGTCACATTCAGGGCTTCACTCTGTCTAGGAATGCTTCCTCCAGAAAGACATGCTAGTTCACATGCATGGTGTGGCCTTCCAACAAGTATTTGTCAGTGCTTACATGGCGCTTATGCGTTCACTAAATATTTCAAGGGTAAGGCAGCTGATCTGGTTTCAATTGGCGGGTCTGTCAGGTACTAGCTATGACTCCTCAAGAAGTTACCTTCTCTGACCCTGGGGTCCATCATCTATAAAACAGCTAACATGACTTACTGCTGAGGGTGTTTGTATTCAAGGTAATATATATAAATGTCTGGCACAGGACCAGTGCTCAACAGTGGCAACTATTATTACTGTGATTATCAAAAAGCATGGAACAGGTTCTCTCTTTTCTTTGAATTCAATATAAAGATAATGTGTGTGTGTGCATACACACATATACATGACTAAGAATCCCTGAGAATCTACGTTGAAAGCAATTATAAAGTTAACATGGTTCAAATGATTTCAATCAAATGGTGATTCAGGTCAAACAGACATTATCTATGAACAAATCATGTTGTAAATACCTGCGTTATTAAGTACTGCAGGGACTTCCTTTGCCACTAGGCCCACCTTTGTAGAGTAAGTGTGTGAAGTCTTCATACCATAGAACACAGTTTTCTTTCCCAGGGTAGTTCATAAATTACCTAGATCAAAATCCCTAGGAGCAGGGATGGATGTTAAAATGCAGTTTCCTGGGCCCACCTCAGACTATAGTTTCAACATTTCTAAGTTATTTTAAATAAAAATGATGGTGATTCTTAAGCACACTGAAGTTCAAGAACTACTTCCTAAATAACAGGGCCAATGATAATTCTAAATCTGAGTGATTAACTTCTAGCTACCTTCCCTCTCTCAGCACACAGAGCCAGGCCCACAAATGCAGCAATGGCTTCTGAGACAGCTTTAGGTTTGGTTGGTCTAGCATCTCTTCCCCCCACCTCTGTTCTCTTGCTTTGCATAGAGTTTAGTTAAGGCCAGACCATCAGTACTCTCTTTGTCCATAGGAGACACTCGCTTGGTTACAGTTTGTCATGAGAGGGTGGCCAAACATCCCAGTTTACCTCTGGCAGCTCCAGGTGGCCCAGCATAGTTATTAAAGCACTTCTTTTCATTTTTAAAAGTGTCCCAGTTTGAATGATTAATTATATTATTACCTCAGGTCTGGAGGAACTCTGACTTCAAATGTAGGACATGAAAAAGGACTGGCAAAATATCTAAGATGTGTTATTCACCAGTAAAAAAGATATGTCTAAATACCATCAGCAACAACAAGGAGGTGCTTTGGGCTGAAATGACCCAGGAAAGATCAAATAAAATTGTTTCATTTCAAGTTATTCTATAAATTAGTATCAAGAAAAGAAAGGTACAGAAAAGCTAGCATTCTACACTGCTTAATATCTCCCCTCTCACCAAAGCAGCTGAGCAAAAAAGCACAGATCTTGGCACCGTATAGTTAGATATTATCTGTCTTTCTGCTTACTGGCTGTGACTCTGGGCAAGTTACTCAGTGTCTCCGAACCCCACTTTAATCATGTGTATAAAGGTAATAAGCTACTTCAGTTGTGAGAATTGCATGACGTGTGTATAAAGCACCTGGTGCCCGGATTAGCTAGCTGCTCAATAGCGGCAGTTCTGCCATCAGTTCTTTCCAACATGGCCACCCTGCACTGTAGTTCCACCAAAGAGATGTGACTTTTAAAGTAATGAGTCCTTGCGAGAGCAGTCATGAGGGTGCTGTGGAAATGGGACTAGATCCCTATATTCCAGTATATGAAAACTTCTTCCTTCTTCCATCTTTTTCTTCCTTTTCTGATAAACTTAAAGCCACAAACCGCCCCCCCCCACCTTTTTTTTTTTTTGGATAGAAAGAAACTAAAGGGATGAGTAGTAACAAAAGACTAATCAAGAAAGGTATATTTATAATCATGGGCAGGGTGAAAACAAAAGAAGTGAGAAGGAAGGAAAGAAAGAAAGGGAGGGAGGGAGGAAGAAAGGAAAGAAGGGAAGGTGAAAGAGGGAGAAGAGAAAGAGAAGAGGCAGTGATGAGATATAATCACTGGTCAGCCAAAACCTGACTAGAATTTGGGCTGAGAACTTCTGTAAGGGGTGCTGCAAGATTTGGGGGTTGCATAGGTGGGGTGGGACATAGTCCATCCTATGGAAATGATGCTACTGTTCATCTACCTGTTGCCTCTCAGCCATCCAGGCGGCTGTTTGGGTGGGCGGGTTGGAGAAACAGTATTCTGTTAAAACGAAGAGCTTTGAAATGGAGACCAACACAATCTGGTAGAATTACAGAGCATTATTCACCCTGATGACTCACTCTGTTTGGCTCCTGCACAGCAGAGACAAGAAGTAAAATCAGTGACCTTGAAGATGTCGGCCAAGTATAGATCTAGCCGTAAGACCTGATTTTTCAAATGAACACGTGTGTGTGTGTGTGTGTGTGTATCTGGAGGGAGGGAGTGAAAGTGAAAAGTGAAAGTTGCTCAGTCATGTCCAACTCTTTGAAACCCCATGGACTATATAGTCCGTGGGATTCTCCAGGCCAGAATACTAGAGTGGGTAGCCATTCCCTTCTCCAAGGGATCTTCCCAGCCCAGGGATGGAACCCAGATCTCCCACATTGCATATGGATTCTTTTACCAACTGAACCACCAGGGAAGCACAGGAATATTGGAGTGGGCTGCCTATCCCTTCTCCAGCAGATCTCCCGACCCAGGAATCAAACCAGGGTCTCCTGCACTGCAGGTGGATTCTTTACCGGCTGAGCTACCAGGGAAGCCTGAGAGAGGGAAAAGGGGAATACATGATAAAGAGTGTGTCCGTGAGCAATTCTCAAAAGCCAATACAAAAAACTCTTAATATTTAAATAGCTAAGTCATCTAAATAACAAGTACTTACAAAGGAAATAACCATTCTGTGAGTAGTCTCAGCTCAAAGCATTTGAAATGGTAGTTCATTGTGGTAACATTTAAAATAATCTTTCTTAGCTAGGAGTTGAATATGGAATCCAGTCCCGGTCGTGGATTCACATCTCTCTCATCATTTCCATTCATCATGACTCCATGAATCCAGCTTGCTGAAGATAATGTTTTCTGTTTTACATAGTGTTTGACACACTACTTAATGCTTGCAGCCCTACAGACAAAACTCAAACAGATGTAGTCCCCCGGCCTTTGACAACATGCAGTGGAGAGCGGAAAATAAGAAAAGGACAGAACATACAGATGTGCGTGCAGCTGCACAAATGGCAAACAGTCATGGCCTTAAACCAGATGGTCCCTGCGGTCTAGTGAAAACTTATAACATGGAACCCAGCTTTCAGTTCAGTTCAGTTCAATCGCTCAGTCGTGTCTGACTATTTGCAACCCTGTGAATCGCAGCACACCAGGCCTCCCTGTCCATCACCAACTCCCGGAGTTCACTCAAACTCACGTCCATCAAGTCAGTGATGCCATCCAGCCATCTCATCCTCTGTCGTCCCCTTCTCCTCCTGCCCCCAATCCCTCCCAGCATCAGAGTCTTTTCCAATGAGTCAACTCTTCGCATGAGGTGGCCAAAGTACTGGAGTTTCAGCTTTAGCATCATTCCTTCCAAAGAACACCCAGGGCTGATCTCCTTCAGAATGCACTGGTTGGATCTCCTTGCAGTTCAAAGGACTCTCAAGAGTCTTCTCCAACACCACAGTTCAAAAGCATCAATTCTTTGGCACTCAGCTTTCTTCACAGTCCAACTCTCATGTCCATATATGACCACTGGAAAAAACATAGCCTTGACTAGATGGACCTTTGTTGGCAAAGTAATGTCTCTGCTTTTCAATATGCTATCTAAGTTGGTCATAATTTTTCTTCCAAGGAGCAAATGTCTTAATTTCACGACTGCAATCACCATCTGCAGTGATTTTGGAGCCCCCCAAAATAAAGTCTGACACTGTTTCCACTGTTTCCCCATCTATTTCCCATGAAGTGATGGGACCAAATGCCACGATCTTCATTTTCTGAATGTTGAGCTTTAAGCCAGCTTTTTCACTCTCCTCCTTCATTTTCATCAAGAGGCTTTTAGAATAGTTTAAGGTTAATAGACATAGTTAATCTTGGAATGGTGCATTGAATCCTCAAAGAAAAATAAAAGGAAAACCATGAAGCTATTTGAAGCTAATCCAAAAAAAAGGGGGGAGGGGATACAGGAGTTAAGTACTGAACACCTAGAGTAGAAAGGATTTCTACTTACAGAGTATGACACAAGGAATAACCAGGACACGGTAGCAGAGCATAGCATTGTAAATAAAGCTTGAAGAATCTTAGACTGGTCCCTATGTCTGTATGGACAAAGACAGAGTTGGTATGAGAGGGTCGTAAAAGATGGCTTAAAGGTAGACTTGAGACAACTAGCCTCTTATAGTTTGTTATTGGTGTAAGTTACCCAAAGTTTACAACAGTGTTTCAGGAGTATATTTGTCCTTCAGTATTTCTACTTTGGGTTTCCTTGATGGCTCAGTGGGAAAGAACCCACCTGCCAGTGCAGGAAACATAGGTTTGATCCTTAGGTCAGGAAGATCCCCTAGAGAAGGAAATGGCAACCTACTCCAGCATTCTTGCCTGGGAATCCCATGGACGTAGGAGTCTGGCAGGCTACAGTTCTTAGGGTCACAAAAGAGTTGGACACGACTTACCAACTTAACAACAACAACAATAACTTATACTTTATATAAAATATTTACTTTTCTTGGGTACATATAAGTTATAGGAAGTAAGGTGCTGTTTGCTCAGCATTCATAGCTATAATTAAGCAAAACACTCTTAGGGTCTCTTCTCTGCAATTAGCAGAACCCAGCTCAAAACTCAAGGCTGTCTATTGTACCTTGCTTATTTAACTTATATGCAGAGTACATCATGTAAAATGCCGGGCTGGATGAAGCACAAGCTGGAATCAAGATTGCAAAGAAAAATATCATTAACCTCAGATATGCAGATGACACCACCCTTATGGCAGAAAGCAAAGAACTAAATGGTCTCTTGATGACAGTGAAAGAGGAGAGTGAAAAAGCTAGCTTAAAACTCAACAGTCAGAAAACTAAGATCATGGCATTCAGTCCCATCACTTCATGGCAAATAGATGGGGAAACAATGGAAACAGTGACATATTTTATTTTCTTAGGCTCCAAAATCACTGCAGATGGTGACTGCAGCCATGAAATTAAAAGATGCTTGCTCCTTGGAAGAAAAGCTATGACCAGCCTAGACAGAACATTAAAAAGCAGAGACATTACTTTACCCACAAAGGTCCATCTAGTCAAGGTTTTTTCAGTAGTATGGTTGTGAGAGTTCAACCATAAAGAAAGCTGAGTACTCAAGAATTGATGCTTTTGAACTGTGGTGTTGGAGAAGACTTTTGAGAGCCTCTTGGAGAGCAAGGAGATCCAACCAGTCAATTCTAAAGGAAATCAGTCCTGAATATTCATTTGAAGAACTGATGCTGAAGCTGAAACTCCAATCCTTTGGCCACCTGATGCGAAGAACTGACTCACTGGAAAAGACCCTGATGCTGGGAAAGATTGAAGGTGGGAGGAGAAGGGAACAACAGAGGATGAGATGGTCGGATGGCATCACCAATTCAATGGACGTGAGTTTGAGCAAGCTATGGTAGTTGGTGATGGACAGGGAAGCCTGGCTTGCTGCAGTCCATGGGTCCCAAAGAGTCAGACACAACTGAGCAACTGAACTGAACTGAACTCAGAACAGCTGAAGGAAAAGGGAGATTTTATTGAGAAAATTCATATTTTTCCCAGATCCCAAGAACTGAGATATAGGTGGGTTTCACAAACAATTGGAACCATACATATACCATGAGCATTCTCTATCTTTTGTCTTCATTTCTCCATCAATCTGCTTCACGCCACACTTTTGCTAACTGCTAATCTTTTGGTGGTACTCACAAGTACACACAGGAAATACAATTGCCAACAATCTATAAGTTTACCTTTCTTCCATTTCAAAAAGCATCAAGAGTGAGTTAAATCTCTTTAGTTTAATTCCAGACTCCTTGGGAAAGACTATGATTGGCCCATTTTGGGTTAAGTACCCAACCCTGAATGAATTAACTGTGTGAAAGGAATCACACTGTAATTAACTTAGCTCTCTTCATAACCATATTCATTTAGATGGGAGGAACAGTCATAGAAAAGAATGGTATTTTCTAGACCAGAGGTCCCCAATCTCTGGGATCTAATGCCTGATGATCTAAGGTAGAGCTGATATAATAAATAAATAAATGTAATGCATTTGACTCATCATGAAACTATCCCCCCTCCCCCATCTGTGGAAAAATTGTCTTCCACTAAATGGTTCCCTAGTGCCCAAAAGGTTGGGGACCGCTGGTCTACACAAATCATATCAGTGTATCAAGATGCTTTCAATTAGAAGTAAGAGGTTATTCATTATCTCACATAATAAAACAACTTGTCTGAAATTTGGTGAGTCTGAGATTCAAGTGAATTCAATTCAACCAATATGTATTAAGCATCTGCTATATGCCAGTATTGCTGTATGTGTTGGAGATGGTTGAGTGAATACAGCAGACAAAAATTCCTATGGTTGGTTAATTCAGGAACTCAACAACATCAACGAGTTACTAGGGTTTATGTTCACTGTGTTTTTTTGTTTTTTGTTTTTTTGTTTAAACTCTACCAAGACCAGCAAGTGAGCTGTCATAATCTCTGACAGGAGGACTGGAACTGAGAACACAAGGCTTAGTAACTCACCCTAGTCACACAATTGCTAATGGAGGAGTGGTGATCCTAGATTCTTAGCTGGTATGTAATGCTGTTTCTTCCCTTGGCCTGGGAGGCTGGAGGGGGGTCCAGCCTCGCTGATGCATATGGTTGCCTGATACCTGAACAGAATCTGGGATCTATGAGCTGGAAATAAGTGAGAAACGCTTCTAAAGAGGGAACTACCGTGACTTTTACAGCCTGTTGCATTGGGATTTCCTGGGGCAAACGTACCTCCAGGTCTTAAAACTGACCCCTTTATTTATTGGTTAGATGCTGTCCCAGAGGCCATGGTTAGGAGATCAGGAGAGAGCCTGGGTAGCATGCACAGAATCAAAGCACCTGTAAGTCAACGTTTACATTTGCAAAGGCACTGACCGCTACAGAGGGGTGGGGCTTATGGCCATGCCAACGGGCAGTTTTCCTAAATACAGAAGATTGATATGGCAAATAGATGCTGTCCCAGAGGCCATGGTTAGGAGATCAGGAGAGAGCCTGGGTAGCATGCACAGAATCAAAGCACCTGTAAGTCAACGTTTACATTTGCAAAGGCACTGACCGCTACAGAGGGGTGGGGCTTATGGCCATGCCAACGGGCAGTTTTCCTAAATACAGAAGATTGATATGGCAAAAGCAGACAAAGGCTGGAATTTAGAGACTCTGGGATAAGTCCCTGTGATGGAACAGTCACAAAGTTCTTTAGGTATGTTGGCGCAACATTTTGGCAGACGAGGAAAATTATCTTAATTTGGTTCTCACTAAGAAAGGTGCTTTTGAATCTCAAGTTCCGAACCTTGATTTAGGTGACCCTCTTCAGTGATGGAACTTAGGAACTTCTAGGGGGGAAAGCATAGATTTAAACGGAATTTAGATAAACTTAAATAATACAGGAGGAAGAGGAGGAGGAATCATATAGATAATTATTTCTATGAAATACAAAGTAGAGGCATAATATCCTATAAAAAGAACAATAAAGCTTCATATTAAGAGACAAGGAAGTCATCACAACAGCTGATAAATACACAGAAAAAGTGAAAGTTGCTTAGTCGTGTTCGCAACTCTGTGAACTACAGAGCCTGCCAGCCTCCTCTGTCCGTGGATTTCCCAGGCAAGAATACTGGAGCAGGAAGCCATTCCCTTTTCCAGGAGAACTTCCCAACCCAGGGATTGAACGTGGGTCTCCCGAGTTGCAGGCAGATTCTTTACCGTTGGAGCCATGAAAGAAGCCCAAAATACACAGAGAAAACTGAATCATATTTGCAATGAGTAGTGGGCACATGGATGAATGTTATGTTAGTCCTTATGCCTTTTTAAAATTTTTCCTGAAATATTTCATTAACAAATTTGGTATCATTTTGCTTGTTTGGAATCTTTCATTTGTAATTTGATGAGTTGTCATTAGCAGAGAGGTAGAGAAGAGAATTTGAGTTCTGATGTCTCCCTTCTGCCAGAAGGAAGGGTCCAATCTGGGGTCCCTGATCTTAGATCATCAGCGATGCTCCTCACATCTTTGCAGTCAGAGTGCTGCCTTACTCTCCCCTGTCCCCTGCTCCTTTGCAATTTCTTTCCCTTTATATTTGGGAATTCAGTTGCACCCTACAATTTGCCACTGTCCCAATTGCACCAAGGAGTGGGTGTAGCAGAAATTCAGTATCCACTGGTATGTGTCATTGTTCCTGAGTCAACTTTGCTTTTCAAAAACACAATATGTTATTAAACAAAATCTTTCTTCAGTTTTGAACAACAGACTAGTGGTTGGGTTTTTAAATACAGATTTAAGAAAATAGTACACATGCCTAGTCCACTTAAAGGATAATCACCTGCCAGGGTTTATTGAGAGTTGCTAGGGTGGGTTTCCTTTTTACCCCCAGTACCAGTTTTTCAGTCACATAATGGCAACATTTTGCTATAAAAATGCTAACTTCTCTTCTGTTGTGCTTCTGCTGTTATTCAAAAACAGCCAAATGGATGTTATTGAAATCCGGTCCCAAAAAAGGTTGAAATTGCTCCCCAGCTGGGCCTGAGACCCTGTGTGCCAAATTTCAGCCTAAAGAGAATTCTTATATTTGAGTCACTGTGAGCAGCTGAAAATATGAGGTTTGGGGTGGAAATGCTAACAGACTCTTAACTATCATTTTGCAAACCATGTGATTATAACACAATGCAAACCTCCTCTGGAGCAACTCTCTGGCAAAAGCAACAGAAACAAGATGTCTAGGGCCCCAAGTTCTGCCTTTACAAGCTTCTGCTCGGCTAGCAGCAGGCAGGAAAGGCCTGACAGTGACATGGACAACCTTTCTGTTTTTGCTGAGGTCAAAAGATGGGCCCCTCTGGAGAACTCCTGTTAAATAACAGGAGTGCGTACAGCTCATTCCTTTACAGGGCTCCTTGGAACATGGGTTTATGGTCACCCTTGCTTGTTCTGAAGTGCTATCGCCAACATGGTGCTTGGTTCCAACCAGACACGAATTGTTTGCCACCTCTAGTCCCACTGGCTTAGTCACACTTGCTCCCATTCCAACTTGGCAAAAATGCCTGCACGGCTTGGCCACTTGCTTCTATCATCTGGCATTTAAACGTGGGCTGAATCTCTCCTCAGTAACGTCCAGGGCCACAAAGATGCTTCAGTTCCAGGCTTTGAACACATGTTCCAGGCAGCAAATGCCCAACCATAGTTGGAGTTTCCATAGGCTGATCCATTCATGGATGGAGAGGCGATCAAAGCTTCTCAAGATCAGCCTCCAAGAGTGCTCTTTCCAGAAGAGTCCCTTACATCTCCTACAACACTCAGCCCTCTCCAGGGGTTGTGATAGAAATCTTTCCTCCCAAAGCTCAGTTAGCTAATTGTTTCTGCCACTTAAAAAGCCAGGTCTACTTTGGGCAAGATATTTAACCACACTGAGCCCCAGTTTCTTCATTTATAAAATGGGGACAGTACCTGCCTTCTATCCAGTTGTAAGGACCAAAAAATGTGAGAGTGGTTCCTAAATTGCAATGCACTATATGCATTTTTGGTAATGTTATTATCTCCAGAATCTCATTAAAATGTCAAAGTTCTGAGTTAAAACTCTGGTTGAAATCAATAGGAATGGATTGAAAAGATCTCCCATTTGAAATAGCAGGCCACAGGTTCTCAGAATCAATATTTATCAGATGCCTCATATTAATATAAGCTCAGTTCTCTGCCAGGAGCTACAGAGGATACACAGAAAGCAGAGATATAATCGCTAACTTTGAATATAAATTAGCAGGAAACATAAGATATTTGACAATTAGTGATAGGTGCTCTAAATACAGTATCAGTTCAGAAGTGAAGAGGAGTGAGGAAGGCTAGAGAAACAGAGTTGGCTATTTCTATAGCCACGGGAGATTCTATCATTTATCAAGATCCCTTCTTGAGTGGATATGATCTTCCACCCTCCAGGTAGCTTTAGCAGGTTTGCCAGTCACTCACTGTGTGATTATAACATAATGCAAACCTACCCTGGACCAACTCTCTGATTACAGGTGAGGGCTTAGGCCCCAGGCTTGTCTACCACGGCAGCCCATTCTTCTAGCTGGAATGACTCAACCTGGGAATGGCAGGTGATCCAAATCAGGCCAATGGAAAACCTCTCCCAAGATATTATAGTCTTTAGCAGAAGATGGTAACTAAGGGGAGGGCGTCAGCCATTTTGGCAGGTTACTCAGTTTTCCTGGGTCTCTCCCATGTATAATATGCTATTAAACTTTGTGTGATTTCTATTAAAAAAATCAAGTTACCGGAGGACCCAGAGCATGATAACAAATCAGTGAGACGCTGGAACTGGCTCACATATAGTACGCTCATCTCTCCCCAGATCCTCGTGTGCTCACATCATGTGGTACCTTGAAACTGGCCATCGCGGGAATGTTTACACCATGGAAATTGGCAGATGACTTAAGTCAGGTCTTTTTTTTCCTTCCTCCTTGGAGAACCTCCCTAGTACATGCTATTAAATATTTACCAGGATACCACCGGGTAACATTTTTAGAAATATTTAAAACAGTATATCACAGTAACCTTATAAAGGCAAGTATTTGGTGTGATGAACACATTCAGGAACTGAATACTTCTTGAGAGGTTGGAAAGGAATGTGATTAGGGAGGGATACACAATGGCTTCAACTGATCTTGAAATGTTTATTTCTTAAGCTGAGAAACAGGTATGTGAGTGATCATTATTTTAGGCTCTATACTTTGCGTTTTCCTAAAATATTTAGTAAATGATGAGATATAGAAGCCAGCGTTCTCATACAGTACAGTGACTTAGGTTAGACAGGGGAGGCACCACGCTTAGTCTCTATTCTTGAGCCATCCTACCAGCTTGGCAGTGATGGGGAGATCTGTGGTTCTCAGGTTTGGTGACTGAGTAGGCCAGATAAATCTGCAGATCTCTGGGGCTGCACCCAGGTTCCACGTTTGATTCGGAGGTTTCAGAAGAAAAAGGGAGTAAACAGCACAGCAAAGAGGTGAGCTGATCTGAGGGGAATCTTTCAGGTGCTTGTCATGATCATTTATGGATGATCCTTTGTGCTGTGCTGTGCTGTGCTTAGTTGCTCAGTCATGTCTGACTATTTCTGATCCCGTGGACTGTAGCCTGTCAGGCTCCTCTGTCCATGGGGATTCTCCAAGCAAGAATACTGGAGTGGGTTGCCATGCCCTCCTCCAGGGGACTTGCCCAACCCAGGGATCAAACCCAAGTCTCCCACATTGCTGGCAGATTCTTTACCATCTGAGCCACAAGGGAAGTCCAAGCATATTGGAGTGGGTAGACTTATCCCTTCTCCAGGGAATCTTCCTGACTCAGGGATCGAACTGGGGTCTCCTGCATTGCAGGTGGATTCTTTACCAGCTGAGCTACTAAGGAAGCCCGGATGACCCTTTAGCTCTACCTAACTGACTAGGCAATGGCACCCCACTCCAGTACTCTTGCCTGGGAAATCCCATGGATGAAGGAGCCTGGAGGGCTGTAGTCCATGGGGTTGCTGAGGGTCAGACACGACTGAGCGACTTCACTTTCACTTTTCACTTTCATGCATTGGAGAGGGAAATGGCAACCCACTCCAGTGTTCTTGCCTGGAGAATCCCAGGGACGGGGGAGCCTGGTGGGCTGCTGTCTATGGGGTCGCACAGAGTCGGACACGACTGAAATGACTTAGCAGTAGCAGCAACTGACCGCTGGGCTTCCCAGGTGGCTCACTGGGCAAAGAATCCACCTGCAATGCAGGAGATGCAGGACACTTTAGTTCGATTCCTGGGTCAGGAAGATCCCTTGGAGTAGAGCATGGCAAGCCACTTGAATCTTCTTGCCTGGAGAATCCCATGGACAGTGAAGCCTGGTGGGCTACTGTCCACAGGATTGCAAAGTCAGACATGACTGAAGTGAAAGAGCGTACAGGCGCAACTGACCGGTACAGGCCACCCAGCAGGCTGGGGGGTATATTTGGTTACAGGCAGCAAACAGACCTTACATTGTTTAAGTGCTTGCTTCTAGTCAACCTGGGTCATAAAGAAGCTCAGGTTCTTCTAGCAAGGGGCATGTGTAGGAAATGTTAAGGGTAGATTTACAGCAAGCATAGGTCAGGGGATTCTAGGAGGGGAAGAATGTCACTGGGAGGAAATGCCTTAGCATTTCTATTTGGATTTTTGGCTTGTTATCATTCCTAGGTGAGGTGGACCTAAGTGCCTATTTTATTTCCATTCCCCCTTGCTCTTGAAAGCAAGTTAATAAAGCACTGATAGGCTGCTCTGGATTTTGTACCTTACCCGACCTCCTTCCTCCTCTTCCCGTTTAGTGACACTTACAGTTTGCTAAACACACCATGCTGTTTCTGCACATGCTGTTCTCTCTGCCTGGAATCTACTACCCCACCCACAGTCCTTCTCTTTCTCTAAGCTCCTCCTGTGTGGAAACTTCCCTCCCACCCCGCCACATGAGCAGGGTTTCTCACTGTCTCCTCTAGCCCTGCTCTTCCTGGGACATACCTTCATCACTTTTCTTTGCTCATGGCAAGGTAGTGACTGCTCATTGGTCCAGCTCCCCTGCTGTAGTGCTGAGCTGGTTTGTGACAAGGATCCTGTGTTATTTAATTTTCTATCTCCAGGGCCTAACACCTTCTCTTTTACTCTATCTTTTCTCTTCAAAGCTGTCTGCTAACACCCATGCAGAATTTAGCTGAAGGCAAGGAAGCAAGGCAAAGGGCTGGGGGGGGTGGGTGGAATATGCCAAAGACAGGAAAATGGACACTAGTTGGCACAAAATTCTAATCCCACTCATTTGTGGGACTTCACTTGACCTAGTGCAGTCTGTGCAAAATAAACCACCCAAGACACAAAGGCTGGAGGCATGCAGAAGGCAGGGGTGTGGGGATGATAGCAAAGCTCCTCATCTCTCTCTTTCCCTTTCCTCTGTGAACTTCTGCTTTTCTCTGTCTCCTGACCTGGTCTGAAATCTCCTGAATTGTTGTCAATAGCTAGCTCTTTCAAGTGTGTGGTGCCCTGAATTCTGTTCTGAATACAACACTAGTAGGTTCCACTAATTAATTAAATTGTACTTCATAGACTTGGAGTCAGGTCGCTTGAATACAAGATGCAAATTTATGCAACATATGCAAATCACTCATGTTCTCAAATTCCATGAACAAAATCTGGTAGCCTTGAGATAAAAAAGCCCCTGCCAAGCATCGTCTCTTCTAATTATTGCTTAATTCCACCCCCGACCCCCCTTTAACATTGAACTAACACTTTCAGGCTTGGCAGGAACTGGTAGACATGCAATGAGAATCAGTTATAAACAGGAAGTTCCTTAAGGGCAAAGACCCTGTAATCTATTTATTTTATGTTCTCCAGTGGCTCCTAATATATATACACTATCAAGTATTCATGGTCTTGCATGGTGCACTCTACCACCAGTCCTGACTACTAAATTAGGGATGATGCAGATAAAAGTCAGGAGCTCTGTTAGCTCTGCAAAGCATGGCAGCAGAATGTAGGAACAAGGAGATGGTGACTTGCCCTGTTGAATGAATACATGTGGCTACAGAAATTCAAGTTAGTTCAACTTAAATAAAATATTCAAGTTCAGGGCTTCTCTGGTGGTCCATTGGTTAAGAATCTGCCTTGCAATGCAGGGACACTGGTTGGATCCCTGGTCTGGGAAGACCCCATATGTTATGGAGGAAGTAAGCCCACAGGCCACAACTACGGAAGCCCACAAGTCTAGAGTCTGCTACACAACAAGAGAAGCCACTGAAATGAGAAACCAGCACACTGCAGCGAAGAGTAGCTCTTGTTCGCTGCAACTAGAGAAAGCCCACACAGCAACGAGGACCCAGCGCAGACAAAAACAAAGTAATTAAAAATAAATAAATAGTTTTTTTAAATATTCAATTCAGTTCTCAGAATAGCCACATTTTGAGGGTCTAGTAGTTATAGATGGCTGGTGACTTTCTTATTGGGCAGTACAGATATAGGTCATCTCCATCATTTCAGAAATTTCTGTTAGATAAACCTGCTCAAGATCTTTGTCCCTCAGGTGTGGTCTGCTGACCAGCAATATAGTAACACCTGGGCAATTATTGGAAATGCAGGATCTCAGGCCCTACCTCAGGTTCACAGCATCAGAATCTGCATTTTAACAAACTCCCCAGTTCATTCACATGTATATTCGAGTGCAAGGCATCAGTCTACATCTAGAATAGAAATCAGGGGTTCTCATATTTTAGTCTGCATCAGAATCATCTGGAGGGCTGATTAAACACAGATTGCTGGGCAGCAAGGTAAGAGTTTCTGATTTAGTTGGTGTATTCGTTTCCTAGGGCAGTTATAACAAATGACTACAAGTCAGATGGTTTAAAACTAGAGAATTATATTCCTTTTCCCAATTCTGGAGGCTAGAAGCCTGAAATCAGTGTTGGCAAGGCTATGCTCCCTCTGAAACCTTCCTTGGGTAGGAAACAATCCTTCCTTGCCTCTTCCTACCTTCCAGTGGTTTGCTGGCCACCTTTGGTTGGCTTGAAGGTGCGTAACTTCACTTCCCACCTCCATCATCACATGGCATTCTCCTCTTGTGTATCTATGCCTTGTGTCTGTCTCTTCTAACGACACCAGTCATTTTGCATTAAGTTCCCATCCTACTCCAGTATGACCTCGACTTAGCCGATTACATCTTCAATGACCTTATTTTACATTATGATGTACTAGGGGGGTTACGGAGAAGGTGATGGCACCCCACTCCAGTACTCTCACCTGAGAATCCCATGGATGGAGGAGCCTGGTAGGCTACAGTCTATGGGGTCGCTAAGAGTCAGGCACGACTGAGCGACTTCACTTTCACTTTTCACTTTCACGCATTGGAGAAGGAAATGGCAACCCACTCCAGTGTTCTTGCCTGGAGAATCCCAGGAACGGGGGACCCTGGTGAGCTGCCGGCTATGGGGTCGCACAGAGTCAGACGACTGACGTGACAGCAGCAGCAGCAGCAGCAGGGAGTTAAGACTTAAACATTTCTTTTTGGCGGAGGGACATAATCCAACCCATAACAGGTGTCTAGGGTGAAATCTGATGATATGTACTTTTAACAACCTCTGAGGTGATGCTGTTGTTGCTCCAGGGACCACACTTTGAAAACCATAGGTTTAAAATATCTACAAAGCAGAAATACATAGAACTAAAAGTTGGATCATGTTATAGAAACAACTGTGTTCAACTTCCCAAATGTGCAGAATTCCATTTTAAAGCACACTTGAAAGATTGCCATCCAGCCTGTGCATGAATACTTCCAATGACAGGGTTCTCCTTACTAGCAGAACAGCCTTCTCCACAGCTATGCCTGTGAAAATTCACACCCTTTGAACTTCCTGAATATCTGATATATCTAGATATATCTAGATATTTGATGGCAACTGAATGTTTCAACATTGAACTCTACATTTCCTCTGTGTGACAGAGTTCCTGGAGTCCTCTAGATTCTGGCTTGCTCCAGACAGCAAGTTTTTAGGGGTGATAATCATGCCTCCCACTGGTTATGAATTAATTAGAAATAGACACAGGAATCCAACTGATGATGATCAAATAGCCAGGTTTATTTCCAGTAAATAATCAGTGGAAAGTAGAACCTGGACCTTGACCATAATTAGCCTTCTTACTAAGCACTACCTAGTTGACTTCATATGACACAGTCAGATACAGAGACGCAGGACGACGGAAGCAGGGCTTACCCTTAAAGCCCTACATTTTGTGCAGGGCTTTAAGGAGAAGTGTTATAGCTATTACCACAAAAAGAAAGATACCACCATTAGGAGAGGGCCAATTTCCCTCAAAGAGAAAGGAAAAATACCTAGCTTCTCTTCCCTCCGAACTCACCCACCCATTAAGACCTTCTTTCTCTTCTGACTAGATTTAGCATCTATATGGCATTCATCTCTACTAGTCTCCTCCTTTCAAAAAGAGCCCTGATGTTGTTCACAAAAGCCCCTCTCTTCCATACTGCCTAAATGTCTCAGGAAACTGATTCTATTCTCAAGCCAGAGTAATTCTAATCTGCTTGCAAGTGATTGGTTCAGAATGTAAGCTTAAGCCAATCAGTTCATGGTATTATCCTAGAGCCTGCTGTTGGACCAGGGATGGGTGCAGGATACATATTAGCTTAATTAGACTGAAGGTGAGAACTTTTATTCACTGGTTAGAAGACAGATTTTCTAATGAGGAAGCATTTTGTCCCAGGACAGATGGTAGCCCTCTTCTAACCATAAGAGGAGAGGGTTTGAAGAAAAAGTTTCTACCTAGAAGCTAGAAGAGTTCAAAGTAGAGCAGAGATGTAGGTCCCTCACTTCAGTTATGACATGTTTGCACTACCTTTGAATTTATTACATTGTTACAAAGGACACTAAATTTCCTTATTGTTTAAGCTAGTTACATCAGTGTTTTTGTCATTTCCAGGTAAAATATTTAACAATAAAATACTCAAATATTATTCCCATAGGTTAGAAGTTGCCTCGTGGAAACCTAAAGAAACAGAATCAAGTCTCCACCTACCAATGCTCCACTTTAATTAATTAATTCTGCTGTTAAAGTACGTGCCTTCACTGGACAGATTATTCCAGACACAGTGCTACCATCAGCTCCCAGGATCCAGCATCATACCTACTATGGAATACAACTAAGCAATCATTTATTGAACATATGCAGCTGGAGACTGCATTAACATTTTTATCAGACACATAATAGTTGTCATATTAAGTTCGGATGAAATAAAACCCCTGGAACATTTTTATAAAAATTTATGTCAAAGCTGTCTGTCTCAACCCTGTATCTGAGCAGTTGCATTGTATATGGTGTGTTTTTTTTTGAAAAAAATTTAACCTAAATAAAAGCCTTGATATTTATTGCTATTCAAGTGTTTCTAGGAGAGTCCAGCCTGTGTTGCACTCAGTTGAGACAATTTTTAATTGGGTCCCATCATTTGTCATGTCAGCTATTCTTCCTATTTTGGAAACAACTTCAAAAGAGATACACATTCCTTCCATATCATCATATGAATCCAATAGCAAAATGTGGACTGAAACAGCAGCAAGAAGAGAAGACCAACTCTAGGTTCATCCGTTTTTGCCAGACGTAACCACTCTATTTCTTTCCTTGCAATCCTAACTTGGCTGGTAAAATAAGAATTTCTGCCCTTCCAGAAATGTCAGGATTATAATGTCTGCCACTTTTAGCCCACTCCATCTACGTCTAACCATGCTTGGTGAATTTGGGGGAAGGCACTGCAAATGCTGCCTGAATCCTCTCTGAGTTCTTTGAAGTTTCTCTCAGTCTCTCTGCTCAGGACACATTAAATCTCTTCCACCAAGCCCTGAGCTGCCTCCTAGGGGGAAACCTGCAGTGGTCCAGTTAAGCCCATGACTGGACAGGGTGTTGGAATATTAGGAATGATTAGGGGTTAGATTGTGGGCATATTACCAACCATAGTCTCCCATCAGTTTTACCAAAAACAAAGCTGAGGGTTTTTTTCTCTATTGGGTTGACATTTGCATTTACTTTTCTGTTGCTTCAGAATTTATACAGATACACGTAACAGCAATTTATTATTAATAAACAGTTAGCAAAGCTCAGTCTTAGCACTTACATTTAATTGTCTGATGACTTCAAATCCATCAAGATATATAGCTATTGAGGCCTACGAATGAATCAAAATTAAACCAGGTCTATGATAGTCCCCTACTCTGACAATATAACACTCCAACTCAAAAGGGAAAATAAGTGAATTTGGTATGACTTATTTTGAGTAAACTCATCCTAATTTGAAATGATTACTTTCTTAGTTTGGACTTGTTATAACAGACTGCCATAGACAAGGTGGCTTAAACAACAGAAATTTATTCCTCACAGTTCTATTTCACCTTTCCTTCCCAGGCACACAGACCCACTCTATTTCTCTGCCGCCACTCTCACATCTTACCAGAGCTAAGTGACTAAATCTGGCTGATGCAATGTGAGCTTAAGTAACATACACCACTTTTAGGCCTGGCCCTTAAAGATGTCCTTATGATCTCTCCATTGCCACCTCCAATGTCTTTCTGGTCTGGGTAGCAGAAAGCAAAGGACTGCAAAGTCTAGCCGATGATGGAAGGAGCCCAGATCCCTGAGTTACCACCTAAGGAGAGCTGCCAAAAACAGCTCCCTGGCCAAAGAACACCTGGCTACCTTAGACTGGTAAGAAGCAAACTTATCTTAAGACACTGTAATTTGACGTCTTTTGTCTAATGACTAGTTTTAATTACACTGCCTGATTCAGATGTCTCACCCTTCTTTCTCATGCAACACATATGCCTCCCAGCTGCTTATAACTGAAGTAGGGGAGGAGATAGAAATAATGGCTGAGATTGAATTTCTCACTGGCTCAATGGGATCCTGAAAATTGTATTTCATTTGACTTAAAGAAAATGCATTACTTGGAAACAAGACTTGACTACCCAAATTCCTTTTTCTTTCTGGAAAAAACATAATTGAGGAATCTGACCTCTCTGACTGACAAGATTCCCCGTGATATACCTAACAGCAATTCTTTCCACCAAAGTAGGTGTCAGCTTCCTGAAGCCCCACACCCATCCTTTTATTTTCAGCCCCTCTCAGTCCTTCAAGGGTATGGACAACGCCCTAGAAGTGGCTTATGGGTAGCAAAGAGTTAAGCCTTTCCTTCAGGTCTTTAGCTTCTTCGTCAATTAATTAGATTGGAATTTCAACTTCAGGCTGCTCAGCTGGTCTCTAGTAGCGCTGTCACTCGAAATACTGCCCACCACACATGTGCTTTTGACAGCAAGAGCCGCTCAAAAGCCTCTCCACGCCTCTATTTCAGGAATAATCCAAGGAAAGGGCTGATACCTGTGAAAACTGAGTGCTGAAGTCCTCTCTGTCCACCACTTCAAAGGAATAACTACCCTCAGCCTGCATTTATTTTGTGCTATAGCTCTTCTTTTTCAATGAAAAGTCCCTGTTCTCTATTCATTATAAGAATAAAGAGCTTTTCAAGTGTGAGTTGCTAAACCCAGAAGGGAGCAGAGCTATTTTTAAGAGGGTTTCAACTCTGAGCTGCTGCACCAGGCCAGCCTGCCAGCCGCGGAGGTCTTCCAGGGAGGCTGAAGGCAATCACAAGCCTCTCTTTAGGAGAGGACATTTAGGAAGGAAGTTCCTGGGGCAGAAGCATCCAGCTCTCTGGCCCACAGACAGCCCTGGTGCCTTCATACCTGGCTCCTCCAGGCAAAACCGCGCAAGGGGGTCGGGGGAGTAGTTTTTATTCTCACTCATCTGAGGTTTGCCTGCTGCCTTAGGTTTCTCACATGCACTTCCTCCAAATAGGAAACAATCTGCTTGATTCTCATCCGGGAGCACAGGGAGGAGGGGGGCGCCTTTATGTCCTCTCCTATCTTCGTCAAGCCATATGCAACTGGCAGCCACCACGCTTCTCTCTGTGGGAAGAGGATAATCAGAGCCGGATTCCGAATGAAAGGGGAAGCATGCAGAGTCGCCTGCCTCTCGTCCAACAGCAGTGGAATCCTTGTGGCCCAGGCCAGGCCAGAGCTCTTCTGAAGTCAGTGTACTTGAGGGGCGGGGTTGGGCTCACAGATTTTAGAGCTAGAGGACCTGGGTTCAAGTCTCACGGCTGGGAGCCTCTGTTCCCTCAGGGTAAAAGGAGGACAATGTTACCATTCTCTCAGAGGTGTTGCAATTGAGGATTATCCATCCTCTAGTTGGGTACAGAAAGGTTTGTCAACTCTGCCATGGCACATGTGTATTAATCATTGATCCGAAGGCTTAGATATGCACTCTAATTTATTTCAAGAACAGAAAACGGTGCTGCAGGATGGCAAAGGAGATATTGTCAGTTTGATAGAAACTATTAATGAAAAGACACTATTAATATAAAAGACACAGGTTCGAAGGGCATGAACCCACTCTAGTATTCTTGCTTGGAGAATCCCATGGAGAGAGGAGCCTGGTTACGTTCCATAGAGTTGCAGAGTCAGACACACCTGAAGAGACTTAGCACAGCAGACATTAATGATTCAGTAGGACTGAGATTATGTCTTCTATCTCCCCATCACATTAAGTTTTCCACCATAGAAAAGGAATAGGGAATTAAAACTATTTCATTATTCTGGTAACTACTGGGAGTAAAAGATTGAATATATGCTAAAAGATGATATGGAACAAAAATGCTTAACTAATTTCATGCAAAGAATGGCTAAAGAAAATAGAAAAACATATTTGATTATGATGCACCTTGAACCACAGAGGTATAGAGCTTAGAAAGATATGCTTCCATAAAGAAAAAAATTTTAAGAAAAAAAAAAACAGGAAAAATACAGGCAAAATACAATGATTAGACCTAAGGGCAAAGAGTGCATATACATGGAGGTGATAAAGTTATAAAGATGAGGCAACCAATAAAACTCTGAGCTTCCAGGAGGCCAAAGCAAAAAGGGAATATGATGTTACCAAATTTATATCCTATATGAGGAACCCCCTACTGCTACCAATGCCTTATCCTTTTTTATCATAAGATTTATAAGCATAGATATTTATCTTCAGGAAGAGAATACTTAGGGAGTTTCATTATGGTCTTCTTTGTGTATTTGATGGGCTGCCAAGTACAAAAAGGAAAGATTGCTTTGGGTAATTCCAGACCACAAAACTAGAATCAATGAGAGTAAGTTAAGGAGAACAGATTTTAGTTAAAAATAAAGAACTTTCTAACAATTAGAGTTGTCCATAAATGGAATGAACTGTCTGGCAAAGAAGTGAGCTCCCTGTTACTGGAAGTGATCAAACAGAGGCTGGCTAACCATCTGTTAAGGATAAAAAGGATTTGTGCATAACGAGAGAATTATGCAACAACATAATACAAGATTCTTCATGACAGTTTTATTTATAATCATAGGAAAGAAAATAGGATCAACCTACATGCCCAACAATAGGGGATTGGTTAGATTATTTAAGGTACTCTCACACCATTTATTTTTTACAGATTTTACATAGCAATAAAATAATGACATTAAAAATGCTTATAATCTATTACTAAGTTAAAAACAGTCTACACAAAATAGCATATATATTGTGATACCATTTTGTAAAGAAAATTTCTGTGTAGAAAAATAACTCTAAAGAGTGCATACAAGAAAACATTAATAGTAATTACTCTGAGTGTTTGAATTATGGGTGATTTTCCTTTCCTGGGCTTCTCACAGGTTTCCAAGTTTTCTACTTTAAGCATTTACCACTTATGTTATTAGGGGGGAAAAGTAAAACAAAAAGAACTTCCAAAGGGTCTCTTATTAACTAGTAGTTTGAAATATATAATGTCTATAATTTTTAAAATCTAATATTTTATAATTTTAATTTTAAACAGGTTAATTTTTTCTCTTATAAAATAACTTGTCTTTTAAAAAGATTTCTATCAAATATAAACACCTCCCTACCAAAAAAATTGACTTAAATTATGAGGTTTTGGCATAAATGCAGTTCTGATTGCTATGGTCATTTTCATCTGAAGTCTCTTTTGGAAATATGTGGGATATAAATTTAAAAGTTTGTATGTTAAAGTAGAAAGAGCTTAAGATTTGGAGTCAGATAGCCCAGGGACTCAAATTTTGGCTCTGTTGCATACCAACTCAGTTTATTCTATTTTAATTTGGGATAATAATAATAGGTAAGATTTGTAGAAGATTCCCTATATGTCAGGCACTGTTTAAGTGCTTTATGTGCAATGGAATCTTCAAAACAATCCTCTGAGGTGAATTCTATTCTTCTTATTTTTCAGATGATAAAGTTAAAGTGCAGAAAATTTCAATATCTTGCCAAGGCAGAGAGCTAGAAAGTATGGAGTGAAATTTCAATGTCAAGCAGTTCAACCTTAGAATCCAGGGGGTTAACCATTATGATACACTGCCTTACAGAACAGTGAAAGGACTGAGTAAATCAGTAGGTGTAAAGTACCTAGCAGAAAATTGGGCAGTGCGTGTATTAAGTTTCTCTCTAAACTTCTCCATAGCTCTTTGCTCCAGAAAGACTTTTAATTATCTTCCCCAAGACTGCATTCAATTAACACATTGAAGGAAGTGTGGCTCTGTGGTAGGTAGTCTTATGAGTGTATTATCAACGGCACTCATGTCAAACTTAGGGAGATCAGAAGTCATATCCCACAGGACTCTATTCTGGGACTGATTCTTTAATATTTCATCAATGATTTACATGGATAGAACAGAAAATAAGCTCCTAGAGCTGACAGATGATACATGCTGTTAGCAGATGACACCCATCGTCAGTTAGGAAGGCGGGCATCCAGGACAGGATTAGAATTCCAAATGGCCTGGCAAGATGGAGAAGAGGTGGAGGCAGAGAGAATGAACTTCATTAGCAACTAGCACAGAGTAATATGTTTATTAAGAGGGAAAACATTATATACTCGCATAACAAGGGCATGACTTAACAACGAATGATTGTTGCTGGAAAGAGTTAACGGTTAAAGTTGCTCATAAGCTGCTGGAAATGAGACAGAAAGTTGAGTATGATTCTGGAAATGTATGAAAAAATAGGACTAGGTGGGGGTAAATAATTTTTCCGATTACATGCCATATTTTAAAAACTCTCTTCAAGTGCTGTTTTTTCCCCCTTTTTCTTCAACAGTGTTCTGGACATCTTGGAAAAGGTATATGGAAAGTAACAGAAATCCTGACAATTGGAAAATAAAACCTGAAGGGCTAGGAACCGGGAACTTCTCAATGAAGAAGGCAAGAGTTGTTGACAATTCATGTAAGAATTCTTGATGAAGCAGCCTCTGTGTGTCAGTCTGTGCTGGGTGCTGAGAGGCAAAGATAATCAAATCTGGTTTCTGGCCTTGAGAAACTCAGAGACAAGAGGATAATCACTGTTAAGTTTCTGAAGACTCTTATTTAGTATTCTGATATTTGTGTGATTTCCCGGCTAACTCCTACACCTTTCCTGTATCTCCCCTTTCTTCCCTTCTTTTCTCATTTCCTTTTCTTTATTCTTTCCCTTCGCTAGACTTTAGGCCTGTTATTGGAGCCCACCAGCATGCCAGGAGTAGCTGGGAGTATTCAGCGGAGCCCCATCTGAGACTCTGCCAGAACACAAAGCCTCTCTCTTCTTAAGGTATTTCTATAAATTTATCTTTCACTCTACATGTACTCCAATAAAACTGCAAGCAATAAAGCAAGCCTGGGAGAGAGAAAAATAGGTTCCCAGATGGCAAATAGATCAGTTTGGCTAGAGAAAATGCTAGAGTAGACATATTATGAATTTTATAATATTAAGGAATTTGAACTTTCTCTTGTTGATGACAGAAAATCAATCAAAGTTTGTGAGAAAGGGAGTGACAAGATCAATTTAGGGTTTTGGGAAGAGTAATCTTATTGTAGTAGACAGAATGGGTTGTTAGGAGACATTCTGGAGGCAAGCGTCTCTCAAAAGATGGTTATTATGCTATAAAAAATAAGGACCAGGAAGTCAGGCAATCTGAAGAGTTAGAAGAGAAAGGGACATATAGAGATGAGAGACACTGTAAAGGAAAAATCAGTATGATCTGGTGCCTAAATAAGTACAAGCATCAAAGGAGCAAGGAACTGAAAACAACCCATAGGTGGTAGACAAGGGGGTCTGGAAAATGAAAATATCATTAACCAACATGGGGCAGTGGAAGCTGAAGGTGGCCTGTGGTAAGGGAATCAACGCTAGACAGCTTGTCTTTGTGCTGATGGAACATATAAACAAAAGTCATATATCCAGCAGGGAGCTAGGAATAGATTTCCTAGGTGATCATCCTCACAGAGGTAATAGGGTGTTTTAGACACCTCCACCTGAATATCCCACTGACACATCACATTCTACATGCCTAAAACTGAGCTCGACTGTCATTCACAAGCACAAAGCTTAATTTACATTTCTCTTCAATGTTAGGCATGCTTTTAAACACCCAGGCTATTTAAACTCAGTCATTTCTGGTGCTTTAATCCCCCACCCTTTCTGCTCCCATGATCAACTAGTTACTCAATTGCTTCTGAGAGATCAATATGTTGTACATCAATTCCTATTGCCATAATCAAAGCTTGCGTGATTTATTCCCTTAACTATCATACAGTTTTATAATAGGTTTTCTTGCCTGTATTTTTCCACTGTTTACAGATTGAAATTCAGAGTCTTCCAGGAATGAACATACCTGTCCAACCTGATCCCTGAGAATATCTACACATAGCCAAGGTGAAAGCTCCACCTCCTTGCCTTTCTTTAATGATGCCAGGCATTTCTATGCCTGGGGTGCCTCTACTGATGCTGTTCCATTATTTTGGAATAACTTTTTCCACTTAAGGATAGTATCTTTCACAGTTCTGAGTCACATGCCAGTCCCATTGTGAGGGCTTCCTGACCACCCATTGCTTGTCTCTCTTCACTCTCACTGCTTTTTGTGAAAGCAAGAACCTGAACCAGGAGGTGGGAGTAGACAGGGGAAGAAGCAAAGAATAGTATGAAAATCTAAGCAAAGCATTGTGGGGAAGGGGACACAGAGAAGGGAGAAGTTCAAGATAAAATGACAGTCTTGGTCAGCCCTGGCTGACTGGGGAGGATTACAGCAAGGAAAAAAAAAAGATTACTTGGGCTTTGAGTTTGTTCTAGAGTTGACATACCAGCAATGAATCCTAACTGAGCTGATAATTTAGAAGTCTTACAGAAATAAAAAGGGTGGTTGGGCTAGAGAAAAACATGTGGGGTTTATATGTAAAGAGATAGTACTAGATGCATGGGGAATCAAGGAATGGAAAAGATCTCCAGAGGAAAGTCTGTCAGATAGAAGGTTGAAGACAGAGCTACAAACAGATTACCAATTTCTAAAATGAGAGGAAGATATTCAACTAGCAAAAGAGCCAAAGACTGGCTACTGAGAAAATATTACATATTTTACTTTTCCTGAAAGGCAAGCTTTTTGTTTGTCTGTTTGTTTTTAACCTTTTATGGGAAACTTTTTTTATTTTGACCATGCTGCATGGCTTGTGGGGTCTTAGTTTCCCAGCCAGGGATTGAACCCAGGCCACAGCAGTGAAAGCACCAAATCCCATAGGAAACTTTTAATTTCTGAGATGTTGTGCTTCTGATTTATGGAAACTGCTGGTTCTCTGCTCAAATTGGATCCCTTTTAATTACAAATCTTGATACTCAGTGGTACGAAAATTAGTATTCCAATATTACATGAGGATATCCAAATAAAACCAACAACCACCAAATATTAGGCTGTAGAATTTAAAGCGAAGTGGGAGAATAGGGGCTGCTTTTCACATAATCTGATAACATATTGGGGGTAAGGTGGAGGTCTAGAATAAGATGTGTTAAAATGGATTCGATTTGTCCAAAACACAGGTTTTGATAGAACTTATGTTTAGCACAGGGGATCTTTGTTGCTTTTGAGGAATTTCTTAAAATAAAAATATTATTAAACTACATGCTTGTTGTAAAAATAACTCAAGCAATCCATATAGAAGTAAATATGACAACACCCTAGGGGAATTCCCTGAGTATCTAGTGGTTAGGACTCTGTGCTTTCACTGTTGAGGGCCCAGGTTCGATCCCTGGTTGGGGAACTAAAATCCCATAAGTTGCAAGGCAGGGCCCCCAAAAGAGAAAAGCCCATCACAATAAACAGTGTGGCATATACCCTTCTAGGCTTTTCAGAATACACACACAATCATATATGCATGTACCTTTTCTAAATGTAACATGTCCCACTCCCACCATCTAATTTCCCCTAAAAATAACACGCTATAGCAATGAACAGGTGGCGCTAGTGGTAAAAAACACCTGCCTGCCAGTGCAGGAAACCTAAGAGATGGGGGTTTCATCCCTGGGTCGGGACGATCCCCTGGAGGAGGGCATGGCGACCCACTCCAGTATTCTTGCCTGGAGAAGCCCATGGACAGAGGAGCTGGCAGGCCACAATCCATAGAGTCTCAAAGAGTTGGGCAGGACAGACATGACTTAGCACACACACATAGCAATGAACAATTACATTAATAAACATTTTATTTGTATAGCACATCCACACACATTATATTTCACATGCATTATCTCCTGGATCTTTACTCCGATGTTCGGAAGTAGGCAGGGTGGGATTATTGGTATCATTTTATAGACAATATCATTTGTCTAAAGTCTCAAAGCTACTATGCTGAAGAATTTACAGGTGGACTTGGGTTCTCCATCCCAAACAACATGTTTATTTCCTACATCACGTGGTTTCCCACAGTGAGTTTTGCATATCCAGGTCTTCCCAGCCTCAGCCAAAGTGTCCTACAGAGTTTATCAGCTAACAGCTTGAATTAAGATACTTCTGAACATCACCACACGGCTGCCTAGTAGTTTTCTTGAGATGGGAAAAATGTGGCCTTGTCAGCTTGATCTGCCAAGTATATGGATTACAGATTGAAAGTGATGACAATGGAGGGTACAATGAAAATTTTACAGAATCCCACACTGATGTCCCTATATGTAACACTGATATCTTTGTATGTAATCCAGCTAATAAATTATGCTGAAAATGGGCACATCTACTACTGAACAATGTGTTATTTAAAAAAAAGACAATAGGCCCCAAACGGAGTCATTTAGGATAAGCCCCATATCACCATCAGTTCAGTTCAGTTCAGTTCAGTCGCTCAGTCGCGTCAGACTCTTTGCGACCCCATGAATCGCAGCACGCCAGGCCTCCCTGTTCATCACCATCTCTCGGAGTTCACTCAGACTCATGTCCATCAAGTCCGTGATGCCATCCAGCCATCTCACACGTGGTTTCCCACAGTGAGTTTTGCATATCCAGGTCTTCCCAGCCTCAGCCAAAGTGTCCTACAGAGTTTATCAGCTAACAGCTTGAATTAAGATACTTCTGAACATCACCACACGGCTGCCTAGTAGTTTTCTTGAGATGGGAAAAATGTGGCCTTGTCAGCTTGATCTGCCAAGTATATGGATTACAGATTGAAAGTGATGACAATGGAGGGTACAATGAAAATTTTACAGAATCCCACACTGATGTCCCTATATGTAACACTGATATCTTTGTATGTAATCCAGCTAATAAATTATGCTGAAAATGGGCACATCTACTACTGAACAATGTGTTATTTAAAAAAAAGACAATAGGCCCCAAACGGAGTCATTTAGGATAAGCCCCATATCACCATCAGTTCAGTTCAGTTCAGTTCAGTCGCTCAGTCGCGTCAGACTCTTTGCGACCCCATGAATCGCAGCACACCAGGCCTCCCTGTTCATCACCATCTCTCGGAGTTCACTCAGACTCATGTCCATCAAGTCCGTGATGCCATCCAGCCATCTCATCCTCGGTCGTCCCCTTCTCCATACTGAGACTTAATTACCGTTTCTGCTCTCTCACAAATGGAATCTTAAACTAGTCAGTCAGGAATCTCCTGATCATCACTAGTTAAGTAATCTGTTTGATAGATCCCCACCATGCCCTAAAGAAAATAACCTTGTAACAACCAATTCATTCTTTTGCTTAACAAAAAAGGGCTGCTCCTTTCTGCATATAATAACAGTCTTTTTGGTATAGCTCCTTGGAGCTCCTTTCTATCTGCTCAATTGAATGTTGCCAGATCCAAACCCATTTTTTCTCAAATGAACTCTTAAAATTTTTAATACATTTCAGTTTAACTTTTAACAGTTCTAATGAAGAGGAATTTGAGAGGAGAGATACAAGATGTAGTGTAATGGAAAGAGCACTACTATATTTCATTTCTGAGAAACATATTTTTCCCCACATTTTAATACCTGGAAATAGGCATTCATCTTACCCACGGATCTTTGATTTGGTAAAGAGCAGTAAGTGGAGACTCATTAAAACAACTAAATTCTTCTCTAGACTGCATTTCCCCATCTTGGGCAGTGTTGTGAACATGAGGTGATGCATGCCATGCACAATACAGGCTATACAAGGTGCTCTTAGTGATGACTACCATTTATTGAGGGCTTACCCGATTCCAGTTACTGCTCTTTGCACACTGAGAGGATTTTCTCATTTAATCCTCACAATGAACCTCTAAGAAAAGCCCTATAAATATCTCAATTTTATAGATAAGCAAAGTGAGATTTTAAAAGTTCAAATGAATATGGCTATAGGTTAAAAACTGGTAGTAGCAAGGCTGGGGGTTGAACAAGGTAGGAGGCCAGGGACTCCCAAGTACTATTGACCTACTTGTGACCTATGACTTCACTTCATCATTCTTTTATTTGCCTTCATCCTTTCCCATCCCTCTGCAGGTTTACTAGCTGATTTTGATGTGTGATAAACTCAGATGCCTTCAGGATTATAAACATAGAGCTGGTGAGGGACGGCAGACATTAGAGATGGTGAACAATATGATTCTCAGCCAGGACACCACACACAGACACACACACACACACACACATCCATGCACACATACCACACCACACACCACATACCAGACTGACCTTTGGATGACCTTTGCACAGCAGTAAAAAAATTAAATAACACATCAAATTTATCAAGTCCCCAAGGAAAACAATAGCAACAACAAACTTGGACTGGCTCTTTAAAAAGTAAAACAAATTAAAGTTGTTAGAAATCCTTGAAATCTCAAAAAAGAAATGTACTGACTTCAGCTACCAGTTCAGGGACTTTTGCTAAGTTTCAAAGTGTTAATAATAATATATATTCCAAGTGGATTAGAATGAAAGCTGAGAAAAACTTCAATAAAGCTAAAAGAGACACAAAAAAAGAAGAGAAGCTAGCTCATAATAACTCTACAACATCCCAGAGAGGAGGTCTTCAAAATGGCATTTTAATTAATGCCTCCTACCAAACACAAGGTATTTTCTTTTCTCTCTTGCATCTTTCTCATGCATCAGTTTTGTAGATAGACGGCCCCATTTTACAGATTACACAATTAAGGCTCTAGAGGGGGAAAAACTTGTCCAAGGAGTTCCAAGCCTCCGTTGTTCTAGTACACTCTACTGAGGCAGAAAGCAGACAGGGTAGAGGGTCCTCAGAGAAAGAGAACCAGGCAGTTTTCTTGATATTAGAGAAGCCAATTTTGGCCTAAGCCACTCTGTGAGGTAGATCGCATATTAAAAAGCAGAGATATCACGCTGACAACAAATGTCCATCTAGTCAAAACTATGACTTTTTTCAGTAGTCATGTACAGATGAGAGAGTTGACCATGAAGTAGGCTGAGTACTGAAGAACTGATGCTTTCAAACTGTGGTGCTGGAAAAGACTCTTGAGAGTCCCTTGGACTGCAAGGAGATCCAACCAGTCAATCCTAAAAGAAATCAACCCTGAATATTCATTGGAAGGACTGATGCTGAAGCTGAAGCTTCAGTACTTTGGCCACCTGATGCAAAAAGCCAACTCACTGAAAAAGGCTCTGATGCTGAGAAAGGTTGAAGAAGGAGGGAAAGGGGACAACAGAAGACAAGATGGTTGAATTGCTTCACTGACTCAACGGACATGAGTTTGAACAAGCTTCGGGAGACAGTGAAGGACAGGAAAGCCTGGCGTGCTGCAGTCCATGGGGTTGCAAAGAGTCGGACACGCCTGAACAGCTGAACTACAACAACCAAAAGAGTCCCAGTGCCTCCTCAAGGGATACACATCACAACCTGATACGAACTTTTGGGTTCTGCAGGAACTAAGGCTCCCACCCAGGTGGAGCACTGTAACTACATGCTGAGACCACAGACCGGTCAGAGCCTAAGATATGATGACGGTGACATTTTCTGACCCTTGAGACTTCAGTCAACTAAAGCCAGCACTCTGCCAGTCTTTTCCCCAGTTCTATGCTGAATTCTGCTCTGCTCAAGCCCCTGTATCAGTATGCATACACTGCCCAGGCCCCCTTCATGGACATGCATGCACCTTTAGCCTAGAACTTCTCCAGTTTTGCAATACAGGGAGACTGCAATTTTGCTTCTCTGGGAAAGGGCCCCAGTGACCACCTGACTTGCTGCAAGTAATAAATCCTTCCTTCTCCTGATCTTTGGCTAGATACCCAGCAAGAGGCAAACTCTGTTTTTGGGTAACAGAACAGTATCATGAAGCCAATGATGACCCTCAGTTGTTCTTTTCAAAGCCTTAAATCTGACTGTATTCATGGTTTGTATTCTCTTTCTTAAAGAGAGTCCTCCAAATTGTACAAACACTGGGCTCCCTCAAGCCCTGGATCCACACCTGTATGGGAATCAAAAGTCTGTTATAATAGCCGACTTGAGTAAGTCAACCTCTGACTCCAGCTCTCTCCGGACAGAAGAGAATGCCTCGGATGCCAGGATCTCCAGCTAGATCCAGGACAGCGGGACTACAGACATCCTGCATTTCTCCTGGAGGCCTTCTCTGTCAGTGTAGTGATTAACTCTCCTGTGCTGGCTCACCACACAGAGATGCTTGGAGGGCAAGGTTGACTATATTTTTACAGCTTTGGTTTTTCTATTAATTGTGAAGTTGGCCCTTGCCTACAGGAAATAAGATTCCAAAAGAAAGGGGAGTGGATCCCTTCCAGACCTCTACAAGACTCAGATTATACCAAACCAAGAGCAAAAACCCTTTTTAGCATTTGAAAGGGAAGGCAATTGTATTACTAAGCCTCACTCAACCGCCTCCAGACTTTTCTCAGCCAGAGAACAAAGGGAAAAAAGCAAACACCACTTCACACCCTCATTCACTGGAGGTTAAAAGAGACCTCCCACTAGACAAAAGTCCTTCTAAAGGTCAGCTTGGGAGGGTATTGAAGAGGAGGGCACTGGCCAGGGGACAAAATGTTTACCATCACTCTGAGGCGGGCTGTTTCTGTTTTCCTTTCAGCACGTGCATGGGGTACATCTGTCAGAATTGGACATTTTCATCCTGATTTGCTTGCTGGTGGCCAAATTATACTTCCTTGGACCTCAGTTTTTTTCAGATTCTTGATTCCCATTGAACTAAGAAAGAAGGGGTACCCTGAGCCAGGACAGCACCCTGGGGATGATTATTCCTTCATATTCATCAAGTCAACAGCTCTCACTGATGTGTGCAATGTGTCAAACACTGTGCGAGGTGCTGGAAGGATGTAACAATGCAAAAGCTGAAGCAGTGCCTGAAAACTTCAGTCCAGTCAGACTGCTGTTAAATAACGAAACACATACACTCCGTTGTTAAATACAACTAGTCATGTCCGACTCTTGGAGATCCCATGGACTGTAGCCCACCAGGCTCCTCTATCCATGGAATTCTCCAGGCAAGAATACTGGAGTGGGTTGCCATTCCCTTCTCCTGGGGATCTTCCTGACTCAGGATTGAACCCGGGTCTCCTGCATTGCAGGCAGATTCTTTACCATCTGGGCCACAGGAACATGATAAAGGTTTGAAGGAGCACAGTGTGCAAAGAGAGCTTAGCATGAGAGTGGCTGACATCACATGGGTTGTAAGAGAGGGGAATTTTTTGAGGAAGTGAAGGAGTTCTCTATGCACTAAGGAGGTGGACTTCCCATGTGGTTCTAATGGTAAAGAACCTGCCTGCCAATGCAGGAGATGTAAGAGAGGCAGGTTTGAGCCCTGGGTTGGAAAGATGCCCTGGAGTGGGGTATGGCAACCCATGCCAATGTTCTTGCTTGGAGAATCGATGGACAGAGAAGACTTGCAGCCTATGGCCTATAGGGTTGCAGATGGACACAGCTGACTAGCAGGCACTAAGTCACTTAGTCTCCTGCATTGCAGGCGGATTCTTTACTAGCTGAGCCACAAAAGAAGCCCTAGCAGGCACACAGAAAAGCTGAAATCATGCTGTTACAGGGGAGCAGCAGGCAAAAACTCCCAGGGACTTCATTGCCTGGCACAGGAATTAGAAGAATACTAATGTGGTTGGAGCCCAGTGGGCAAGCCAAATTGGGGCTGGGAACTAGGCAGGAGGGGGATATGGTAGGGCTTTGAATTCTGTAGGCTTTTGCCTTCTATCTGCAAAGCAATGGGAAGCTAGTTAAGAATTTAATGAGGGAACATGACTTACATGGTTTGCAGTATAGAGAAAGAGTTTTAGGGGCCAAGAGATTGATATAGGAAGACTAGATATTCAGTTCAGTTCAGTTCAGTCACTCAGTAGGGTCTGACTGTTTGCAACCCCATGGACTGCAGCACCCCAGTCTTCCCTGTCCATTGCCAACACCCGGAGCTTACTCATACTCGTGTATAAAGTCTGTCATTGTTTCCACTGTTTCCCCATCTATTTCCCATGAAGTGATGGGACCAGATGTCATGATCTTCGTTTTCTGAATGTTGAGCTTTAAGCCAACTTTTTCACTCTCCTCTTTCACTTTCATCAAGAGGCTTTTTAGTTCCTCTTCACTTTCTGCCATAAGGGTGATGTCATCTGCATATCTGAGGTTATTGATACTTCTCCTGGCAATCTTGATTCCAGCTTGTGCTTCTTCCAGCGCAGCGTCTCTCATGATGTACTCTGGATAGAAGTTAAATAAGCAGGGTGACAATATACAGCCTTGACATATTCCTTTCTTGATTTGGAACTGGTCTGTTGTTTCATGTCCAATTCTAACTATTGCTTCTTGACCTGCATACAGATTTCTCAGGAGGCAGGTAAGGTGGTCTGGTATTCCCATCGCTTGAAGAATTTTCCACAGTTTGTTGTGATTTACACAACTATTTTTCCTATTTGGAACCAGTCTGTTGTTCCATGTCCAGTTCTAACTGTTGCTTCCTGATCTGCATACAGATTTCTCAAGAGGCTCAGATAGTCTGGTATTCCCATCTTTCTCAGAATTTTCCACTTTTGGAGAAATCTAGGACTGTGTACTCAGACTTGTCTATCTCTTTTTTCTTCACTTACTCCTTTTGGAGTATTATGTATTTTAATGTTTTTAAATACCACATATTTACTGAGAACTTTGAAAATTATTCTTAGTGCAAAAACATTACTATTACTTAAGACCAGTATAGGTAGATATCATATTTTATGTATACATATATATGTATATAATACACATCATACATAATGTGTTCTAAACTGAGCATTTGATAAGTAACACAAAACTTTCTTCTCCAACTCCTCCATATCATTAATGTAAATCCTACTTAATTTTCCAGGTGGGGAGATCAACAATTTCACTGTCATCCTCGATAACTTACTCCATGGTTTATAAAGCCCTAAAGGAACTCTCCTTTATGTTACCTTTCTGACTTCAACTTCCCTTACTTTCTCTTTAGATATTTTTGTTCCTATCCCATTGAATCATTTTATATTCATCAAATACAAACAGGCTAATTCTCACCTCAGGGCTTATGTGGGAGTTAAAGAAATTCCTTTAATTCATTTAAGCCTTTACTTAAGAGTTTCATATAAATCAGTTTCCTTTGCATATATGATATCCCTGATCTCTGCTTTATATATTTCTTGATACTCATAAATGCTAAATCCTTTAGGTATCTGTTTATCTTAGGTCTACCTCAATACACTGTAAATTCCATTAGGATAGACTTTTTTTGTCTTCACTGCCATAAGCTGTGTCTAATGCAAAGTACAAGGCTTGGTAAGTAGTATATAAATAAATTAATATGCAAAGTGACATGTGATACTCAGGACAAGGAAATTTTTTTAGGAAAAATATGATTTCATTATTAACTCTTATCTACTTCTGGAACATGAAAACAGAGATGAACAGTACATACATAAACCTCCGTATAAGTATGGAGTTATAGAAATTTTAAATTCAAGCAATATATTATTTTAGAAACAGTGTCAGACTATTTTTTTGGGCTCCAAAATCACTGCAGATGGTGACTGCAGCCATGAAATTAGGAGACACTTACTCCTTGGAAGAAAAGTTATGACCAACCTAGATAGTATATTCAAAAGCAGAGACATTACTTTGCCGACTAAGGTCTGTCTAGTCAAGGCTATGGTTTTTCCTGTGGTCATGTATGGATGTGAACGTT
>SJYX01024599.1:58435-74525 GCA_006410675.1 Oreotragus oreotragus
GAAGAAAGCTGAGCACCGAAGAATTGATGCTTTTGAACTGTGGTGTTGGAGAAGACTCTTGAGAGTCCCTTGGACTGCAAGGAGATCCAACCAGTCCATTCTGAAGGAGATCAACCCTGGAATTTCTTTGGAAGGAATGCTAAAGCTGAAACTTCAGTACTTTGGCCACCTCATGAGAAGAGTTGACTCGTTGGAAAAGACTCTGATGCTGGGAGGGATTGGGGGCAGGAGGAGAAGGGGATAACAGAGGATGAGATGGCTGGATGTCATCACGGTCGATGGACATGAGTCTGAGTGAACTCCGAGAGATGGTGATGAACAGGGAGGCCTGGCATGCTGCGATTCATGGGGTCACAAAGAGTCAGACATGACTGAGTGACTGAACTGTACTGAACTGGTTATTTATTAAATAAAATATTTCAATTAATAGTCTCAAAGTGGTTACTGGGACTATACAAGTGAGTAAATGTAGTGAGACTATTCCCACTTAATTTTACTCTGAAATTTTCTATTGATGATGAAGTCTTTGGAATAAATGAGATTACCTAGTTGAGAGGATGCATAGTAAAAGAATACTTAAATATCAAAATATATCTATGGGAAATATAAAGTTTTGAAGGAGACAGAAACACAATTCATACTAAAAGTTAAAAAATCAAAGTCAAAGAAAAAAAGAATCATAGAAATTAAATTCTCTAAAGTGAAAGAGAAGATTTAAAGAAGAGTGTATTTAACAGTGCCAAATACTGTAGCAGGATTAAGTAGGATGAGTACAAAACCAAGGGATTGAATTTATTGATGAGGAATTCATTAGCAATTGTAGCAAAAGCTCTTTCTATGTACTCGGGAGATAGGGACCAGATTTAATGCACTGGGGAATTAAGTAGAAATAGAGATATTGACAGTAACTATTTCAGTCAATGAGTTTTATCCTGAAAGGAAGAAATAGGGCATCACATTGTGGATAAGATAGTTTCAAAGGAAGGATTTTCTTTTTCTGTTATATTTTTCTTTCTTTCTTTCTTTAGCATAGTAAAGATTAATATTTGAGTTGATTAAGGGAAAATCACTGAGGAGGGAAAAACTGAACAGGGAAGAAGAATTGCACTGGAGACTGTCAAGAACAAAGTGACAAAGCCTTAGATCAGTGTCTCCTCTAAACAGGAGGAATATCAGGTTAAGTAATTCTAAAGAATAGGAAAGTTTGGAGGTCAGGAACATATATTTATATGACAGATTGCTTCAAAAATAATTTTATATCAAGAAATATCTGAAATGTTAATTTTGTGATTTGTCCAGTCAATTTATTTGTAGTTATATTTCTGAACCTTATCTCCTTTGAATACTTTACAAGCTCTAAATACTAGCTGTCATAATTTTATGAAGGCAGTCATTGCTTTGAGAGGAAACCAAGATTAGCACTCTCTAATTTTACATATTATTCTAAAAAACCTCACTGAGAGGTTATCACCCTCCGTTTCATGATGTTAGGGTAGAGCACGTTGATGCCAAATTTCATGTTACTGTAGATCACAAAGTAATGAGAATTATGACAACAATGGGAAAATTTGAATGAATATGGTAGCACAAGCAGGATGTGATAAGAATCAGAAAAGGACCCAATGCGAACTTTGCATAATTGGCTTAGATCAGAACTTTTTGATTCAGAGCATAAGGTAGGGGACATCTTTACAAACAAAAGATGGGAGCAGTGCATTTTGGGGATGTACAGAAGCAGAGTAGGCAATCAGGTTTTCAGAATTTCGTTGGTCAGAGGACAAGGATCTGCCTCAGGTATCTGTTAATGAGGGTATCTTTTAGGAAGGACAGTCCTGAAATAGACTTTATTTATTTTTATTTTTAAAATTTATTTGTTTTAGTTAGAGGCTAGTTACTTTACAATATTGTACTGTTTTTTTTCCATACATTGATATGAATCAGCCATGGGTTTACATGTGTTCCCCATCCTGAACCCCCCTCCCAGAAATAGACTTTAAAATGCCCTGTATCTTTCCAAAAAAATAGATGATTCTGACCGTCTATGGGGTCGCACAGAGTCAGACACGACTGAAGTGACTTAGCAGCAGCAGCAGCATCAGCAGCAACTTGAATTTCATCACCTCTAGATATTAAGCTTTGTCAAAAGCCAAGATGATAAGTTCTCAAATTTTAATGAATTCTCTGAATTTTGACAAAAAGTAGATTCTGATTCAGGATGCTCAGGGTAGGGTCTGAGATCTGCATTTACAACACAGTTGCCCATGCTTCTGGTCCATACAATACTTAAGTGACAGAATTTTAGATCAAGGTGTCTGCAATGGAAATGAAGAAAAGCAGACAAATTTGAGAGCTTTCCTTGTGGAAGTCTAGAAGGGCTCTTACTTGAACAACTTGGTGGAAGAGGTTGACATTCACTTAGACGTGATGCACCAGAAGAAAGAGCAACTTTGGGTGGGAGATGAAAAGCTCAGTTTTGGATATACTGAGTTTGATATGTCTGAGGAATATCTAATTAGGCTAGAGTACATATGGATATGAAACTCTGGAATGAGGTGGAAGCTGGAGATACAAATTTAGGAGTTATCAATATGTAAGTAGGAATTGAAGCTATGAAAATGGATACTGTCAGCATAGGGAGACGTTCACAAACTCATATTTGGCCTGCTGGCCACCTGTTGGTCTTGTTGGGAAGAGAAAAGTTTCAAGACAAAGCAAGTATTTAACATCTGAGTGGTCAGGAGAAGCTGGCAAAAAAAAAAAAAATCTGTGAAGAGGAGGCTGAAAGGGTGGAAAAAAAACCAAATTGCTATCTAACAGTCATTGCCTCTCCTTCTTGCTGACAGAACAAGTTTCAGACATGAAGATGGTTTGAAATCCACAAAAGTAAACCCTTCCTGTAAGCTGCAGTGGCTGATTCATGGTTGATTTAAATTAGACACAATAATCTCATTCTGTTTTGCCTGAAAATTTGGGCTCTGATCAATGAGACAAAAAAGGAAGTAGGTTGGGGTGAATGGGGATTCAAGGAAGGCATTTTTCTTTCCCAGAAAAAAGGTAAGAACAAGAAAAGAGCTTCATAGTGCTACCTCCCTTTTCCTGCTCTGAACTCAGCTGTGATGTCAGAGCAATGTCAGCTATCCTAGGGCTGAGAGGAGATAGTGTAAGTTCAGCAGCTGCTGCTGCTGCTGCTAAGTCACTTCAGTCGTGTCCGACTCTGTGTGACCCCATAGACGGCAGCTAAGGATGGTGAAATTGAAGGGTGTTCAGGTTGCTGGTGATACAGCTGCTCTGGAACCAGCTCCCTCTAAATTCTTTGTTAAGTGANGCAGCTGCTGCTGCTGCTGCTAAGTCACTTCAGTCGTGTCCGACTCTGTGTGACCCCATAGACGGCAGCTAAGGATGGTGAAATTGAAGGGTGTTCAGGTTGCTGGTGATACAGCTGCTCTGGAACCAGCTCCCTCTAAATTCTTTGTTAAGTGACATGATAAATGCCCCAAATTGCTTAAGCCATTGTTATTGGGTTCTGCCACTTGCATTTTCGACTGCTATTTAAGGTATATTGTAGAGTGTAGTTCTGGAACTAGATAGACATATTTCAGGTAGATACAGTGCTTAACTCTGGACATTATATTTCTTCACCTGCAAAGTGGAGATAATAATAGTATCTATTCAAAGAACTATCATATACTCTTGGTGGAAGTGTAAATTAGTAAAACTACTTTATAAAGCATAATAATTTAGCAGGGTTTAGTATAATAAAACTGAAAATACATGAAACTTAAGGTACAGCAATTCCACTTTTAGGTAAATCCTACAGAGATTCTTGCACAATGCATTGAGAGATGTCTGTAAGATTATTCAGTGAAGCACTTTGTATAATAGGAATTAGCAACAGCCTAGATATCCATCAGGGCTTCCTAGGTGGCTCGGTGGTAAAGAATCTGCTTGCCAAGCAGGAGACACGGGAGACGCAAGTTCAATCCCGGGATCAGGAAGATCCCCTGGAGGAGGAAGTAACAATCCATTCAAGCATTCCTGCCTGAAAAATCACCTGGACAGAGGAGCCTGGCATACCACAGTCCATGGGGTTGCAGAGTCCGACATGACTGAGCAACTAGACACACTTGCAGATATCCATCAGGAAAAATTTATACATAAGGTATAGTATATCATCATGATAGTATACAGTGGAGCAGTTTAAACAGATGGACTAGCTCTATGTATATATACATCAACAGGGATGGAGCTCAGAAACTTAATGCTGTGTAAAAAAAGCAAATTGCAGAGTGAGATGTGCAGTATGCTCCATTTATATACATTTTAAAAGCAGTCACTACACTACATATTTTTGTGAATCTGTAAGTCTATGGAAAATAGATTGGAAGGACACACATTAGATACACTCAGGGATGAGGGACAAAGGAGGTAAGAAAAAAGAGGGGTCATGTCTAGACAGATGATTATATCATGCCAGTAACGGAAGAATGACTGATTGAATCAATTCAATTCTGGGCATCTGCAGCTCAACCTTAGAAACAAAATAAAACAAAATAAAATAGTATCAGTCTTCTAGGATTAAATAACCCAGTGTATAGCACATAGTAAGGATTTAACAAATGGTGGCCATCCTTATCACTATGATGCTCATCTGCTTTGCTCTGCCTTTTTTGCTTTCCATAGGTTCTTTCTAGTAATTTTAGAAAGATGGTGAGTTTGGTAGGGTATTTCTCTCTGTACCTACATCTCTCTTCTCACTTATTGGTGTAAGTGCTGTAAAAGCAAAAGGCTTGGTTTGCGCCAGGCCCTGATATTCACACAGGCTATTCTGCTGCTGCTGCTAAGTCGCTTCAGTCGTGTCCGACTCTGTGCGACCCCATAGATGGCAGCCCACCAGGCTCCCCCATCCCTGGGATTCTCCAGACAAGAACACTGGAGTGGGTTGCCATTTCCTTCTCCAATGAATGAAAGCGAAAAATGAAAGTGAAGTCGCTCAGTGAAGTCATTGAGTCAGTCACTCTTTGTGACTCCATGGACTGCAGCCTACTAGGGTCCTCCGTCTGTGGGATTTTCCAGGCAAGAGTACTGGAGTGGGGTGCCATTGCCTTCTCTGCAGTCTATTCTAATGAGTTTTAAAAAAGTGCTACCAGGCATACCTTGTGGTAGCCCTAACCTGCCAATCCCCCAAATAGCCACAAATAAGAACACCTTACTAGTATAAGTCTTTGTATCTTGAATAAGTAGTTTACATTAATCAGGACTAGATTGAGTAAAAGGGAAATTTTTTTGGTGCTTATGAAAATTGGGAATTTCAAGAAAAAGAACTGGCTTCAACTTTCTCAACTAAATCGGGGAACTCTTACTGCCTTGCACCTACCTACTTCTGCTATTTCCACAGCTAAAAGTCTGTTCTTGCCGTGTCCACTTCCAGGTACCAATTTTGAGCCAGTTATGCAAGCAACTGAAGGAAAGTTTGACTCAGCAAGTGGAAAATAGAATTTGCTGGAAGCAAATACTATAGTTCATAGAATTAAAGGAAATGCTCAGAGCCAGGGCTTGGGAAGAAAGAAAAGCAGGAAGCAACATAATCTTAGTAAGGAGTACATACTGTTTCTTTAGGTCATGTCAGGGGCTTCCCAGGTGGCTCAGTGGTAAAGAATCTTTCTTGACAAGCTGGAGTCACTCAGGAGACATGGGTTCGATCCCTGGGTTTGGAAGATCCCCTGGAGAAGGAAATGGCAACCAACTCCAGTAATCTTGCCTGTAAAATCCCATGGGGTCACAAAATTGTTGGACATGACTTAGTGACTCAGTCCCTAAACAACCACAACAACAAATGGGAACAGTCCAATCCACCAACCCGTATTCCCACTGTCATTCTCCCTGAAGAGTCTGGCTGGCTTAGTTTGGGTCATGTGGGGTGGGCCCTGTGACTGCCAGCCCTAGTAAGACTCCACAGAATTGAGAAGTTGTAGTCCCCTGAAAGACAAGCAGCTTTCAAAACAAGGGTAGGGATGCGGGGCTGGCAAAAATAGTGGACATCTACTTCGCAGCTAAAAGTGATTTGCATCTTATTAGAGGGTTCCAAAGGTCACAGACAGAGAGATGTGATATTATAATGTCACTATCAGCTTACATCCGATGCTGGGAGCTTACTTCACAATTCTGTCTTTTCCCTCTTCCATATCTGTAAAATGAAGTTTATGATGCGTTCCTTTCTTGTATGACCAGATGTAAATCTCCATAAATTAATAATAACTCAGAGCTGGAAATGGTCTCAGATCTCTTAAGGGAGTGATTCTCAACCTTGCCTTGGCTGAACAGTTTTTTAAAAGCACACACCCAGAGATTCTGATTTAATCGGTCTGGGAGAGAGAGCTTGGGCATCAGTATTTTTTTCTGAAACTTTCCCAGGAGATTCTAACATGCAGCCATGATTGAGAAGTCCTGGGAAAGGCTCTCAGGGGTAGTTTGCTCTCATGCACTCTCCTGCTGAAAGTTCCTCTGTATCTCCAACAGGTGATTGTCAGCTTGTTTTAATGATTCTAGTGAGGAGAGCATTTTAGTTTGCTTCAGCTGAAATAATAAAATACCATAGGCTGAGTGGCTTAAACAACAGCAATTTATTTTCTCATAGCTGTGCAAGCTGGAAGTCCAAGATCAAGGTTTCAGCAGGGCTCAGCTCCTGGTGAGAGCTCTCTTTGCTGTGTCCTCACAGGGTGGAGCAGGAACAAGCTCTCTGGTATCTGTTCTTATAAGGACACTCATATTATGAGATGAGGGTTCTACCCTTATAAGCCCACTTCACCTCAATTACCTCCATAAAGGCCATATTTGCAAATACAGGTGGGGTTGCATTTGGGGGTTGAGGTGTCAATACATGGCTCTTTGGGGGATGTGAACATTCAGTCTATAGCAAGGAGATCACAGCTCATTGGGCTGTAGTGGGATTCAAATTATTAGAAAACTCTTTTTCATTAGCCCCCAAACTGTCTCTTTCCAAAGCCCTTCTTAGTCTTAGCTCTTCAGAAAGGCTTAAGGGAATTTTTTGTAGTTCTTGTTTAGTTGTGAAGTCATGTCTGACTCTTTTGAAACCACATGTACTTGTAGCCCGCCAGGCTCCTCTGTCCGTGGGATTTCCCAGGCAAGAATGCTGGAGTGAGTTGCCATTTCCTTCTCCAGCGGATCTTCCCTGACCCAGGGATCAAAGCATCATCTCCTGCATTAGCAAGTGGATTCTTTACCGCTGAAGCCCCCAACACATCAGGAAAGCCCTAGGGAAATAGGAGGCAGCTAATCTGATAAACCACCATTTTGCTAGGCATTTTACATACATTCTATCTCTCAAGCCCCAGGAGGATACTGTGAGGAAGATATTGTGCCTAATTTCCAGATCAAAAGACTGCTATCAGAGAGGATGGATAATCTACCTTAATAAGGCTGATCAGTGGCAAAATGAGAATTCACACCCAGGTCTTTCTGTCTCCTAAGCCCATGTTCCTTCTATGCTTGTGCATAGAAGGAGTCATCACTTCTACAGAAAACCCTCAGATACATGAGGGTAAAGCTGCCCATAGGATTGAAAGGAAAGTACTCCTGAGAACTTGCCTTGTCCATCCAAATACTGCTTCTGCTACTGTGGATGGCTTTGCTTTTCTTTCTCTCCTTTATTTCATACTTTATTATTTATGCCTAATCCTAGTTTTGATTTACTTCTCTCCCCCATGATCTTATTTTTCCTCAGTGTTCTCTCTGGACTTCCTTTCATTTCACGGACTCTAGTATAGACCAGATATTAGCCACCTCATGCGAAGAGTTGACTCATTGGAAAATACTCTGATGCTGGGAGGGATTGGGGGCAGGAGGAGAAGGGGACGACAGAGGATGAGATGGCTGGATGGCATCACTGACTCTATGGACATGAATCTGAGTGAACTCCGGGAGTTGGTGATGGACAGGGAGGCCTGGCGTGCTGTGATTCATGGGCTTGCAAAGAGTCGGACACGACTGAGCGACTGAACTGAACTGAAGAATCATAGAAATATTCTGACTGACTTGGTGAAGGGGGGATGAAGGATCTACATTTCAATTTCTCAGGCTGCCACTGGTTGGTAGATTTCATTTGAATGTACTGGAATATATTCACTTTTCAGCCTTTCTTACTAGCTGATCTGTAGGAAGGGTTTCATATGCTTCTGTACTTTCTCCTCCACAGGGAAGATCAGCTTGTACTTCCAGTGCCTTCAATTATGACAGGCATAGACAGAAAAAAAGGGCTTCCTTGATGGCTCAGTGGTAAAGAATCTGCCTGCCAATGCAAGAGAGGTTGGTTCAATCCCTGGGTCGGGAAGGTGACCCCCCTCCCCTGCCCCCGGAGAAGGAAATGGCAGTCCACTCCAGTATTCTTGCCTGGGAAATCCCATGGTCAGAGGAGCCTGGTGGGCTACAGCCCACTGGGTCACAAAAGAGTTGGATATGACTTAGTGACTGCTGCTGCTGCTGCTGCTAAGTCGCTTCAGTCGTGTCCGACTCTGTGCGACCCCATAGACGGCAGCCCACCAGGCTCCCCCGTCCCTGGGATTCTCCAGGCAAGAACACTGGAGTGGGCTGCCATTTCCTTCTCCAATGCATGAAAGGGAAAAGTGAAAGTGAAGTCGCTCAGTCGTGTCTGACTCTTAGCGACCCCATGGACTGCAGCCCACCAGGCTCTTCTGTCCACGGGATTTTCCAGGCATATGACTTAGCGACTAAACAACAAAAAGAAAGAAAAAGCTAGACTCTCGAGGTCACAAGAGCAGCAAACCATCATCTGTACAGAACATGATGTTCTTTTTTTGCCCATCACCGTCCCCCTTTTTCTACCACAGCACTTCTCTTTTATTTTAGGGGAGCGCTTTTAGCCCACTCTGTGTGATCCTGGTGGCCCTGTCAACCATGTGGCCTCACATATTGCACTGTAGGAGTAAACCAGGAGTCAGAAGGGCAGGTCAGAATGTGTGCACCACGTCCCTGGTCACTGTGATTGGAATCTAAGTTGTTCAGCAAATGATCCACGAAGGGCCAGTCAGAATTTTTTTTCAAAGTGGCCATAAATGCTGGGAGAAAAGAGGTTTATTTCCTTGCTGTTGCTGGCTACTGGGATGACGCGGGTCTGGTGATGCTAGTTGCTGTCTTTGCTCTCACACGGAGGGAGCCTATGGGGGAACAAAGCTAACACAGAGGGGAAGAGAACCCAAAGATGGAGAGGGAGAAAGAAGCCCCACTGGCATTGCATCTAGCTTGGCGGTAGCCTGTTTCTCTTAGGTTCCCCATTTCCTTGAGTCAATAAGTACTGTTTGGATTAATCTTGTTTGAGTTGAGTTCTTGCTTTTTGCAGCCAGACTTAAGCTATAAAATGTGCCCACCTTGTTCAACACTGCATCTGCAATGCTTAACAATCAATATGTGCTCACACAATACTCACCAAATGAATAAACAGAGAAAAGATCTCACTGTACAAATACTTTTCTGGGTCTCAACATTCACTAAAATACCACTCTTCCAGGTAACTTCACTTGGAACCTACTTCAGAATCTGTTTTGGTTCCTGGGCTGTAGCAGATTTGGGGATGAGAATAGTGATTAAGAAATCAAACTCTAGATTGGGCAGAACTGGGTTCAGATGACAGCTTTATAACTTGCTACAAAGTTTAGCCTCTGAGACATGGTTTTCTTCCCCATCCTAAAAGAAAGGTAACACTATTTATGAAGCAATTATCACTTGAATCTGCTCCATTCCTCCTCTTCACTCCTTCTTCATAGCTGAACCTGCTCTTTTGGCCCAAGGTGGGCTTTGTCCCAAACAGGGGCCAATGACAGCACCTTTGTCCCAGCAAGATAAGATTAACTTGACTTGGAATTTAAATTGCAAGTGAAAACCCACAGAAGCGGAAGGTGGTTTAGATAGTCATCTGAAGACAGCGCCATGGACACTCTTTCCTAACTCTACATGTGCAGTTCTTCTGGTCCATGAGCCAGTCCAGAGGCCTTCCAATAAATCTTTTTTCTTCGTTTAAGTAGGATACAAACCAAGAGCCTAAGCAAAATCAATCTACCTCACATATCAGCTTAGAGAATTAAATAAAATACATGTGAGGTAATTTGCTCAGCACCAGGAATATAATAAATGTTCAGTAAATGTTAGCTATAACACATTTTTTACTTCAACTTGACTTATTTGGATCCTACATGGTAAACAAATTAATCTCTCCTAATTATCCAGAAGTCAGCTACTTGGAGTTGCCTGTGTGAGAAACAGCTTGACTGTGAACTGGAACCTATACACCAGTATCTATTCTTCTGCCTTTAGTGAGGGTGAGAATCAGATGGAGAGATTCTGATTCAATAGGTCAGGGTTAGGGAGGGGGTCTCCAGAACTCATGTTTGAGACCACTGATTATTTTCTCTATCTGTGATATGCTAATCCCTTCTGATTGCACTGCTGCTGCTGCTGCTGCTGCGTCGCTTCAGTCCGACTCTGTGTGACCCCATAGACGGCAGCCCACCAGGCTCCCCCATCCCTGGGATTCTCCAGGCAAGAATACTGGAGTGGGTTGCCATTTCCTTCTCCAAGGCATGAAAGTGAAAAGTCAAAGTGAAGTCGCTCAGTCATGTCCGACTCTTTGTGACCCCAGGGACTGTAGCCTACTAGGCTCCTCCATCCATGGGATTTTCCAGGCAAGAGTACTGGAGTGGGGTGCCATTGCCTTCTCCACACTGCTTCTCAATTTGGGGCTCTAGAAGCAGACTGCTCTTCAAAAAGCCAGCACCCGTAAAGTTGATTTCATATTGATTATGTATTTTAAATTGTCTGTAGCAGTTCAACAGAGGTTAGGTCCTAATCTTTGGGACCTGTAAATGTTAACCTATTAAGAAACAGGGGTTTTGCAGATATGATTAAGTGAAGGATCTTGAGATGAGGAGATTATGCTGGGTAAGCCTAATTATTATCATCTGGGTGGGCCCCAAATGCCACACATGTCTCAGAGAGAGATTATACCCACACACAGAGGAGAAGGCAATGCAAAGACAGGAGGATCAGTATGACGCAGCTACAGGCCAAGAACATTGACAGTCACCCGAAACCGGAAGAGTCAAGGAAAGGATTCCGCCGAGAGCCTCCAGAGGGAGCATGGCCCTGACAATGTCTTGATTTCTGCTGAGTGAACCTGACTTTCCATGTTTGGCCTGCAGAACTGTGAGAGGATAAATTTCTGTTGTTTGAAGCCACCAATTCTGTGGTAATTTGTTACAGCAGCTGCAGGAAACGAATACACCACCTTACATACATTTGTCAAATGTATTGAAAATCTGTCTAACCAAAGCTGTAAGAAACAAACTTAATTCAATTTATATAGGTTTTTTGGGCGCTTTTCTATTCTGTTAACTTGCCAAAAAGCTGAGAAGAGTTGTTAAAGTACAGACTCAACTACTCCTGTGGCCTCTCTCACAGACCACCCCCTGCTGAATCATCCTTTGGTAACAGGCACCCAGGTTAATCTTCTCATGCAATTTTGGGACCCTTGGATCTGAGTTGCCATCTAAAAACCCTTAGGCCCCTTGTGAAAAGGGAATGAAAGATGTGGCTGCTCGCAGATAATAAGCCTTTCCCCCTCTTTTGCAGGAGCAGGCGGCTGGTCCACTGCACAGTGGCCTTCACCCATCCCTTACCTCCCCCTGAGATGGGGTCAAGTGAGATCAAACCTCAGGGTGAAATCAAGAATATTGTGAAAGTTTTCTTCCTTCTTTCAGTTTTCTCCCCTGAAGGTGGATTGGCAAACTTTTTGGCCAACCCAATACATCAAAAGTAAATAGTTCAAGTTCCTCTATCCACATCTTCCCACTTTACTCTCTTCCATAAATTTAACCACTGTTAAAAGTCTGATATGTGCTTTCAGAAATTTCTTTAAAGGCTTGCAAACTCCATGGGCATTACATGCCTGTGTGTCCACTTGTACACATAGACATAGAGGTTTTGGAGGTTGTGTTTTAAATTGAAAACAATTATGGGAAATGTTTAAATGCTAAGTCAAAGCAACTCTGTTATGCCAAGGTCAGAACCACGGTTAGGAAAAACAGAAACTTACCCTGGAGCTGGGGATGTGTGGGTAAATGTTATTTAAGATTTCGAGCCCCAGACTCTCTCAATCTTCCTGGCCTACAGAAGGGACCATATCTCTCTATTAAGAACTAGCACTATTTACTTGTTTGAAAACCAGGCAGAGACTTTTCCGACAAGGCAACACATACCTTCTTTGTGATATGCCCTGCTTTCCCTTCCTGGCCCCTAGGCCTGTAACTAGGTTAAGCTCCAAAATTACACAGCTGGGGACGTGCTAGACCTGATAAGGAAGGAAAAGGACTCTACCCAAAGGAGTTGCAAGACCCACCTAGAATGTATTTGTAGGAGCTGGAACTGGGTCCCAGGGGCGTTCGATTAAGCAGTCTGGAACAATATATTGGATAGAGAAGAGTTTATCAATTTGTGGACACTCTCTAAGAATATAAAGTTTAGCACCCCCTCAAGGATCTGAGAAGATGATGTGAACTCATCACTAAAACAGACCTTCAGTTCAGTTCAGTCGCTCAGTTGTGTCCGACTCTTTGCGATCCCATGAATCACAGCATGCCAGGCCTCCCTGTCCATCACTAACTCCCGGAGTTCACTCAGACTCACATCCATCGAGTCAGTGATGCCATCCAGCCATCTCATCCTCTGTCGTCCCCTTCTCCTCCTGCCCCCAATGCCTCCCAGCATTAAAGTCTTTTCCAATGAGTCAACTCTTCGCATCAGGTGGCCAAAGTACTGGAGTTTCAGCTTCAGCATCATTCCTTCCAAAGAAATCCCAGGGCTGATCTCCTTCAGAATGGACTGGTTGGATCTCCTTGCAGTCCAAGGGACTCTCAAGAGTCTTCTCCAACACCACAGTTCAAAAGAATCAATTATTTNTATATGCAGAGTACATCATGCAAAATACCAGGCTGGATGAAGCACAAGCTGAAATCAAGATTGCTAGGAGAAATATCAGTAACTTCAGATATGCAGATGATACCACACTTATGGCATAAAGCAAAGAGGAACTAAAGAGCCTCTTGATGAAGGTGAAATAGGAGAGTAAATAAGCTGGCTTGAAACTCAACATTCAAAAAATAAAGATCATGGCATCCAGTCCCATCACTTCATGGCAAATAGATGGGAGCACAATAGAAACAGTGACAGATTTTATTTTGTTGGGCTTCAAAATCACTGCAGATGGTGACGACAGTCATGAAATTAAAATATGCTTGCTCTTTGGGAAAAAAGTTATGATAAACCTAGATGGCATACAAATCAGAGACATTACTTTGCCAACAAAGGTCCATCTAGTCAAGCCTATGGTTTTTCCAGTGGTCATGTATGGATGTGAAAGTTGGACTGTGAAGAAAGCTGAGCACTGAAGAATTGATGCTTTTGAACTGTGGTGTTGGAGAAGACTTTTGAGTCCCTTGGACTGCAAGGAGATCCAACCAGTCAATCCTAAATGAAATCAGCCCGGAATATTCAATGGAAGAACTGATGCTGAAGCTGAAGCTCCAATACTTTGGCCACCTGATGCAAAGAACTGCCTCATTGGAAAAGACCCAGTTGCTGGGAAAGACTGAAGGCAGGAGGAGAAGGGGACAACAGAAGATGAGATGGTTGGAGGGCATCACCAACTCGACAGACGTGAGTTTGAGCAAGCTACGGGAGTTGATGAAGGACAGGGAAGCCTGGGGTGCTGTAGTCCATTGGGTCAAAAAGGATCAGACACAACTGAACAACTGGGCTGAACTGAATTGAGACTTTAAAAATATGATTGAGTTATAATGAGGCTGTGAAGGTGGGCCCTAATCCAATATGATGATGCCTTTACATGAAAAGTAATTTTGTACACACAAAGGGACTTCGGTGACTCAGATGCACAACAGAACTACCTAAATGAGGACACAGCAATAAGACAGCAATCTACAAGTTGAACAGGGAGGCCTCAGAAGCAACCATGCCTACCAATACCTTGATCTTGGACTTCAGACCTTCAGAATTGTGACAACATCAATTTCTGTTGTTTAAGTCACTCAGTCTGTGGTTTTGAGTTACATGAGTTCTACCAAAGTAAAGCGCAAACCATCTCCTTAAGTGTTTTTATTAATAGTTCAAATCCTTTTGTCCTTAGGTTAATAAGGATAGAAATAAGAAAGCAATAATAATTAGAAGAATGGTAAGAGTCATAGAATTAGTAGGAAAATCTAGTATTTGCTAATATGTTAATCTGTTATACTCATTTTATGGACAAAAATTAAAGAACTTCCCTAACACCACAAAAAGTAGTGGAAAATATGTGGCATACAGCTTGAACAACATATAGACAATGGAGTATAAAAGTAATAATAGATAACAGAGAGAAAGGAAAGAAAGTGGTAGAAAATGTGCATGCTTGGGGGATAAAATCTAAATCAAATAAAGGACGTTTAAGAAATATATGAAACATACATGTCCTAAATGGAAAATAAAATAATCTGAAAGCTTTTTCAGTCTATATTCCTAAGAGCAGGTACAGATTAGATGAGAAGTTAGACTCAGCCAAAATTCTTTGCCAGCCCAGGATAATTACTTGAGAGAAAGGCAAGTCAGTCAACTGTATAAGCAGAGGAATGTTTATCATTACTGATCATGAAAATCTAGATGACTGCAGACACTGAAACAGTGAGAAGATAAATGGATTGATGGTCATGAAGGTAAAAGGACTTTCAGAGATTTAACATTAGAGAGAATAAGCTGGAATGACAGAAGAAAGTGGTCAGGGAGTTGAAGGTATAAAGTTGCAATTATCAAGGGGTTGCTGTGATTAGTACTGACAATTTCTGAGTTATGTATCTGGAAGTAGATGACTGTGAAAGGCAGAAGTACAGGAACTTTGGAAGAAAAAAATTGAGAGGCTGGACTTTGGAATGATTTTTATATTATACTATTAAGACACCTAACACAGTAATAGTATTGGAGAGAGTTGATTGAGCCAGGAGTCAAAAATGATGAAAAAATGGAGAAATACGTAAAGATGGATAGGTGAATATAACAACAAGAGTTAGTAATATAATCTTACATAAGGTTCAATATTAATTGTGTGTGTGTGCAGGTGTCTCCATGGGTGTGTTTGTGTTTATTGAAGAGGGATGAAATAGCCTGAAAAGAGCTACTTGAACCTGCCACTGGAGAAGGCTTGAGAGGAATTAGTGTCCTTATTAGAACAAGAAAATGAAGATGAAAGAAATATATGGATAAAATTAAATATACATGGAGTTTTGCTGATAATGGATCACAAATTCCAGAGTATAATAGAGCTGGGGGAAAAGTGAGAGAAAGGGAAAGAATGAGAAAAGTACAAGGCCCTATGGTCTATAAGGTGAGGGTCAACTTGGGTCTTAGGTGTTCTTGGTATGGCTTCTGTAATCATGTATAAAAGGCAAATTAATCCTGATTCTAGTAGATTAAAGAAAGATAGTGTGACAAAGGATATGAGGGTTATGTAAGGCATAGGTTTTAGCTGTTACTTGAGACAAGCAGACAATTAACACTCTATATGAAAATGAAATTCATATTCACAATCTGTAGCAACTTCCCCAGGAAATCAACCCTGTTATCCACAGTAAATAGCCCAGGAAGCCAGCAGCTGTATGTCACACTTAACAGGAATTCAGACTGCTGTCTCAAGTAACAATTTAGGAAGCCAAACAATAATCCCTGTAAAAATTGGCCCCAAAAGGCAGGAACTTGATGAATAACCAACAGCTTCCCCAAGTTTTGTCCCACGTCTGTCAGAGCACGCTAGAGTTTTGTCCCATGTTATTTTAATAAACTGTCTGATTGCTATGGACCAAATTATTTTCTTGCCAAAATTCATATATTGAAGATTCTAACCCCAATGTGATTTTATTTGGAAATAGAGTCTTTAATGAGGTAATTAAGGTTAGATGAGGTTGTAATGGTGGGTCTCTAATTAGGTAGAGCTGGGTTTTTATTAGAAGAGATACCTGAGGGT
>SJYX01024599.1:96125-152307 GCA_006410675.1 Oreotragus oreotragus
AAGACGCTTACTCCTTGGAAGAAAAGTTATGACCAACCTAGATAGTATATTCAAAAGCAGAGATATTACTTTGCCAACTAAGGTCCGTCTAGTCAAGGCTTTGGTTTTTCCTGTGGTCATGTATGGATGTGAGAGTTGGACTGTGAAGAAGGCTGAGCGTCAAAGAATTGATGCTTTTGAACTGTGGAGTTGGAGAAGACTCTTGAGAGTCCCTTGGACTGCAAGGAGATCCAGCTAGTTCATTCTGAAGGAGGTCAGCCCTGGTAGTTCTTTGGAAGAAATGATGCTAAAGCTGAAACTCCAGTACTTTGGCCACCTCATGCAAAGAGTTGACTCATTGGAAAAGACTCTGATGTTGGGAAGGATTGGGGGCAGGAAGAGAAGGAGACGACAGAGGATGAGATGACTGGATGGCATCACGAACTCGTTGAACATGAGTCGGAGTGAACTCTGGGAGATGGTGATGGACAGGGAGACCTGGCGTGTTGCAATTCATGGGGTCACAAAGAGTTGGACACTACTGAACAACTGAATTGAACTGAACTGGAAATCACTGCCGATAATGACTGCAGATGGTGACTGCAGCCATGAAATTAAAAGACGCTTACTCCTTGAAAGCAAAGTTATGCCCAACCTAGGATAGCATATTAAAAAGCAGAAACATTGCTTTGCCAACAAAGGTCCATGTAGTCAAGGTTATGGTTTTTACAGTGGTCATGTATGTATGTGAGAGTTGGAATATAAAGAAGGCTGAGCACAGAAGAATTGATTCGTTTGAACTGTGGTGTTGGAGAAAACTCTTGAGAGTCCCTTGGATTGTAAGGAGATCCAACCAGTCCATCCTAAAGATCAGTCCTGGGTGTTCATTGGAAGGACTGGTGCTGAGGCGGAAACTCCAACACTTGGGTCACCTGATGTGAAGAGCTATCTCATTTGAAATGACCTTGATGCTGGGAAAGACTGAAGGCAGGAGGAGAAGAGGAGACAGGATGAGATGGTTGGATAGCATCACCAATGGACATAGGTTTGGGTAGACTCCAGGAGCTAGTGATGGATAGGGAGGCCTGGCATGCTGCGGTTCATGGGGTCACAGAGAGTCGGACATGACTGAGCAACTGAACTGAAACAAAAAGTAGAATCAACCCTGATGTCCATCACCTGTTTGATAGATAACCAAATTATGATATATCTTTAATTAATAAAAATAAGTACATTCCTCACAGGTGTTAAAACCTGGGCAAATATCACAAGCATTGTGTTATATTAAAGACATAAAATGCAAAAGTATATATCTTATATGATCTATTTATTCAAAATTCAAGGAAATGTAAATTTATAGAGACAGAAACCAGAAAAGCACTTCCTAGAGTTTGGGAAATGGATTGACCCCAAAACTGTATGAAAAAAATTTTTGGAAGTTATAAAATGTTTATCCCTTGATTTTGAAATAGTTTCAAAGCTGTCTATGAATGTCAAAGTTCCTAATCTGTACACTTAGTTAGATTTTGTTGTCTAACAATTATACCTCAATAGAAATGAGATAAAATCAGATTTTAAAAAGTATTTGAAATAGAATATTACAAGCAAAATAAATGGCTCTTCTAGAGTATAAACAATGTCTCAATGACTGTCTCTGAAAATTTTCCAGTTATCTCAAAGTTTAAGAGTCTATAGTATTAAATTAATCTTAGTCAAACTTGATAGTAAAATGCATTCCATTCATAGTACACCAAGTAAAATTCTCAGACAATGGTATCACAAGGCTAAAACATATTTATTTCTCGAGGTCTTTGCACAGTATCAGTCAGGCAGCTAGTTTGCTAAATTTGGTACAGATTTAATTTGGCCACTGAATGCCTAATCTAGATTTCAGATAATTTATTTTCCCATGTGCACTGATCCCTGTGGCAATAAATGAATAAAGGATATTTCACTATTTGAACACCACTAATTTAAAGCAACTTAATCAACTCTCTTCATTGAAAGATTCTGGACTACAATTACAGCACTAATGTCTAGCTGTCGGTTCTTTTCAGGTCTGGCACTAGAGAATAATTGCAACTCATGTATTTCCTTGTGGAAATTGCTTCATGCCTGGAGGTAATATTTTTTTTCCTTTAATCATATCTTCTGTGTGATGTAACTTTGAGTCATATATGGGACTTTTTAGCTGCAATATAATAATATGATTCCACTCCCCAATCTGGACACCATCCAGTTTTTTAAAAAAATTATAAGGATTCTGTAATATCAAAAGTACATTTAATGGTATAAAAGTCCTGGTATCTTTGCAATGTGACACTTGATACTTGTATAATGTTCTGATTTTTCAGGTTCATTGTAGGCTGGGAAGACTATTTCTGAAATTTTAACAAGCGGCACTTTGACATTTATTTTGCCACTAAAGCAGGCCTGGCGTGCTTTAAAGACTTTTTGTTGCAAAACAAGTGCTTAATAATTGACTAAAACAGTATACTTAAGAAATATATATATTACCATCAGAAGATTTTAATAGCTCTACCATAACCTCAGATATGCAGATGACACCACTCTTATGGCAGAAAGTGAAGAGGACCTAAAATGCCTCTTGATGAAAGTAAAAGAGGAAAGTGAAAAAGTTGGCTTAAGCTGAACATTCAGAAAACAAAGATCATGGCATCTGGTCCCATCACTTCATGGCAGATAGATGGGGAAACAGTGGAAACAGTGGCTGACTTTATTTTTGGAGGCTCCAAAATCACTGCAGATGGTGATTGCAGCCATGAAATTAAAAGACACTTACTCCTTGGAAGAAAAGTTATGACCAACCTAGATAGCATATTCAAAAGCAGAGATATTACTTTGCCAACAAAGGTCCGTCTAGTCAAGGCTATGGTTTTTCCAGTAGTCATGTATGGATGTGAGAGTAGGACTGTGAAGAAAGTTGAGTGCTGAAGAATTGATGTTTTTGAACTATGGTGTTGGAGAAGACTCTTAAGAGTCCCTTGGACTGCAAGGATATCCAACTAGTCCATTCTAAAGGAGATCAGTCCTGGGTGTTCATTGGAGGGACTGATGCTGAAGCTGAAACTCCAGTACTTTGGCTACCTCATGTGAAGAGTTGACTAATTGGAAAAAAACCCTGATGCTGGGAGGGATTGGGGGCAGGAGGAGAAGGGGGTGACAAAGGATGAGATGGCTAGGTGGCGTCACCAACTCGATGGATGTGAGTCTGAGTGAACTCCGGGAGTTGGCGATGGACAGGGAGGCCTGGAGTGCTGCGATTCATGGGGTCACAAGGAGTCGGACACGACTGAGCGACTGAACTGAACTGAACTGAGCCAAACATCTATGAGTCTTCCATAGGAAATTAAAACTGGTGACAGGTATAAGCATCATAAAATATAATTGTGTATTTATATATTTCATGTAGGTTCCAATGTGAGTTAATAATCTAAAATATAGAATTATTCATCAAATATTTTGATTTTTAATATTTACAACTGTCCACTTACAAAGGTCATTAGCCTAATGATCCCAGTTATCATCAAAAGCAAAGTTACATTTCTCACTTAACTTTCCTAAGTTTTATTCATAAGTCTTTCATCTCCAATTAAACTTCTAAATTCCTCCAGCTCATTTATTTTATAAATTCCCCTCAAAAAGGTATTTGAAAGTGCCATAATCTTTGTCCAAAGAGTATTATGAAAGTAGTATAAAGATGTTCCTCCAGTTGTGGAGAACAGTTGAATAATTTGTAACTTCAGGTCAAATGTCATGATACAAAGTATTAAAAGTCTTGAAGTTCTCCAAATTAGTCAGATAACCACACAATCATCAAACAAGAAGAAAAATTGTTGATCTGGATCTGAGTTTTACCTACTGAGGTTTGACACAATCAGACTTCTGTAATAATTTGGTATTTGAGATCATCATGTGTTTTTGTCAAAAAAGAAAAATACTAACATTTGTCTGCTTCATTGTTACTTTAGATTCACAAAGCTTCTCCATGGATCTGCAGGGCTCTGCTTATCCTCCCTGTAAATTGGACGACCTAGTGGACCTATTTGACTTTCATTTTCAAGTGGCAGGTTGTTGGGGTGCTATTGGTATTCTCCCAGTCCTTCAATCCCCTGTCAACATGTTGTTGCTGTCCTGTCGCTCAGTCATGTCAAGCTCTTTGCGACCTCATGGGGCTGCAGCATGCCAGGCTTCCCTGTTCTTCAAGATCTCCTGGAGTTTGTTCAAACTCATGTCCACTGAGACTATGATGCCATCCAACCATTTCATCCTCTGTCATCCCCTTCTCCTCCTGTCTCCAATCTTCCCCAGCATCAGGGTCTTTTCCAGTGAGTCAGTTCTTTACATCAGATGGCCAAGGTATTCAAAGTTAAGCTTAAGTCCTTCCAATGAATATTCAAGACTAATTTCCTTTAGTATTGACTGATTTGATCTTCTTGTAGTCCAAGAGACTGTCAAGAGTCTTCTCAAACACCACATTTCAAAAGCATCAATTCTTTGGTGCTCAGATTTCTTTAAGGTCGAGCTCTCACATCCATACATGGCTACTGGAAAAAACACAGCTGTGACTATATGGACCTTTGTAGGAAAAGTGATATCTCTGTTTTTTAATATGCTGTCCAGATTTGTCATAACTTTTCTTCCAAAGAGCAAGCGTTTTTTAGTTTCATGGCTGCAAATCACCATCTGCAATGATTTTGGAGCCCAAGAAAATAAAAGCTGTCACTGTTTCCATTTTTTCCCTCATCTATTTGCCATGAAGTAATGGAACCAGATGCCATGATCTTCATTTTCTGAATGCTGACTTTTAAGCCAGCTTTTTCACTCTACTCTTTCACTTTCATCAAGAGGCTCTTTAGTTCTTCTTTACTTTCTGCCATAAGCTTGGTATCATCTGCATATCTGAGGTTATTGATATTTCTCCTGAAAACCTTGATTTCAGCTTGAGCTTCATCCAGCCTGGAATTTTGCATGATGTACTCTGCATATAAGTTAAATAAGCAGGGTGACAATTTGGAACCAGTCCGTTGTTCCATGCCCACTTCTAACTGTTGTTTCTTGACCTGCATACAGTTTTCTCATGAGGCAATTAAGATGGTCTGGTGTTCCCATCTCCTTAAGAACTTCCCACAGTTTGTTGTGATCTACACAGTCAAAAGTTATAGCATAGTCAATGAAGCAGATGTTTTTCTGGAATTCTCTTGGTTTTTCTATGATCCAACTGATGTTGGCAATTTGATCTCTGGTTCCTCCGCCTTTTCTAAACCCAGTTTGAACATCTGGAAATTTTTGGTTCACATACTGCTGAAGCCTAGCTTGAAGGATTTCGAGCATTATCTTTTTAGCATGTGAATTGAGTGCAATTGTGCAGTAGTTTGGACATTTTTGTCATTACCCGTCTTTGGGATCTAACCTTTTCCAGTTCTGTGGCCACTGCTGAATTTTCCAAATTTGCTGGCATATTGAGTGCAGCACTTTCACAGCATCATATTTTAGGATTTAAAATAGTTCAGCTGGAATTCCATCACCTCCATCAGTTCTGTTTATAGTGATGCTTCCTAAGCAACATGAATTTCCATTATTGGAAGGCCCATGGAGCTATGAATGTAATTGCTACTAACTGGTGAGTCACAAACAAGAAGTCATTTTTTTTTTTTACTGCTTTTATCACACTTTATAAACTTTTTAAATTCCTAATGACACTTGTGGAAGATTCCATATGTTTATATTTACTTTGAATTATTAAAATAAAACACAATGCAGTTTGAAGTTCTTAGACTGAATTTTTAAAGTTTCATTCCTCCATGGTATAAAGTCAGGGGAAATTTAAACTGACTCTTAAATGCCTCTTTTTTATTATTTTTCTAGAACTAGTTCTCACAGTGTTAGCATTGGAAAAAAGAAGAGAAAAATAGACACATAATACCTTAAGTATCTTTTTGGTAGTTCTCCTTCTGTTAATAGTCACTGTTTTCATAAGCCAGTAGTCAACAGTGCTGTGTGTGACAGTGGTCCAAAGGGGCTACCTTTTCATGTGGATACAAATATATATATTCTAATGTGAACTTCACAAGTTTATGATTGTTTTTTTTTCCCATTTGTTTCCCTATTATAAGGAATCCCTTCTCTACCATGGTTGGAGCATAATGAAGAAGATTTAAATCCTATTATTTTTAAAAATAATAGTGTGATTCTTGGAAAAGTCATGTCTTCACCTCTTTAGATGGTGAATGTTCAGTCTGCACCGTTATTTTCTTTCTCCACCTTATCATCGGCCCTAAAAAATGAACAAAATAGTGCCATTTACAGAAAGATGTGGATAGACCTAGAGAGTGTCATATATAGTGAAGCTAGTCTGAAAAACAAATATCATATAATACCATTTACATGTGGGATCTAGAATAATAGCACAAACAGATGAACTTATTTGCAAATCATAAATAGAAACACAGATTTTAGAGAACAAACTTATGAATACCAAGAGGGGGAGGGAGGCTTGGATGAATTGGGATATTGGATTTGACATATATACACTACTATGCATAAAATTTCCCAGGTGGCTCAGTGGGAAAGAATCCGCCTGCCAATGCAGGATACGTAAGAGATGAAAGGTTGTATCCCTAGACTGAGAAGATCCCCTGGAGTAGGAGATGGCAACGCATTCCAGTATTCTTGCCTGGGATATCTCATCGACAGAAAAGCCTACAGTCCAACGGATTGCAAACAGTTGGACATGACTCAGATTGAGTAAATATATTAAGCTTAAGCCAATACAGCCCATGGGGTTACAAAGAGTTGGACATGACTGAAGAGACTTTGCACAGCATACAGCACAATGTATAATATAAATAATTAGTGGGAACCTGCTGTATAGCACAAGGAATTCTAATCAATGCTCTGTGGTGACCTAAATGCAAAAGAGATCTAAAAAGGAGGGGCTGTATGTATACTTATAACTGACTCACTTTGTTGTACAGCAGAAACTAAAACAACATGGTAAACATGGTAAAGAACTATTCTTCAATAAAATTTAAAGGTAGACAAAGAACAGAATTTTTATCATTATATTATTATACCATGATGGCATCACAGATTCAATGGACATGAGTTTGAGCAGCTCCAGAAGATACTGAAGGACAGGGAAGCCAGAGGTGCTGCAGTTTGTGAGGTTGCAAAGAGTCAGACATGACTTAGCAACTAAACAACAATATCATAAATTATAAGAGCTTTATGAAGCAAAATGCTAAGTTCAAGAAGAATGCAAGAATGTTACTTGTTTTCAAAGCAAGTTTCTTGACAGACCTCAGATACCTTGATTTTTAAGTGCATTGTCTCATTGTCTATGTTGCTTCCCTGGTGGCTAAGATGGTAAAGAATCTGAAAGAAAAACATTTTCATAAAAATAATTATATTCAAGAGATTGTCTTTGGCTTACTCATTTTGTGTGTAACACTAAGTTAGTAGAAGCCAGAAAATGGACTTTTCTGTATCTGTTCAATTCAGTTGTAGTCTCTTAATAATACATACCGTCTCATAACTCCTATAATATAAATAAATATACCCAAGGGTCTACAGCTCATATAATCATCTTATAAACATTATATATATATACGTATATATATATACATATATATGAAATATATGATTTAGGACCACTTGGATCAGGATCAGCCGGTAATTCTGCTAAGGTTTAATACACAGGAAATCTTATGAAGTACAAGCATTCCTCTGAACTATTGGTACAAAAGTATCTCTAACTCCCATCCTCAATGAGAATGGAATTAATTAGACTCAACTCACTCATTTATAAAATAATAAAATTTAAGCATTTATAATAAAAGTAATAAAATTTATTAATAAAAATAAAATTTCTGACAGTGAAATATATAAAATTGTCTGTGCTTCTGACAGTGTTAGTCACTCAGACATGTTCTAATCTTTGAGACCCCATGGACTATAACCCACCAGGTTCCTCTGTCCATGGGATTGTCCAGGCAAGAATACTGGAGTGGGCAGTCATTCTCTTCTCCAGGTCATCTTCCCAGCCCAGGGACTGAACCCAGGTCTCCCGCATTGTGGGCAAATTCTTTATCATCTTAGCCACCAGGGAAGCAACATAGACAATGGCTTCAAAAATCAAGGTATCTGGAGTCTGTCAAGAAACTTGCTTTAAAAACAAATAACATCATTGAGATGCACTTTGACTTTTATAGCCTTCTGAGAATTATAATGACTCTCTTATGAAGGGTGGCTATGAAGGGACACTTCTATAACACGATAAATTCCTCTGTAAATTTTGTTTAAAATCTTTTTTTAAAAGTTCTCAAATTTTTATTTATTTTATAAACCAACCATTTTTACTTAATGAAATGGTTCTTTTTAAACTTTGAGAAACTGAATTAAATTTTCTTCATACCAAATTAAATTGGCACAAAATCTATTTTGCTTTTAAAGACAATGATGTTAATTTTTTTATTTCATATGCTGCCTCATGTTCTTCTGTAAGTGCTATATTCATATACTATAAACAAACATGAAGTTATTTGCTTATAACATATGAAGAAGTTACAAATTCTTCTGTAAGAGCTATATTCATGTTCTTAGCTTAATAATGTAAGTGTCTATTGATTGTTTGCATAAAATAAGTTTTGCATTTGTGTGAAGAAACTATTATAAGAAGCACTTAGAGTCAAGTGCCATTACCACAATATAAAAGAAGCAAACAGAAAAAACTACTTCAATAATTCAGTATTAGGTATAATGATAAAACTCATTCGATGACTATAAAAAGAAAAATAAAAGAAATAATAAAGGAAAAAAAAAGTATGGCATTGACCAGAGAAATCAAGTAGCAAGTGATAATTTTGGAAAAGGTTAAAACACAGTGATTAAAGATTACAGATTTATGGGCTGAAATAGATCTGAAGAGATTTCTGTAAACAAAAGGAAGATCTATTCTTCAAAGTTACTTTATAATCCTTTGACTCAGCTTATTCTAAGATAAACAGAATTGCTATCAACTGACTAATATAACTGTAATCCTTGACTAATAAAACTATAATCCACTCAAGAAAGAAAATTCTCACTCTTTCAGAGTCTGAATGCTAAGAGATGGACTTAGAAAAGTGAAAGATAAAAAGTAGAATATGATTCATAACAGTAAGGTAATCTTAATAGTGAGGCTTGAAGTATTCAAAATGTTAAGATCTTGAAATATATAAGCTGTTCACATATAATCGAGTAACTATTACTATCTATACAACTGTGTTGGAAGTTTGGGATCAATCTGATTACAGTTTAGTATTTTAAGCCTATACACAAAAATACTACAAGATATAAAAATCATGTAGATCCCAGTAACAGCTGCTGCTGCTAAGTCACTTCAGTCGTGTCCAACTGTGTGACCCCATAGACAGCAGCCCAACAGGCTCCCCCATCCCTGGGACTCTCCAGGCAAGAATACTGGAGTGGGTTGCCATTTCCTTCTCCAATGCATAAAAGAGAAAAGTGAAAGTGAAGTCGCTCAGTCTGTCTGACTGTTAGCAACCCCATGGACTGCAGCCCACCAGGCTACTCTGTCCATTGGATTTTCCAGGCAAGAGTACTGGGGTGGGATGCCATTGCCTTCCCCCCCAGTAACAGCAGAGTTGCAATATTTTGTCTCCATATACTTAAACACTAAAAATTAGGGATTGAAATTCCATAACTGTGGTAGAACCGCCCCCATGTTTCACCTTCAACAAACGTGAAAATGATGCTAAATTGTAGATCCCATCTCCTTTGTATGTATAAATATAGCCCTTTACAAAAATTTTATAGAAGTAATAAGGCAATTTCTTCATTGAACATCACCAAAATGAATTTACACGTTAGGGAGGATCTTTTGTTTACTGGAGAAATTTAATGGGCTATAGACTTGTGATATTAAGCTATTTCCATATTCTGTTAGTGGCTTCTCAGATAAGGCTTTATACGGTAAATATTGTACTTCTCACATTTTTATGTTCTAGATTAAAAAAAAAAAAGAAAATTGTCTTATATGTTATCTTCAAGTGTTTAAAACATTTCTTTAATTTTTTCCACAAGTCTTTTGGGAGGTACAAGCAGCTTATTCAAGGCTTTGAAATTATTCGCACAAGTCATTTATTGCTTTCTTTGCTAAAATTCTTTCCCTTTCTCATTTGATTGCTTCTTTTCCTTCTTTTCTGATTATTCCCTCGTTGGACAATTTTTCATGCTACTAAGAAATGTAAGGTTATTTTTATCACAGAAGAATATGAATAATGATTCAAAACATATTACAATTTATTTAGCCTTTTCTGGGATAAAGTCCAATTACACCTTTTCAAGTGTGCCCTAGTTGATACTATGCCTGCATTGAAATTTTGAGATATGTTTTATGATAAAGAGCCATTTAAGGAGTGTATATTGGTGTGCACAGACTTTAAGGAACTGTTTTAGCTACTATTTTCTTTGCCAATTAGTCTTCACTGTATATATGATTTATTATTATGAGGTCATCTATATTATATAACTTAGTTATCAGAAAAAACATAAACCAGGATATAAGACTATAGGCCATGATTAATATAGTACCACTATTTCCTTCCTGACCCCTTGTCATTATAGTCCAGAGTTGTAAATGCGTCATAGGTTACACGGCACCAGCAAAACCATCTTATTTGATTCTCAAAATCACCTAATGAGGAAGACTTATGATAGCCCAGATATCCAGACAAGACTTCCAAGAATAACAGAGTTTAAATCTATGTGAGCCTGGCCCTTATGTTGTTTAGCTGAATCTTACTCTTTGTGACTCCACGGGCTGCAGCACAGCAGGCTTCCCCTGTCTTTCACCATCTCCTGGAGTTTGCTTAGGTTCGTGTCCATTGAGTCAGCGATGCTGTCTAACAATTTCATCTCTCTCTCACCTTTTTCTTATTTTGCATTAATTCCTTCCCACATCTGTGGGTAAGACTGACTCATTTTCCAATGAGTCAGCTCTTCACATCAGGCGGCCAAGTAAGGGAGCCTCAGCTTCAGCCTTTCCATTGAGCATTCAAGGTTGATTTCCTTTAGGATTAACTGGTTTGGTTTCCATGCAGTCCAAAGGACTCTCAAGAGTCTTCTCCAGCATCACAATTTGGAAGCATCTATTCTTCGGTGCTCAGGCTTCTTTATACTTCAGCTCTCACATCCATACGTGGCTAATAGAAAAACCATAGCTTTGACTATAAGGACCTTAGCTGGAAAAGTAATGTCTTTGCTTTTTAACATGAAGTCTAGATTTGCCATAGCTTTCCTTCCAAGGAGCAAGTGTCTTTTAATTTCATGGCCCCAGTCATCATCCACAGTGATTTTGGAGCCAAAAAAAATAAAGTTTCTCACTATTTCCATTGTTTCCCCATCTGTTTGCCATGAAGTGATGGGACTGGATGCCATGGCTTTAGTTTTTTATTAAGTTTGATTGAGTTTTAAGACAGCTTTTTTCACTCTCTTTCACTCTCATCAAGAGGCTCTTTGGTTTCTCTTTCTGCCATTAGAGTGTTATCATCTACATATCTGAGGTTGTTGATATTTCTCCCAGCAATCTTGATTCTACCTCATGATTCATTCTGCCCAATATTTTGCATGATGTACTCTGCATATAAATTAAATAAGCAGGGTGACAATACTCAGCCTTGTCATACTTTTTTCCCAATTTTGAACCAGTTCACTGTTCCATGTCCAGTTCTAACTGTTACTTTTTGACCTACATACAGGTTTCTCAGGNTGTCATTCCATGTCCAGTTCTAGCTGTTGCTTCCTGACCTGCATACAGGTTTCTCAAGAGGCAGGTCAGGTGGTCTGGTATTCCCATCTCTTTCAGAATTTTGCACAGTTTATTGTGATCCACAGAGTCAAAAGCTTTGGCATAGTCAATAAAGCAGAAGTAGATATTTTTCTGGAACTCTCTTGCTTTTTCAGTGATCCAGGAGATGTTGGCAATTTGATCTCTGGTTCCTCTGGTTTTTCTAAAACCAGCTTGAACATCTGGAAGTTCATGGTTCACATACTGCTGAAGCCTGTCTTGGAGAATTTTCAGCATTACTTTACTAGCATGTGAGATAAGTACAATTGTGCAGTAGTTTGAGCATTCTTTGGCATTGCCCTTCTTTGGGATTGGAATGAAAACTGACCTTTTCCAGTCCTGTGGCCACTGCTGGGTTTTCCAAATGTGCTGGCATATTGAATGTAGCACTTTCACAGCATCATCTTTCAGGATTTGAAATAGCTCAACTGGAATTCCATCACCTCCACTATCTTTGTTTGTAGTGATGCTTCCTAAGGCCCACCTGACTTCACATTCCATGATGTCTGGCTCTAGGTGAGTGATCACACCATCGTGATTATCTCGGTCATGAAGATCTTTTTTGTATAGTTCTGTGTTTTCTTGCCACCTCTTCTTAATATCTTCTGCTTCTGTTAGGTCCATACCATTTCTGTCCTTTATTGAGCCCATCTTTGCGTGAAATGTTCCCTTGGTATCTCTAATTTTCTTGAAGAGAGCTCTAGTCTTTCCCATTCTGTTGTTTTTCTCTATTTCTTTGCATTGATTGCTGAGGAAGGAAACTAAAGGCTTCCTCTTTAGTTTGCTTTATGTTCTACCATCCTCATACTCAAAACCTCTCGAAAGCCTGCCCTGCATGAGAACTAGTAGAGCACACTGGTTTACAAGGGCTGGATGTGACATCTGCCATTGAGTGTCAGCTTTGTCATTCATTAGCTCTGCTAACTGAGAAGCACGGGATATTTCCAAGGCTCAACTATTTTCATGTTGGTATAACAGGGCCGATAATGCCTATCAGCTTTGATTCACTGGGTCCCTATAAAGAATAAATTAGGTCAGTTATGAAAATTATCTTTTTTTTCCTGATATGGACAATGTCTTCCAAAATAAAGCAATTAACCTCAGCAGAGAAAGTGAACACGACCCTGGCTGGTCATTGGTTCCTGGAGAGGTTGGTTTAGAATGTTGGTTCCAGCTTTTGCTTGAGAAATGAATCCGTTAGGCTCCACCACAGACAGAAAGCATGACTTCTGTGATCTTCCAACCATTTTTAAAATCAAGTTGACCTTGTTTCAAACATTGTTCTGTGGGTGTTGGTAGGGATGGGTCTGGGAGAGCTTGTACTTTAGAGGAGAATTTAGGATATGATGGCTGCCCTCACACTGCCCAGCCCGCTCCATTAGAGTCAGTCTCTCAACCATCTATGACTTGAAAGGGTTTGCTTGGTTTCAAATTCAATATTTTCAGTGCTTTCATGGTTCCCTTGACCATGAGCCTCCTTCTCTCCAAAACCAGCTCTCAAACTAACCTTTCATTATTCAATTCAGGATTAACAAAATTAAGGCTTTAAACTGATTCAAATATAGTGAGTTGGAGTGTGAAATAGAAATGCACAATGTGGAAATGACTCTTCTATCTTTACTATTTGTTAAGTTACTGAGTTAATGCAACCAAAGCAAGTGCTTTGTCTGTTGCTGAAAAGATCTCACCATTTTATCCCCATGCATGTGTGCTAAGTCGCTTCAGTTGCTTCTGACTCTGTGAGACCCTTTGAACTGTAGCCTACCAGGCTCCTCTGTCCATGGGATTCTCCAGGCAAGAATAATGGAGTGGGTTGCTGTGCCCTCCTCCAGGGAATCTTCCCAACTCAGGGATTGAACCCATGTCTCTTACGTCTCCTGCAGTGGCAGACGGGCTCTTTACCATTAGTGCCACCTGGGTAGTGATAAATCTGAATACATTGTGAACTCTTGATGTGCACTCTAAGATTCTGCTGTTATGAAAGTAGAACATTTTATTATGAATGTCTCTGCTGGTGCTGCTGCTGCTAAGTCACTTCAGTCATGTCTGACTCTGTGCGACCCCATAGACGGCAGCCCACCAGGCTCCCCCATCCTTGGGATTCTCCAGGCAAGAACACTGGAGTGGGTTGCCATTTCCTTCTCCAATGCATGAAAGTGAAAAGTGAAAGTGAAGTCACTCAGTCGTGTCTGACCCTCAGTGACCCCATGGACTGCAGCCTTCCAGGCTCCTCCATCCATGGGATTTTCCAGGCAAGAGTACTGGAGAGGGGTGCCACTGCCTTCTCCAATGAATATCTCTGACTTACAGTTTATTCTCTACATTGCAAGCACAGTGGCTGCTATTTTTACAGAGAAGTTTATTTTAGAGTTGGGTTGGTAGGTCTTTCTCCCCTTCTTGTTTCTTTAGTTTTTATCCACAGTAAAAACAGAGTATGCACACCTTATGCACTTATTGAATACTCATTTATAACAATGAAGCCATTCATGACATCCAGGTTTCATACCCTTTCCCATGAGTGTGACCATTGGCCCTTGCCTGCCCTTCACCCAGACTCACAGTGATCCAGGATGATGGTGGGAAATATAAATGGTATCAGAGCTTTACCCTGCTGAGGTGGCTGCAAGGCCCGTGGCTTCAGGGTGATTTGCATGGATCTTAACTGTGGTCTGAGGGTAACTCCTTTATTTTTTTTAATCGAGTTATTATTGACATACAACCTTATATTAGTGTCAGGTGTACAACATAATGATTTAATAGGTGTATAGGTTGTGAAATGCTAACCAGTAAATCTGCTTAATATCCATCACCACACATAGTTACAAATTTCAATTTCCTTGTGGTGAAATGAAATCACTTTTGAAATAAAAAGGTGACAAATCTATTACTGTTCTCCTTCAACAAGAGGACTTTAATTTTCTATATCCTTTAAATATGTTAATGTTGGTTTTCTTTGATCTCTTGTAATTATAAATTCTTTGATTTCTCCTGCTTATTCAAAATTTCAGTAAGTTTTCTAAAGTAGTATCATTTGATATCATTCAGCTCTGAGCATCAAACAGAATTGTCTTTGCTTATAAATATCATGTCATTGGTCAGCCTGTACTCCTATAATCATGGTGAGACGGAAAGTTCATCTGCGTTTATAAAAACATCATGGCTGTTCAGTTTATGCTAATTACAAGAAGCGTAGGCAGAAGGCTTTTGTTAAGTGAGGATAAGGTGGTAACAGGCTGATCACTGTGATTCCTGATGTTATTACAAAATGGGCAACTCAGAACACACCCTTCAATTTAGTATCTCTAAGAGCATGTGAAATTGAAAGTTAGCTCCTTTCTTTCCCCCACAGCAAACCACCTGTCTTTTTCAGGCTTTTCTCCTCACAATACCTGAACATGTGTTTCCTACTGAGGTGTAGCAGTACCATTTAAATAGAAATTTGGTCCAGAATTAAGTCAGTATCTAATCCTATGTTTGTCACTGTCAAGGTGACTTGAGCAATTAAATTCTTTATTGAGCTCTATAAAACAGGAAAACTGATAGTCTTATTTTATGCCCAGTCTGTTTTAAATATTATAAAGAAAATAACTACCAAAATGATTTGTGTAATTAAGATGTTTAATGAGTCAAAGCAACTGGCATTACTCAGATGAATCCTCTTGTCTAAGTCAATCAAAATAATTTAGTCTTTATTATAAAGATGCCAATATCTTGACAAGTATCTAAATAATAATGCTTTATAATTGCCAATAAATGCTTAATGACCTTGAATCCTTCAAGTTAGGCAATAAATTCATAAATATCACGGTTACAGATAATGATGGATTTCAACCCCAGAGGTAGAAATAAAGAAAGCTTAGTGAAAGTCTCTTGGATATCAAATAGTGAATTGACATTATGAAGGAAAAAAGTCACAAGATATTGAGTATAAAAACATCACAGGTGCTACAAAACAGAAGTCCTGAGGCCAAAGTAAAGTGAATTTTATTCGTTGTGATGCAATCTGGAAAATTTTGTTCATTCCATGGCATTCATTAGAAAAAAATGAAAATAAGGCATTCTTCACAATGTGTAAAGCAGTGTAAGAATTACTTACAGAAGGAAGCCTCTGCTAGAGCTAGAAGTGGAAAAGCTGGGGAGGAGATAGCATTTCTAAAGGCCAAGAGCCAGAGCTACCTGCTGGTCAACAGACATGCATAGGATGCTTTCTGGCAGGAAGATGCTTCCCGGTGGGAGCTGGAATGTGGAGAAGACCCCCTCACCCAACCCTTTAACAAAGTTGGAAACTGAGAGTTCTCCTGAATCAGAGGGGAACTGTGTGTGGATGGGGGAAATAGGGATACTTAGGCATTTTCTTCTCCCCTCCTGTCACTGCCAATACTTCTCACTGTTTAAACTAGTCCTAAAACAAGGTCAAGGAAATCTGGGAAATGGTTTGCAAAGAAAAGGGGAAGATGGACTTGAGAGCAAAGCAGTAAGTGACCCATGTAGAAGAGAAAGGAGTGTGTGGGGAGCCTTTCAGAATTCTTAATATAGGATTTGTTTATCAAGTCCCCAAGTGCTGAGTGGCTCAAGTTTCTTGGAATTTCAGGAGGTTGGGCATGAAAGCGTCTGCTTCAGCAGTGAGTGGTCCTGGTTCACCCCCTACAGGAGGGAGAGGGACATTTTTGAGAGCAGCAGGATTAAAAGAAAACATCACAGATCAGACACTGATCATTCGCCTCCAAGTTACTCTGAGAACCTGGGAATGAATTAGGCCTAGATAATTGTAGGATTTCTTCCTCTACACACACTTTCAAAACAACAATACACTTCTTCGCCTGCTTGCTAATGGCTAAAAATACCAAGAGAAAAGCCTTTCATTCCACAATTAGAGATAAAAGGTTTCAATTACAAGTGTCTAGCTGAAGTAACATTTTCCTGTGGGGGAATTTCAGTCAAGGGATAATCAATCTGTCAATCTATTTCTCAGTAAAATGACTTGGAAAGCCCGTTTGCACACGGATAGCTTAAGGAGTTGCCATGAGGACAGGGAAAAGAACATGAGGGACTCTGGGAACAAAATTGGAAGAATTTGACAGTCTTTCCTGGACAATACTCTTTGCCTACCATGTAAGCAAAATCAGACAATGATTTGAGCACATGTGAACATGCAGTTGGTACACAGCTCTGGTTTATGGGCAGAATAAAGTTTCTTGATTTTGCAGTTGTACTCTTGACCTTGGTAAGCCCTTCTTGCCTAAGAGTTTGTTAAAGTAATCAAAGTGATCTTTTCCCCAAAAATAACATCTTTGGTTATTCAATACATATTGATATAAGCTCTTTGGGAAAAAAAAAATATCCTTTTAGGAGTCTTTTAAAAAGTGAAGCAGACTGGCTCTGGGTTTTTTGTGAAGTTTTGATTAGTTTTGATAAGGGAAAGAATATTTGGCTGGTCTCTTTTTCTGAAAATTTCCTAGAGATTTGTTAAATGACATTAAAATATGCTTAGATTCTGTCTTACTGAGCTCAGATTTGGGGGCTGTCAGTCATATTCAGTTATCTTGTTATTAGCAGTTACCACCCACAATTCCATATTCAACCAGTTAGATGTGGGAGATGATCTACATTAATTAATGGCCCCAGAACTCTTGTAAGAAAATTGCTTCTTCATCTCTTGCCCCTGAACAAGATAAAAGAAATCAGCATTTCTGATTTTTATTGAGTTAGAAGTTTTTAGTGCCCAAATGAATCTGTATTGTTAACTATCTACCCAGGAGATTCTGGAGCAATTAAAGTTTGAGAAACACTGATCCACACCAATCATTGAGTATACTTGAATAATTTTAAGTGGTATTACCTATCCTAATACACCATAGACATTCCTTTATGTTTGTCATTGTATTCATTTTCTGTTGCTGTATAATAAATTGCCACGAGCTCATCAGATCTATAGATCAAAAGTTGAGGCAAGTTCAACTAGGTTTTAAGCTCAGGTTATCACAAAGGCTAAAATCAAGGGGTCAGCCTGTCTAACCTCTAGTCTGGAAAATCTGGTAAAGAATGTACTTAAGAGTTTATTCAAGTAGTAGGCAGAGGTTAGTTTCTTATGGTTGTTGTGCCGAGATCCCTGTTTTCTCATCAGTTGTCCACCCTACCCCTTAACACTGCTTGCATTCTTTTGTATGTGACCTCACGTTATAGATGACATCAACTTAGTATAAAGCACTATACACACACATACAAACACACACATATATACATATATATATGTATATATGTATACATATATATCCATACATATATAATTTTCACTTATCTCTAGCTGAAATTTAGCATTTTATTGTGCTGTGATTATAATCAGTAAAACACAGTATTCACAGTAACTGTTGACTTCATCAGTAAAGTAAATCAGATATTTTCAAATTACATTGTGATTATAAAAAATGTTAATGCATATCATTTTCTGTAAAATGTCTGGTTTTTTGAAACCCTAAACAAGCTAATGTGTAAGCATGAAAGTCATAGTTTATAATAACTTATTTAGCTAATTAAGAAACCATTGATAAGTCATGAATGACCATTTTTTTTTAAATGAGTCCTCTTAGAATTGGGAGAAAGTTTTATTGATCAGTTGACAGTGACTCTAAGGTAGGAGCAGAGATAGACTTTTAACAGACTAAACTCACCTAATCAGTTGGCTTCTCCAAGTACCTACCCTGGGAGAACCATCAGTAATTTTATGTGATCCAAAAAAGGAATATACAATAAAATGTTCACAACTTGCTGAAACGTACAGTTCCCTGTCTTTGAATGCAGAAATGTAGACTGTACTCAGTTCTCTGTCCTCTTCTAGCTCTTTCCTGCCTGTATTTCTTTTTCTCATATGCTCTCTGAACTAGAATAACCTACACCATCACCAATATGTATCTACGTGTATTTTACCTCCTTCAGGTTGCACCTCTTGTAACTGATACCATCCTCACCCTCCATGATGTATAAGCAACTTTTCTCTCTCTGAAAACCTTGTTTACTCATTGTGCCTTCTATGAAACTTATGTGGGACAAATGCTGTGTTCTGACTTGCATTGTAATTCTTTTGTTATAGTCAAATTAAGAACAAATTCTACATGGAGTCTATCTGGACTCACAATCGCAGAAAGAGTGTCTAACACAATAGGTATTTGGTTAAGTTAAACTTTGTAAACCAAGTGATATAGAGAAATGAATATCATCTCCTCATTCATGGCTCTGAATTAGTTTTCTTTAATTATTGTACTGAGGTTAGTGATAGCCTTTCGAACATACAGCTTATTTTGGTGCCTTCACTATCTTGCTCCTGTAATTAGAGCCTGTCCTTGCAATGACATGGTCTGAATTCAGAGCTCCCAGACTGGGATAACACCCTTCGATAGAATTAATTTACTTGAAAACTGAATCTCCTTGTTATTTTCTTACTCCCAATATCAGTTTGATCATTTTAGAATCATTGTCCTTTAACCTTTCAGTAGTAGTTATGCATGCATGTGTAACACACATATGAATTTATCTGCATCAGTAAACTTCCCCTTAGTCTGAATGTTTTGATTTCAAAATGTAGTCAGAGGACTAGAGATAGGAGACTATATTGTATTTGGAAGCAAACATTAAAATTTGGGGGGGCCCTATGAGCATCTGACCTTCATTTAGGATTAAATTTCCAAGTATTAAAATTAAAATGAGGATGATATATATCTTTCCTATTCATTTTGCCCAAGGCACTTTGCCTAAAGGCCATAATGAAGAGCTACTAAAAGTGAGTAAGAAAGTAGGTCAGGCGCTTTGGGATATTTCAAACATATATATATATATATCATATTATTAATATTTTATATATAAAAGATAGATATACATATATGTGTATATATAGATATATTTAAATATACCCACAGCCATATACCACACATACTATTATAGGTTAATTAATTTTATATAGGGAAAACTAACTATTGACTAGTGCTGATGAACCTACTTTGCACAAAATTCTGGTGATGTTAGAAATAATTTAAACAGTATCTCTAGAATCTGTACTAACTTGTGGAGAAAATGAGGTGTGGGGAAGGAGAAAGAAGGAAATAGCCTGCTACCCATGTTAGTGTTTTGGACGAGAGCCACAGCCAAGCTCAAGTGGACAGCCCCTTTCACAATACTAAATCCATCCCACCAAAACCTCAGTGCAAATGCAACTCAAATATCCAACTGCCCTTCTGATGTCACTAGATTCCACACTACCTGTCATCATATTCCACATTCTCCTTTGTTGCTAGGCACCCTGGGCACTCTTAATTTCCAAAGCTCCAGGTGCTATTTTTCCTTGGGACTCAAATACAGTTTTTGGTTCCAGTGCTATGGTACCCACACTGAAACTTGAGAGGAGCACCATCATTCTGGGCCTGTGAACGTAATGATCATAACTACAGATCTAAAGCTTACACTCTGTGTCTAGCAGCCTGGTACCCACACGCCTGCAGCCACTCAGGATGGAGCAAATTCTGCTGGGTAAGAAAGCAGATTTCCCCTGAAAAGCAGTAATCTGATGTGAATTGTTATGATTAGCAGGAGTCACAGATTTGTGGTCTATAATTCTGAAAAAATTATCTTTAAGGAAGAGAGAATGAAAACGATGAATGTGGTTTTATGAAAGTAGGTAATAAAAAAGTCCTCAGTTTATTGTCTGTTCACTTTTTTATATTAAATTTTTCTAATATAGACATCAAAAACTTTGTTTTAAATTTTGATTTCTGAAACAGTGGCATGTGAAATTGATTCTTTTACCATTTACAAGATAAAATATCTGAATATGTATTTGATACAAATTAGTAAATAATTTGTCCTTCATGAAACATGATTTACTGAGGAACTGAAATATGTAAAGCTGTTGAATTTAGTTACCTTGGTAACATCTGGAGTGAACCACTCTCTCTAAAAATATTTTCTTTATTTATTGTTTATGCTTTGTGCCAAAATTATATATACATGACATTTATTAAAGAGTCTCTTGATAAATGCTAACCCTTCTCTTATCTGAAAAATGAATAAAGGATATATTTTTATTAATATGTATGATATTAGATTAAAATTACAGATATAGCATGTTTGACTATAATTGACATTGGATTTGTTCTATGTGAATATAGATTTAGTTTTTTTAAATATCTTTGAGGTTATATTTTTTAATGTAATGATAAAAATTTCTTACATAAAATATTATTTTGAAGGGATTCAAGGGCACAAATGTAAAATCACAATTTTCTTCATGAATTAAATAATTGGACTTGAATCAGTCCATTATACTTTTCTTTGGCTTTCTTAGAAATAAATAAATAGAAATAACTTTTTGTACTTTAGCATAACCATATGACTTAGCATAGAAGGACATCGTTAAAATTCCAAATTACTTACATAAGCTATATCCTAATTTTCTTTAACAAACATTCCAATGTTTGTTAAAAGAATGTTATTGATTTCTCAAATTAATAGTTATGGAAAACACTATACATATTACTTATGGCCAGTTTCGTAAATTCTCTTGTTTTTTCACCAAATGAGGTCCTTTTTTGAATGGGTATATAAACAGAGTAATTTCTTGTCCTGCAAATTCATTTTCATTTTCTCGCAAAATATGTTCAGAGAATTGCTTGCTGCCACTGCTAAGTCGCTTCAGTCGTGTCCGACTCTGTGCGACCTCATAGACAGCAGCCCACTGGGCTCCACCATCCCTGGGATTCTCCAGGCAAGAACACTGGAGTGGGTTGCCATTTCCTTCTCCAGTACATGAAAGTGAGATGTGAAAGTAAAGTTGCTCAGTCGTGTCTGACTCAGCGACCCCATGAACTGCAGCCTACCAGGCTCCTCCGTCCATGAGAGTTTCCAGGCAAGAGTACTGGAGTGGGATGCCATTGCCTTCTCCGGAGAATTGCTTAAAAAATAGTATTTTGTTGAAAATTAAACTGAATGCCTTTGCTTTTATTTTTTACTAGAGTGAGAAACTAGACTTTTTCCTAGCCCTGTATCCAACCATTACCAATCTTATCTTTTTTTTTTAATTTTTATTGAAATATAGTTGATTTTCAAGTATGCATTAGTTTCAGGTATACAGCAGAGTGATTCTGTTATACATACACATATGTTCATTTTTTCAGATATTTTTCCCATTTAGGTTTTTACAGAATATTGAGTAGAGTTCCCCTTTGCTGTATAGTAGGACCTTGTTGGTTATCTATTCATTATATATAGTAGTGTATGTATGTTAATCATGAGCTCCTGATTTATCCCTCCCTCCAATGTTTTACCTTTGATAACTCTATGTTTGTTTTACATATCTTTTCTATTCTAAAATATTTTTGGTCACCCCCTCTTTCTCTACACTGCTGCTGTTTTACTTAGAGTTTATTGAGCTTTCAACAAGCTGACTTAGATGACTTCTGCATCTCCTAAGGGTCCCCGCAACTTCCAGATTGTTGCCTTCATGCCATTCTCCTCATCAAAGACAGAGTTATCTCTTTAAAGCATTTTTTTTTTCCACATCACTTCCCACAGTTAATTAAAATTACTTCTATTTGCTCTCAAGATAAAATCCAAGTTCTTTGATGCACAAAACACTTCTTTTCCTCCCTTTTTAGGTTTCCCTTTCATCAGTGTCTCTTTAGTACTCAGCTCTGTTCTCTTATTTCTTATGGGCCTGCATATTCTTTCCTCTGTGACTGCACCTGACAATTTCTAGGTGGGGAAGGCTCTTCCTCAATTTCTTCACCTGATTCAAGCTTTGGAATTCAACTCCAATGCCACCTTCTTTAGAAAACCTTCTGGATATCTTTTTTTTTTTTTTTTGTATTTATTTATTTTTTTACACGAACTCCCAAACATGAACCCCCCTCCCACCTCCCACCCCACATCTTCCCTCCAGATCATCCCCATACACCAGCCCCAAGCATCCTGCATCCCGCATTGAACCCTTGTTCCTTTTTTCTTTCTGTATTTTAGCTTCATCTTTATTTTTCTGTTACTAAATTATCTGTGAACTCTTTGAAGGCACCAGAATCTCTGTTGGTCAAATATTTTACCCACCTTTGGCCAAAAACAGGCACTCAGTAAATGTTTGTTGAATAGATAAATTAACAGGTGAGTTATACCACTCCTTCAGAATGTAAACATTATTTCCATGATTTCAATTGATTAGAAGATGACAAATATTTCATTGTATTCTACAAAAGGAAAGCAAACTTGAGAATATTGGAAATCAAACAAAAAAATTCAGAAAAAGTCACAGATATTTACATGGTTTCATCAGCGACTCTGCCCTAAAGGAAGCACTTTAATACCTTTCTCAGTCATAATCCTTTAAAATGAATAGCAAATTCTTACCATGACTATAAAGAAGAAATTAAGAGAAACAGAACTTTATTGTTTAAGTAAACTTTATTTTTCTTTGCTCTCAATACACTGATATTATTTTCTTCTAACCGATTTTCTTCTGTATTTTAAAGCCAGGAAAGTTTTCTTAGTTCTGCTCCTTCTCCTTCCCTGTTTCTTCTATAATTACTCCATTTTTGTTATTAGAAAATTATATATTATATGTTATAAATGATATATTTTATAGTTCGTTATGAATTCTATATAGAGTAGATACAGAGAAGGCAATGGCATCCCACTCCAGTACTCTTGCCTGGAAACTCCCATGGACGGAGGAGCCTGGGAGGCTGCAGTCCATGGGGTCGCTGAGTCAGACACGACTGAGCAACTTCCCTTTCACTTTTCACTTTCACGCATTGGAGAAGGAAATGGCAACCCACTCCAGTGTTCTTGCCTGGAGAATCCCAGGGATGGCAGAGCCCAATGGGCTGTCATCTGTGGGATCGCAAGAGTCGGACACGACTGAAGCGACTTAGCAGCAGCAGCAGTAGCGTAGAGTAGATAATAGAGAATATGTTAGAAAATCCAGTGCCATACTGTTAAGACAATATCAATATTAACATTTTAGACTACAATTTTTCAGTCTTTTTGTTCTTGTATTTATGTTTTCTTTTCACAAAACTGGGGTCATATTGACCACACCTTTCTGTAACTAGCTTTTTCCATTTAGTGCCTCTTGACTCACATTTTCCTGCATATTTAAGATGGGATATTGACTAATTCCATAATATTCTAAATGTTCTAACATATATTAAGCCAAATTTCTATTTTTGATAATCTGTATCATTTCTAGAATTTTGTATTATTGATGTAAGCAACACTGATTTCAGTGTCTTTTTATCTGCAGAGAGATGCAAGCAATGATTAAACCACTTAGGCTTTAAAGCCTTTATAATGGCTGAGCAAAGTTTCTGAGTACTTTTGATGTTTCAGATGCATATTAAACGCCCATAAAGCTTGTACTGGTATAAAATCCCCTAGCAGGGTGGACAATGCTCTCATCAGAGAGTTTTCACTGAATCTGGATAGTCTCACTGAAAAAAACAAAAACTACTTGCAACATAATTGGCAATTTTTTAAAATTTACTTTTCTTTGAGATTGCGTTTGCAATTGAATGGTTTATTTTGTCTTCAGATTATTTTATCTTCTGTTTATTTTATACTTCACTTCTTGTGCCTACATATGCCTTCTAGGTTAAAAATGATACAGACTACTTCACAAGTTTGTTGCTAAGGATAAACTGCACATTATATGTAAAATTAGTTAGTACCATGCCAAGCCCAGAATAGGAGCTCAATAAATGTTTGTTGAAGTAGAAACTTATCAGCATATCAATTAAAATCAAAATATAAATTTTTTCTTTCCAACAGATGATTCTGCCACAGAGAGCTTCAATGGCAACGAGACTCTGGGGCACAGTTCCGTTGCTTCGGGGGGAACACTCGGCAGGGAGATGGGCGACCCCAACTGTGATGGCAAAGCTGGGCTGGAACAGGACGAGCAACCACTGAACCTGAGCGACAGTCCCCTCTCAGCACAGCTGACTTCGGAATACAGAATAGATGACCACAGCTCTAATGGAAAAAACAAATATAAGAACCTTCTGATTTCCGACCTCAAGATGGAACGAGAAGCGAGAGAAAATGGAAGCAAGGTATGGTCATGTTATGATTTTCAGTGAATTTTTAAGTTGGTCATGAAAGTCACAAAGAAATACGTATACAAGAAACGAAGATCATTGTCACTAGAAGTATTTTAAACAAAGCCCAACAATGAGTTACCAAGAAATCGCTAACTGTAGACACTGTGTGTCCATGTTACATGAACAGAATAAATTTCAGGTATAGCAGTGATTGAAATGGATCCTTTCTCATGCAGAGTGGTAGGATTTTATGCATGAAATCACTTGATTTAATGTGCCTCACTTATATAATCTTACGGCTTTGTCTTTGGGATTTTGTTGAGCTCAGATGTGAAAGTTCAGCTCTGAGGACACAATTTGGACTATAAAAAGATCACTTCTGGTTTCACTTGGATAGAATAGGATAGGTATATGTAGCAATAAAATTTCAGTTAAATTCTTAAGTTTGCTTTAGAGACCTGGTACCTTTGATCTATAACTTACTTCATGCACATAGACAAAATGTGTCAGTTTTATGGATGAAACATACAGATTAAATAACTCCTTGAACAGTTTTCTCTAAATTGTATTATGCAAAAGACATGTGCAGATGTATTAGCTACATTTCTAGATTCTTTATATTAATATAAACTACAATCTTCCCCATTCCCAATGAATTTATTCATTTAAAGTGAAGCTATATTTTTATCATTTTGAGATACTTCATGTTGATGATTTTGCTCTATACGTTTTGATGGTACACTTTTATACTTAGGAGAATATTTATAGCATGTATGTTTTCACTGCCCTACCCCTGCTCTCACTTCTAAATTAGAGTTCTAGAATTGGTCTTTTGAAATAGATCCTAAAAGCAAAATGTCTTAATCTGGATTAATTTCTGAATTTGCTAAAGCATTATGCTTCCTAAATTGGCTCTATTTAAATCCTCTTGCCTGCCTGAGGGTGTGTTGTTTTATCCTCTTTTAAGCAAGTCACTAGACATTATCAGACACTTAAGCACTTTTGCCTGAGGGAGGCTGTTACAACTTTTGCATTGGTAAATGCAGAGTACTGTCTTTAGTAGATTAAAGCCATATCATACAAACACAGATGATTTTATATTCACTAACATGAGAATCACTGTGTTCTATTTTACAGGACAAAATAACCCTTAAGTTTCCCTGCCCTCCACATAACCCTATCTTTATAAAACTTATTCAGGAAATGTCCCTTTAATGCTATAAATCTGCTTAAGATTTTTTTTTTTTTTTTCAAAAATCATCCAGTGGTTTGCTCGTCTCGTTTCCCTCCTTGTTCAATATTACTATGGGAACTATGCTCGTTAAAATATGTTCTTCCATTCATTAAACAGAATGAATTTACTTTTCTACCTCTATTAAAATGGGATTATAAAAAGCACAGATTGATTAACCTGCAAAGAGTAAGATAGGAAAAGGGCTCCAGAGAGGAGAAGACACCTCAGAGGAGGAATCTTTCCTGGTTTCATAAAAGAGTAACCTCTGCAGCTGACTAAGAAGTAACCAGAGAGGCAGAGGATAAATCAGAAGGGCATCGCGTAGGGAAGCTAAGTCCACCTTTCAAGAAAGAGAATGGTCAGCTCTGATGGACACTGCTGAGGAATCAAAGCAGATCAAGCAGAAAATAACTGAATTTGTAAGATACCTGTGGCAGCATGTTGCAACCAGAATCCAGAGGGACTTTCTTCGAAAAGAATGTATTAAATACCTGTTACATTAGCAGCAACAAGTAGATAATAGAGACAAGTCAGAGAGAGAAGGGTCTTTATTCTTAAGGCTGTTCATCCAGCCATTAAGAGTATGTGTGTTACCGAGCCCGAGCTCTTATTGCTCACCACATAAAAGACCAATAAGTCAAGGTACTGGGGTTAGGAGTAGATTCATTTCGAAAGCCAGTAGACCCAGAAGATGGTGGACTAGTCTCCCAAAGAACAATCTTACCCAAGATAGAATTCAGGCTTCTTTTATGCTCAAAGGGAAAGGGGTGTGGTTGGTCGCTGCAGACTTCTTTGTGTGGGAATCCTTTGTTCTTGCAGCTGTCCAGGTAGGTCTGGTCACAGTGTTCCTCTAAACGCTCCAGAAGACAAATTGTATTCTCTGTTCTGCAACTTTTTATCTCTATATGAATGAAAAAGTATATGTTTAAAGGGCAGAGGCTTGAGAATGGGTGATCCTGTGTATTTCAGGCCATAGGCCACATTTTTAACTTGTTGCTTAGTCACTCAGTTGTTTCTGATTCTTTTCGACCCAATAAGCTGCAACACACCAGGCTTCCCTGTCCTTCACCATCTCCCAGAGCTTGATGAAACCCATGTCCATTGAGTCGGTGATGCCATCCAACCATCTCGTCCTCTGTCGTCCCCTTCTCCTCCTGCCTTTGATCTTTGCCAGTATCAGGTCTTGTCTAATGAGTCAGCTCTTTGCATCAGCTGGTCAAAGTACTGGAGCTTCAGCTTCANCCATGTCCATTGAGTCGGTGATGCCATCCAACCATCTCGTCCTCTGTCGTCCCCTTCTCCTCCTGCCTTTGATCTTTGCCAGTATCAGGTCTTGTCTAATGAGTCAGCTCTTTGCATCAGCTGGTCAAAGTACTGGAGCTTCAGCTTCAGCATCAGTCCTTCCAGTGACTATTAAGGATTGTTTTTCTTTAGCATTGACTTGTTTGACCTCCTTGCAATTCAAGGAACTGTCAAAGGTCTTCTCCAACACTGCAGCTCAAAAATCATCAATTCTTCACTGTTCAGCCTTCTTTATGGTCCAACTCTCACATCCATACTTGACTACAGGAAAAACCATTGCTTTGACTAGATGGACCTTTGTTGGCAAAGTAATGTCTCTGCTTTTTAATACACTTATTAAATACACTTTTTAATATACTTATTAGTGTATGCTTTTCATATCTTTTCTTCCAAGATGCAAGTGTCTTTTAATTTCATGGCTGCAGTCACCATCTGCAGTGATTTTGGAGCCCCAAAAATAAAGTCTGTCACTGTTTCCACTGTTTCCCCATCTATTTCCCATGAAGTGATGGGACCAGATGCCATGATCTTCATTTTTTGAATGTTGCATTTTAAGCCAGCTTTTTCACTCTCCTCTTTCACCTTCATCAAGAGGCTTTTTAGTTCTTCTTCACTTTCTGCCATAAGGGTGGTGTCATCTGCATATCTGAGCTTATTGATATTTCTCCTGGTAATCTTGATTCCAGCCTGTGCTTCATCCAGCCTGGCATTTCAAATGATGTACTCTGCATATAAGTTAAATAATCAAGATGACCATATATAGCCTTGGCATGCTCCTTTCCCAGATTGGCTCCAGTCCGTTGTTCCATGTCCAGTTATAACTGTTACTTCTTGACCTGCATACAAGTTTCACAGGAGGTAGGTAAAGTGGTCTGGTATTCTCATCTCTTTAAGAATTTTCCACAGTTTCTTGTGATCCACACAGTCAAAGGATTTAGCATAGTCAATAAAGAAGAAGTAGATGTATTTCTGGAATTCTTTTGCTTTTTCTATGAGCCAACAGATGTTGGCAATTTGATCTTTGGTTTCTCTGCCTTTTCTAAATCAAGCTTAAACATCTGGAAGTTCTCAGTTCACATACTGTTAAAGCTTAGCTTGGAAAATTTTATAACATTCCTTTGCTAGCATGTGAAATGAGTTCAATTATGTGATAGTTTGAACATTCTTTGAATCTTCTTTGGGATTAGAATGAACATTGACCTTTTCCTGTCCTGTGATCATGGCTGAGTTTTCCAAATTTGCTGGCATGTTGAGTGCAGCACTTAAACAGCCTCTTTTTTTAGGATTTGAAATAGCACAGCTGGAATTCCATTACCTCTGCTAGCTTTGTACACAGTGATACATCCTAAGGCCAACCTGACTTCGCACTCCAAGATGTCTGGCTCTAGGTGAGTGATTAGACACCATCATGGTTATCTGGGTCATGAAGATCTTTTTTGCATACTTCTTCTGTGTGTTCCTGCCACCTCTTCTTAATATCTTCTGCTTCTGTTAGGTTCATACCGTTTCTGTCCTTTATTGTGCCCATCTTTGCATGAAATGTTTTCTTGGTATCTCTAATTTTCTTGAAGAGTTGTCTGATCTTTCCCATTCTATTCTTTTCCTCTATTTCTTTGCATTGTTCACTTAGGAAGGCTGTTTTATCTCTCCTCGCTGTTTGGTACTCTGCATTCAGATAGGAATATCTTTCCTTTTCTCCTTTGCCTTTCACTTTCTTCTTTTCTCAGCTATTTTTTATGCCTTCTCAGACAACCATTTTGTTTTTTGCACTTCTTTTTCTTCGGGATGGTTTTGATCACCACTTCCTGTACAGTGTTACAAACCTCTGTCTGTAGTTCTTCAGGCACTCTGTGTATTAGATCTAATCCTTTGAATCTATTTGTTACTTCCACTGTATCTTCATAAGGTATTTGATTTAGGTCATATCTGAATGGCCTAGTTAGAGCCAAAATATGAAAATAAGCAAAGCAGGATCCCTGCTCTCAAAAGCTTAGAGTCAACCAGATAAGAATTTCAAAGTTGTTATTATGTCCTTATTCCATAAGTAATATGATGGGCATATGGCAGGGTGACATGAGAGGGCAGATGTGAGGCACCTGTAAAACCATGATGAATCTTTTAAAATATTTATTTGTTTGGCTTTGCCAGATCTCGGTTGTGGCATGAGAGATCTAGTTCTCTGACCCAGGTTCAAGCCTGGGCCTCCTGAATTTGAAGCATAGAGTCTTAGCTGCTGGAACATTGGAGAAGTCCCATTCAGTTCAGTCACTTAGTTGTGTCCAACTCTCTGTGACCCCATGGACTGCAACACACCAGGCTTCCCTGTCCATCACCAACTCCCAGAGTTTGCTCAAACTCATGTCCATGGAGTTGGAGATGCCATCCAACCATCTCATCCTCTGTCATCCCCTTCTCTTCCCACCTTCAATCTTTCCCAGCATCAGGTCTTTTCCAGTGAGTCAGATCTTCACATCAAGTGGCCAAAGTATTGGAGTTTCAGCTTCAGCATCAGTCCTTCCAATGAATATTCAGGACTGATTTCCTTTAGGATGGACTGGTTGGATCTCCTTGCAGCCCAAGGGACTCTCGAGAGTCTTCTCCAACACCACAGTTCAAAAGCATCAGTTCTTCAGTGCTCAGCTTTCTTTATAGTCCAACTCTCACATCCATACATGAATACAGGAAAAACCATAGCCTTGACTAGATGGACCTTTTTGGCAAAGTAATGTCTCTACTTTTTAATATGCTATCTAGGTTGGTCAAAACTGTCCTTCCAACGAGTAAGCATCTTTTAATTTCTTGGCTGCAGTCACCATCTGCAGTGATTTTGGAGCCCCCCAAAAATAAAGTCTGACACTGTTTCCCCATCTATTTCCCATGAAGTGATGGGACCAGATGCCATGGTTTTAGTTTTCTGAATGTTGAGTTTTAAGCCAACTTTTTCACTCTTCTCTTTCACTTTCATCAAGAAGCTCTTTAGTTCTTCTTCACTTTCTGTCATAAGGGTGGTGTCATCTGCATATCTGAGGTTCTTGATATTTCTCCCGGCAATCTTGATTCCAGTCTGTGCTTCTTCCAGCCCAGCCTTTCTCATGATGTACTCTGCAAATAGGTTAAATAAGCAGGGTAACAATATACAGCCGTGACATACTCCTTTCCGTATTTGAAACCAGTCTGTTGTTCCATGTCCAGTTCTAACTGTTGCTTCCTGACTTGCATACAGATTTCTCAAGTGGCAGTTCGGGTGGTCTGGTATTCTCATTTCTTTCAGAATTTTCCACAATTTGTTGTGATACACATAATCAAAGGCTTTGTCATAGTCAATAAAGCACAAGTCAATATTTTTCTGAAACTCTCTTGCTTTTTCAATGATCAAACAGATGTTGACAATTTGATCTCTGGTTCCTCTGCCTTTTTCTAAAACCACTGTGAACATCTGGAAGTTCATGGTTCATGTATTTATGAAGCCTGACTTGGAGAATTTTGAGCATTACTTTACTAGTGTGTGAGATGAGTACAATTTTGCAGTACATTGAACATTCTTTGGCATTGCCTTTCTTTGGGATTGGAGTGGAAACTAACCTGTTACAGTCCTGTGACCACTGCTGAGTTTTCCAAATTTGCTGTCATATTGAGTGCAGCACTTTTGCAGCAGCATCTTCTAGGATTTGAAATAGTTCAACTGGAATTCCATCATGTTCACTAGCTTTATTTGTAGTGATGCTTCCTAAGGCCCTTGACTTTGCATTCCAGAATGTCTGGCCCTCTGTTGGTGATCACACCATCGTGACTATCTGGGTCATGAAGATCTTTTTTGTGCAGTGTTTCTGTGTATTCTTGCCACCTCTGCTTCCCAGACCATGATAAATCTTAAGAAAGACTTTATAGAACGTGATGCCAGGAATAAGTGTGAAGGGCAAGAAGAAGTGATTCACAAATAAAGGGTTATTTATGATAAAGCATGTTTTGAGGCCTAGAATAGTGAGAAAGTACACTAAGCATGGAGATTGACAAGGAGCTCAGCATGGCCACAGCAAAGAATGTGTGAAGGAATGGAGGATAAAGGGGCTCCATCATGAAGGCTTTGTAGGCCAGTTTAAGGACGTGAATTGCATCCTGTTGGTAGTGCTTTGTGTAAGGTTGTGGCAGCTTAGAATTTTAGAAAGATTATTCTGGCAACATTGTAGTGGAGCCATAGCATAGGAACTATGGAAAAAAGAAATAGTTAGAGAGCTATTGTGGCTTTCCAAGAAAATAATAATGTAGAGACACAGTAAATAAAATAACGAACATTATACTATTGTACATTTGACACTGTGTTTGCAGGAGTACCATATACAGCTTCATAGGTTGTGTACTGAGAGTCCCAGACACTCCTGGGAGTGTCTTTCACATAGGTTATGATATGAGTGACCTCTTTACCTCTGTACATTTCATTAAGATATACATTTTGTAAGAATGGTGTCTACTTTGCTTACTACAGTATGACCTGTTGTTTAGTTGCTAAGTCAAGTCCAACTCTTTTGCATCCCCGTGGACTAGCTCACCAGCCTGCTCTGTCCTCTGTCAATGAGATTTCCCAGGCAAGAATACTGGAGTGGGTTGACATTTCCTTCTTCCAGGGATCTTCCTGACCCAGGGATCGAACCTGGTTCTCCCACATTAGCAGGCAGATTCTTTACTGCTGGATCACTGTGGCTAGCACATGGCTTAATGTCTGGTTACATAGTAGTTTCTCAAATATTTTGGATAAGTAAAGTTTCCTAACTGTGGGAAGTAAAACAGAGCATTTTAGTATGACTCCAGGATTTGAGGCCTGGTTGCCTACGTGAATGGTGATTACATTTACTAAGATTTGGAATGAAAAACATTTGAAGGAAGCTGTGTTGACATATAAAGTTTATGATGCTTATGCAGTATCCATTAGAGATATTTAATAGGTATGAGGAACATAATGTTTCAGCTTAGAAGAAACATCCAGGGTGGAGAGACACTTGAAAGATTTCAGAGACGTGCTGCCTAAAAATTTTGTGGTTGATAAGATCACTTCAGAATTATATAAAGTGAAGAGATGAGCTCAAAATATATCATCCTAGAGAAGGCAATGGCACCCCACTCCAATACTCTTGCCTGGAAAATCCCATGGATGGAGGAGCCTGGTGGGCTGCAGTCCACGGGGTCGCTAAGAGTCGGACACGACTGAACGACTTCACTTTGACTTTTCACTTTCATGCATTAGAGAAGGAAATGGCAACCCACTCCAGTATTCTTGCCTAGAGAATCCCAGGGATGAGGGAGCCTGGTGGGCTGCCATCTATGGGGTCGCACAGAGTCGGACACGACTGAAGCGACTTAGCAGCAGCAGCAGCAGCAGCAGCAGCAGCAGAGAATATCAATCCATTAGTAACAAGTGGCATGGAAGGAGTTTGTTGGGGGCAAAAGAGCCCTAAGAGAAAATGAAGGCAGCCAGTTAAGAAAACCAGGTATTTTACTTTGAAGCCAAAATACAGGGCATTTCAAAATTAATGTAAGTGGTTAAATGGGGGTAATCCTTATGTGAAGTGACATAGGTCTAAACTTGGAGGACATTTAGGAGAGTTAAGGTTTATGCTGCTGCTGCTGCTGCTGCTAAGTCACTTCAGTCGTGTCCGACTCTGTGCGACCCCATAGACGGCAGCCCACTGGGCTCCCCCATCCCTGGGATTCGCCAGGCAAAAATACAGGAGTGCGTCCATCAGCGGATGAATGGATAAGAAAGCTGTGGTACATATACACAATGGAGTATTACTCAGCCATTAAAAAGAATACATTTGAATCAGTTCTAATAAGATGGATGAAACTGGAACCAATTATACAGAGTGAAGTAAGCCAGAAAGAAAAACACCAATACAGTATACTAACACATATATATGGAATTTAGAAAGATGGTAATGAGGACCCTGTATGCAAGACAGCAAAAGAGATACAGATGTGTAGAGCGGACTTATGGACTCTGAGGGAGAAGGAGAGGGAGAGGGAGAGGGAGGGATGATTTGGGAGAATAGCATTGAAATATGTATACTATCATGTAAGAAATGAATTGCCAGTCTATGTTCAATGCAGGAGGCAGGACGCTTGGGGCTGGTGTATGGGGATGATCTGGAGGGAAGATGTAGGGTGGGAGGTGGGAGGGGGGTTCATGTTTGGGAGTTCGTGTAAAAAAATAAATAAATACAAAAATATATATATATATATATTAAAAAAAAAAAACAGGAGTGGGTTGCCATTTCCTTAGGGTTCAAAACCCATGGAAGAAGAATTAGAAAAATTGGTGGGAAATTGGATTTATGTTAGTTGTAGAGGCTGGACAGGGAAGCTGAATCATTTATTACATTTATTTTATTTTTATAATATTTTTTCATCGAAGTATAGTTGATTTACAGTGTTATGCCAATCTCTGCTGTATGGCAGAGTAACTCAGTTATATACATATAGAGATTCTTTTTTTCATATTCTTTTCCATTATGGAAATTTATCATAGGTTATTGAGTATAGTTCCCTGTACTATACAGTAGAACCTTGCTGTTTATCTATCTTAGATATAGTTTACATATGCTAATCCCAAACTCCCAGTTGTTCCCTTCCCCCACTCCCCCAGGAATAAGACTGTGGAATTTTGCTTCAGGAATTCTTGCAATCAAAATCCAAATGCAGAGAGCCTCAGGGCCGTCAGATGACCTCCATACTAAAGGTTTAGCAAAACTCATCTGTTCAGTGTTACCGTTTTAGTCCTTAGGAATGTTCCATCAATTCTATCTCGATTTATAAAGTGATACTATCGCCAGTTTCTTCTTCCAATATTTTTGAGGTTAGACTCTGTTTTACCTTGGAAGGTTATAAAAGCTTAATTATATAGTGTCTCTGAGAAACATAGATCAAACTCAGCAGTGAGTTTGATATTGACCTATTTCACAGTTTTATTATGAAGGATATAAAAAATGATTTTAAAGCATTTAAAACCTTAGTGAATAGAATTGCTTAGAAAAATAGCTGAACTGGACTAGGACGTTTACAAATTATTTATTATTATGCAAATTCACTTGACTATCAGAGAATCATATTAGTCAATCTAAAGAATAAAACTATTACATGAAAAGAGTTTAGAAGATATTTATTTTATACTTGCAGACGGTCCCATTTTTAAAGGACAACTAGTAGCATTAACGGAGAAGGCAATGGCATCCCACTCCAGTACTCTTGCCTGGAGAATCCCATGGATGGAGGAGCCTGGTAGACTGCAGTCCATGGGGTAGCGAAGAGTTGGACACGACTGAAGCGACTTAGCAGCAGCAGCAGCAGAAACATTAAAGCTCAGGAAAAAGTANGGAGAAGGCAATGGCATCCCACTCCAGTACTCTTGCCTGGAGAATCCCATGGATGGAGGAGCCTGGTAGACTGCAGTCCATGGGGTAGCGAAGAGTTGGACACGACTGAAGCGACTTAGCAGCAGCAGCAGCAGAAACATTAAAGCTCAGGAAAAAGTAGAAATGTTGATTAAGAGCTTGGAAAATACAACTCACAAGGAAGCATTAAGGGACTTGTTATATGAAAAAAGAAAGGCCAAGAAAACCCAAATCTAGATATGGTGTTTTAGTCGCTCAGTTGTGTCCAGCTCTTGCAAACCCATGGACTGTAGCCTGCCAGGCTCCTCTGTCCATGGGATTCTTCAGGCAAGAATACTGTAATGGGTTGCCATTTCCTTCTCTAAAATCTGGATATAGATATGTTTAAAATTATTAATAGATGAGAACAGAAACAAAATTAGAAATCTAAAGGAAAGAAATATATAAATTAAAAACACATATCATTGGTATTTTTAAAAATTTTCTCTTACTATTTGTGACCCAGCCGCCTTTTACTTAATACGGTAACATATTCTGAAACAATCCCCCAAAGAATAATGTTTCAGGTAATAATAGCAGTAGGAAAGTAATTATTGTTTGAGAGTTAACATGTTGCTATAGTTGCTACATATTTAGTTTTTGGCTTAGTTCCCAGGATCCTTCAATCTTCACTTTACTCAAAAATATATTTTTTCTTCAATGTGGCCCATGTGACATTATTTTCAATCTTTCCTTTACATTTTTACCAAAATGGATATTATCATTCAAATTAAAGTTTATAAAGTACTTCTCAGAATTATCATTAATAATTGTTAGGTGATTTTATTTAGATACAATGAATGGAAGCAGTAGGTTTTTTCAGAATATCTCTTTGAGGGGCTTCTCTGGTGGCTCGGTGGTAAAGAATCTGCCTCTGCCAAGGCAGACCAGTGCGATCCCTGTTTCAGGAAGGTCCCGCATTCTGCGGAGCAGCTAAGCCTGTGTACCACAACTATTGAGCCTGTGCTCTGGAGGTCCCCAGGAGACGCAGCTAGTGAGCCCATGTGCTGTAATTACTGAAGCCCACGGGCCCTAGAGCCCATGTTCCACAAGAGAAACCATCGCTATGAGAAACCCTTGCACCGCAACTAGAGAGCAGTCCAGGTCACAGTGAAGACCTAGCACAGCCCAAAATAAATGAATGAATAATATCTCTTTGAAATATTTAGGCATAATGAGATTGCCTTTTGAAACAAAGGAGTGATGGCTCGACTTTTGGAACAGTATTATTTTGTTCTTTGACATGTGGCCATATTCCAGGTCATTATTGTTTTAATTTGATGATTTTCAAATTCCAGCTTCTTGGTGCTGCGTAGAGATTTTTGGCGCAGATGTGGTTTAGAGTAGAAGCAACAATATATATTCAGGAAATATTCCTTATAGGTGGTACACCTTATCCTGAGTGCCTGAAGGACAAATAGGAAAAAAAAAAAAAAAAGGCCTCTATTTTTAAGAACTCACATTTTAGCCAGAAAAATAGATGCATAAATAAGCAGGTATGTTACAATATGGAAATTAGTTGTACATGAGAATGCCTTCTAGGCCTATTAATCTTGCTTGGGGAAGTTCCCGTTAATTTTTTTTTAAATTTTATTCATTTAATTTATTACTTTGGGGGGCACTGGATCTTCATTGCTGCTTGGGAGGTTTCTCCAGATGCGGTACACAGGCTTCTTACTGTGGTGGCTTTTCTGGTTTCAGAGCAGACTTAGGCATGTGGGATCAATAGTTGTAGCACACCAGCTTAGCTGCTCCAAGGCACGTGGGTTCTTCCTACACCCATGGGTGGAATGAACCCACATCTCTGAGGTCTCTTGCATTGGCAGGAGGGCTCTTTACCCCTAGTGCCACCTGGGAAACACTCATGTAATGCTTTCATATTCACGAGTTAACCAACTTATCCTATCAGATAAGGAGAACACATACAATCACCGGTCTCCTTGAAACAGAAGGACATAAAATCTAGTGGATGTTAAACTATTTCACTGAAATTAGCTGTATAGTTATTCAAGCTGTTGAGCCTGGTATTGAACTCAGATCATCTGAAACCCATGTGCCTTTCACTGTGCCCACACTGAATGATGCTGTGTGAGATCAGTTCCCTTTATGGATCACATGGTGACTGTGATGGGCAAACAATTCAAAGAGGCAGAAATCTAGTCCCATGAGCAGATAGTTACTTGATATAAGGCAAATACTTGCAGTGATGTTTCTTATACAGGTATATATTTTTCTCTTCTATATGAATTGTTTTACAAAATGAAAATAATATACCAGATGCCTCTGCTGAAAACATAAGCGAGTCTTCAAAATATACATTTATTGTTTTAGTGAATTGAGTGGAAAAATAAATGGGTAGCTGAGTTGGAATGGGTCTTTAAAAAGCCCCAGGGTAAATTTTAAGCTCAAGTTTTTATTGTTAGCTACCAATTTAAAAGAGCATACATGTAATAATATAGATAAAGTATATGTATAAAGTACACATTATTGTATTTTTATTCTTACAAGTTGCATAGATCTCAGATATGTTCCTTATTGGGCATATTTTTTCCTTCTATTAGTATATTTTTTTAAATCAAAAGATATAGAAGAATGATTATGATATAGTTTTGTTGTATCTATGCTATTTGTAATCTAAATTTAACATGTATAATGCTTTTGTGAAAAAAACTGCTTGCCTTGCTCAGAGACTGTAAAATTAATTACAGTATAGAAAAATAAAATAATCTTTAAAATTGGGACTCACTTCAAAAAAAAAAAATCAGGAAACAAGAAAAGCCCTACTGACTCCTACCACCCAAATTAGTGTCCTTTTGAGTTCCTATGCTGTCATGTTTACCATTATATATGCTTATATTCTTTGTAAACTGTTACAGAGAGAGAGATGGTAGAGCCACCATTTTTGAGTGCCTACTATATGTGTTTTACTCCATGTTAGTTCATTTCACCTTTTTTATCTCAGGAGAATGGAGAAGATGAGGGACCTATATGATTTATATCCAGAAATATGCTAAGTGAAGTTGATATTTTAATTCCCCATATGCAGCAAAATATCAATTTTAAGTTCCTTTTTAAACATTTAAGAGTTCAGTTGGGTCAATACAAAGTCTCAACTGATCCATCAGTTATATACCATAATCTGGTTAAAATGACAGATTGTAATTTTGACAAAAAAAAAAAAAAAAAAATGGGCCAATAGTCACCATTGTGTTTATTTGACGATAGCAATAGCTCAAAAAGAAATAGGAGTTTTATTTTGCATGTTTTTGTATTCATTGTCTTTTGAATTTTGGGGAGGATTTTTTTTTTTAACTTTTATTGGAATATAGTTGTTTGTTTCTGCTGTACAACAAAGTGAATCAGCTATATTTATACATATTACCCCTCTTGTTTAGACTTCTTTCCCATTTAGGTCACGTAACTAGTTGGTCCTTTGCATCAGGTGGCCCAGGTAATGGAGCTTCAGCTTCAGCATCAGTCCTTCCAATGAATTTTCAGGGTTGATTTCCTTTAGGATTGACTGGTTGGATATCCTTGCTGTCCAAGGGACTCACAAGAGTCTTCTCTAACACCACAATTCAAAAGCATCAATTCTTTGATGCTCAGCCTTCTTTATGGTGCAACTCTCACATTCATACATGACTACTAGAAAAACCACAGCTTTGACTGAATGAATCTTTGTCAGCAAAGTAATGTCTCTGCTTTTTAATACACTGCCTAGATTTGTCATATCTTTTTTTTCCAAGGGGCAAGTGTCTTTTAATTTCAGGGCTGCAGTCACCATCTGCAGTGATTTTGGAGCCCAAGAAAATAAAGTCTATCACTGTTTCCATTGTTTCCCCATCTATTTGCTATGAAGTGATGGGACCAGATGCCATGATCTTCATTTTTTGAATGTTGAGTTTTAAGCCAGCTTTTTCACTCTCCTCTTTCACCTTCATCAAAAGGCTCTTTCATTCCTCTTTGCTTTCTGCCATAAGGGTGTTGTCATCTGCATATCTGAGATTACTGATATTTCACCCAGCCATCTTGAAAAATCTTTATAAGATCATCTATACTGCTTTTCTAGATTCCACATATATTCATTAATGTACAATATTTGGGGTCTTTTTGTTTTGCTTTATCATTGTATATGTGTTTTGCTTATATTCTATCATTTGGAGTAATATCAAATGGTAAAAAAAATATAATTTTGTCTGTAAGTGTCTTTAGAGAATGGTAGAGGAACCTTAAGAAAAAGAAATGTAGTTGAAATATCCTAAAGTGATTTACACATCTCAAAGTAATGGGTATTAATAGCATTCCTTCATTCACTTGCTGTTGACCCAAATTTGAGGAAAGAAGAAAACAACAAAAATTAATATCAGAGACAGAGAACGATGCATTCTAATTTGTCTGAATATACTCATTTATTATTTTTATTAATATTAGATATTTGATGAATCTTAATGTATACTCCTAGGCTTCCCTGGTGGCTCAGCGGTAAAGAATCCCACCTGCCAGGCGATATGTATTTGACCCCTGGATTGAGACGATCCCCTGGATAATGGCAACCCCCTCAAGTATTCTTGCCTGAGAAATCCCATGGACAGAGGTGCCTGATGGGCTACAGTCCATGGGGCTGTCAAAGAGTCGGACACAACTGAGCAACGAAACAACAACTATCAGTATACCCCCAGATGCAGCTATCTGTAGCCTCATTATTAGTTTTTTGCTTAATATTTTTGAAATAGAGTTCCTAAAGTTAGCTGAGGTCAGGAGGGTAACTCAGACACGGAGTTTAAAATAAGAGAATTAAGTCATCATCTTGGTCCTAAGAGTAATAATGATAGGTAACAATCATTGGAGTCTTACTATTTTCCAAACACTTATCTAGGAACTAATTCATGTAATCCTTTTAACAACACAGTAGTTTCAGACACTGTTATTATTCCCATTTTTTCCCCCACATATGGAAAAACTAAGATCCAAAGAATTTATAAGTATGGCTATAATAAGAATTTGTATAATTTGCATTTAAACTCCAAATCACTTGACTCACATTTCAACTACCACAGTATATGTTGAGATCATGGGGTAGGATCTGAAAATGAGCAAAAGCAAATTAATGCTGAGACCCCTAGCTGCTACTTCATGGTTCACAGTTGTTCTCTGAGCAGGAAGCAAAACTGATCAGCTCTGTGACTTTGAGCACGTCTCTACTTTTTAAACCTGTGTACCCTGGTGGCTCAGAGGTTAAAGCGTCTGCCTGTAATGCGGGAGACCTGGGTTCAATCCTTGGGTTGGGAAGATCCCCTGGAGAAGGAAATGGCAACCCATTCCAGTATTCTTGCCTGGAGAATCCCATGGACGGAGGAGCCTGGTGGGCTACAGTCTACGGGGTCGCAAAGAGTCGGACACGACTGAGTGACTTCACTTCACTTCACCAGTAAAATGGGGATAATGATACACTTTAATTTAGATCAACAATTTGAAGAAGCATATTTATTTCAACTAATGTATAACTGGACATGGAACAACAGACTGGTTCCAAATAGGAAAAGGAGTACATCAAGGCTGTATGTTGTCACTTTGCTTATTTAACTTCTATGCAGAGTACATCATGATAAATGCTGGACTGGAAGAATCACAAGCTGGAATCAAGATTGCCTGGAGAAATATCAATAACCTCAGATATGCAGATGACACCACCCTTATGGCAGAAAGTGAAGAGGAACTAAAAAGCCTCTTGTTGAAAGTGAAAGTGGAGAGTGAAAAAGTTGGCTTAAAGCTCAATATTCAGAAAACGAAGATCATGGCATCTGGTCCCATCACTTCATGGCAAATAGATGGGGAAACAGGGGAAACAGTGTCAGACTTTATTTTTTTGGGCTCCAAAATCACTGCAGATGGTGACTGCAGCCATGAAATTAAAAGACGCTTACTCCTTGGAAGAAAAGTTATGACCAACCTANAGGAACTAAAAAGCCTCTTGATGAAAGTGAAAGAGGAGAGTGAAAAAGTTGGTTTAAAGCTCAACATTCAGAAAACAAAGATCATGGCATCTGGTCCCATCACTTCATGGGAAATAGATGGGGAAACAGTGAAAACTGTGTCAGACTTTATTTTTCTGGGCTCCAATATCACTGCAGATGGTGACTGCAGCCATGAAATTAAAAGATTCTTACTCCTTGGAAGGAAAGTTATGACCAACCTAGATAGCATATTGAAAAGCAGAGACATTACTTTGCTGACTAAGGTCCGTCTAGTCAAGGCTATGGTTTTTCCTGTGGTCATGTATGGATGTGAGAGTTGGACTGTGAAGAAGGCTGAGCGCCGAAGAATTGATGCTTTTGAACTGTGGTGTTGGAGAAGACTCTTGAGAGTCCCATGGACTGCAAGGAAATCCAACCAGTCCATTCTGAAGGAGATCAGCCCTGGGATTTCTTTGGAAGGAATGATGCTAAAGCTGAAACTCCAGTACTTTGGCCACCTCATGCGAAGAGTTGACTCATTGGAAAAGACCCTGATGCTAGGATGGATTGGGGGCAGGAGGAGGAAGGGACAACCGAGGATGAGATGGCTAGATGGCATCACCGACTCGATGGACGTGAGTTTGAGTGAAACTCCGGGAGTTGGTGATGGACATGGAGGCCTGACATGCTGCAATTCTTGGGGTCACAAAGAGTCGGACACGACTGAGCGACTGAACTGAACTGAACTGAGTGGAGCAGAATGAGGACTCCAGGCGCAGGACTGAAGTTTGGGTGAAGTTTGCAAACAGAATTGTCTGTTTGCAGGTGGCAACCTGGTGTTATAGCGAGGTTCTGTGATGCTGAATTTAACCCTGTGGGCAGAGATCATTGAGGCAGCATAAACAAGGGGGACAGCCTAGTACAAGAATTCCATGATCCTCTTGGTTCATTTATATTTTTCCAACTCTTAAAAGAGATATGATTGCAGGAAGATACTTCACAGTTCTTAGAAAAGCATCAGTACAGTGGAAAATGGAAACACATGCACAGTCTCAGAGCAAGGAAAGAATGATGAGGATGGTGATCACTTATGCAGGTAAAGGAGAGAGATGCTACTTGGCTGGAGACTTGGAGGTCTTAACATTTATTGGGCCCCTTTGGCAGCCTGGTGAAGCCTTGGGATCTTATCTCAGGATGATATTTTTAATGAAGTAAAATGAGATTATAAAATTAATTACATAAAAACACAGGGATTAGATAGATTTAGGTTAAGAACAGTTGTTCCTGTGCAGCAATAGGGCCTTGTAGTGCTAAATATTTTTATTTTCTTATAAAAGCCAAGTTCCAAATTTTTAAATGAAGCTTTCTGATTTTTAAGTGTCTCTCTCTCTCTATATATATATATATATTTTGTTGTTTGTTTTTTTGTTTTCTTTCTTTTTTTTAAATATGGAGTCAGTCTACCCAAGCACATGTCTGCTCGTCGCCACTTTGAAGTTTTCTTACTAGAGATTGTAGGAGACTCTTTGTAAACAAGGAAGGGCTAAGATCCTATATGATGTCAACAGATAAGACTGGGGACAGTGTCCTGACCCGGACAAGGCAATGGCACCCCACTCCAGTACTCTTGCCTGAAAAATCTCATGGATGAAGGAGCCTGGTAGGCTGCAGTCCGTGGGATCGCAAAGAATCGGACATGATTGAGCGACTTCCCTTTCACTTTTCACTTTCATGCATTGGGGAAGGAAATGGCAACCCACTCCAGTGTTCTTGCCTGGAGAATCCCAGGGACGGGGGAGCCTGGTGGGCTGCCGTCTATGGGGTCGCACAGAGTCGGACACGACCGAAGCGACTTAGCAGCAGCCACAGCAGCAGTGTCTTGACCAAAGCAAGGAAAGCTTAAAACAGTCATTTGTCTAATGGAAGAGGATAGAACACAGTGGAGAAGGTATATATACCCTACATGCTTGGATTCAAGTTCCCAGCAAGGTCAGTAATTATTTTCCTTCTTTTGTGATTTTAATTTTAGCATCTAACCTTCCACTGTGATTTTCCACTGAGATATTTAGGTAGATTTTTTTTTAAGTTTGGCTTTGTGATTTAAGTTTTTAAATTTTCTTTTATCACTTCTTTCTACTAACTCTTAGTAGAAATAGATTTTTTTCCCTGATGGAAAAAGGGGGAGAGCTAGTGTCATGCTATTGGCATAGAAAGGTAATGCATAGGACTTCCCTGGTGGTCCAGTGGTTAAATGCAGGGGTCACTGGCTCGATACCTGCTAGGGGAAGATCTGAAATGCTGAGAAAAAAGAAAAAAAAGGTAATGCATGGGTGCACACCAAAGGAAAAACAGAGGGTAAGGTCTCTATTTCAGTAAAAATGTCTTACAATAATAATCTCTAGAAAGGATTTTTATCTGTTCTGAACATAATTGAAATAAGGTTAAATCAGATCATTATCATTTCTTATAATTAGAAAATATATTGATCTCCAAAGAGTCATGGGATCTGTATACATTTCCTTATAAAAGAGTCCTCACAAGCCAATAAATGGAAGCCACGTCATAAGGTCACTAAGTTATTTTTTTCAAAAGGAGTCAATGAAGTGTAAAGGGATGACCTTTCCTAAATCAGTAGCTTCTAAATCTTTTTGACCACCATGTGAAGAGAAGTATATTTTGCATCTTAATATATATATATGGTATTATCAGTTCAGTTCAGTTGCTCAGCTGTGTCCGACTCTTTGCGACCCCATGAATTGCAGCACCCCAGGCCTCCCTGTCCATCACCAACTCCCAGAGTTTACCCAAACTCATGTCCATCGAGTCAGTGATGCCATCCAGCCATCTGTCGTCCCCTTCTCCTCCTGCCCCCAATCCCTCCCAGCATCAGAGTCTTTTCCAATGAGTCAACTCTTCGCATGAGGTGGCCAAAGTACTGGAATTTCAGCTTTAGCATCATTCCTTCCAAAGAAATCCCAGGGCTGATCTCCTTCAGAATGGACTGGTTGGATCTCCTTGCAGTCCAAGGGACTCTCAAGAGTCTTCTCCAACACCACAGTTCAAAAGCATCAATTCTTTGGTGCTCAGTTTTCTTCACAGTCCAACTCTCATGTCCATACATGACCACAGGAAAAACCATAGCCTTATATATATTTATATTTTGATGAAGATAACATGCAAATTCCAGAATCCATCCTGGAATGTTCTAATCCTTAGGTCTACGGTAGGGAAACACTAAACCTGGCTTCTAAATATCTTCCTCAAAGATGCTGATGAATGTATCCCCTTGGAGCACATTTGGAAGATCATAAGAGTAATAGCACATCGGGTATGAGTAAAACAAAGACCTGGGCTCCCAGGAAGTTGTTTCATCTTTTGACCAAAAACACAGTTTAAGGAATCACAAGGTTTCCTTCAACTAACCCACTGAAGCCACTTAGAACAGCTGTCTTTCCCCAAACTGTCAGGAAATCTCCACAAGTTGACCTGCAGAGGAGCAGACTGGGATGTGAACTGCATGGGAAAAGATCTTATTGGAAGTCGTTTAATTTAATTAGCAGTGGGGCCCCAACCTTGGGAAAACCCAGCAGAAGTCTAAGTGGCAGATTTCACAATGGCCACGAGGTGGCGATCTTCTGCATCTATTTGAAATGCTCTGCTGTTACCCAGTTTTAGCTTACTTTCAATATTAAACACATCATTAATTTTAAAAGAATGCAAGTAGATATGATTTAACAGGTGAGAGTTCAAACTTGCATTTCACTCAAATACTGACATGCTCTAGATGGAGAAATTTAGTGAGATTTCCATATCAGACCCCAGAAAAAAGATAAAAATCTATTTGAGAAAAGGCTGCTGTCCTTGCAAAATGAAAAATGTCACTCAAAGAAAGTGTCTTAAAAGCTTTCTGGGAAGCTGGTTTTCTTGAGAAGTAGCAGATGCACTTTGGTCATTAAAAAATAAAAAAGCATCATGTGGTAAAACGTCCTTTTCCCTGGTCCGTAGTCAAGATCAGAAAATGAAAGAGAGGGAGTCGGGGAAGAGAGAGGAAGAGAGAAAGGAAAGAAGGAAAGAAAGGAAGGAAGGAAGAAAGAAGCAAAAAGCTCCAGGTAAACATACTGGCACCAGAAAATAAGAGCCAAGCTGAATCAGAAAGAAGGGCCAAACTGTGGCATGGCTTGTGTGGACCTGAACCTTTCTCCCAGCCATTCTAGTGAGTTCCCCAGGAGCAGCAGCAAGTGAGGAGGTCAGTGGGCTGAAAGCAGAGAGAGGAGGCCTTGGAATCACCACAGCTCAGCCTCAAGCTGTGCAGCACAGCCTTGGACCACTGGAAGGCCAAGTCTCTGCCAAGGTCACTGTGAGCCTGGGATCTCAGGGACAGAGAGGCTAGCAATTGGGCTTACCGTGAGGTTAAGGCACCATTCCACAGGGACAGGCTGCAAAAGACGGTAAGAACCTCAGGCCAGCAGAAAGTGCAGGGGACAGCATGGTCTTTGGGCTGTATTTGTACACATCTGTACACAATTGGCTTGATCTGTTCTAGTGAAAGTGTCAGTCTCTAGTCGTGTCTGACTCTGAGACCCCATGGACTGTAGCCCACCAGGCTCCTCTGTCCATGGAATCCTTCAGGCAAGAATACTGGAGTGGGTTGCCATTCCTTTCTCTAGGGGATTTTCCACATTTGGTGCGGGAGAAAGCCACAGGCCAGAGCCTCACCCTGAGAACATACAATTCAGTGAGCAAACAGTGTGTTGGAGGAGGTTAGTAGGAGGGGGCCATAGAGAGATACAAGTCACATCCTCACTCTCTAAGGGCACAGGGGAAAGCTGGCTTCACATCCTGCCCCTGCTTCTCCCTGTTTCTTCTTCCATTGTGCTCTTGGTCAGGATAGGAAATGGTAGGAGAAAGAAAACTCTTCCAAAGAGAAAGAGCTAAGGCTATTGTCTTAGAAGTTTGTAGAGTGCAGGAAAGAAAGAAAACGTTTCTCTTTTCTCTTATTCCCCCATGGTGGGACCAGAGGAAAGCCGCAAGGTCCTGCTTGTTTTGAGGGACACCCATCCTTTGGTTCAGGGGAAATCAGACATGAGAGGATAGTGGTTGTCTGCAGAGAGGATGGCGGTTCTCTACACAGATCTAGTGTGTCTCAGGACTGTAGCCCAGGAGAACCTTCCCTGTGCTGCTGGGCAGCTGGAGGAGATGCTCACATGGCTGAAGAGAGGGGATACCTAAGAGACATCCCCTGCCTTGGCAAGACCTTCTTCTATCGCTTTATCCATGGGTCCAGGGAGATGAGCTACTCAACGCTAGGCACACAGAAGGAACCTACTTGCAGAGCAGAAACGGAGATGCAGACATAAGATTTGTGGACACAGTTGGGGAAGGAAAGGGAGGGATGAACTGAAAAAGTAACACTGGAACATACACGTTACCATATGTAAAATAGTAGTCAGTGGGAATTAGCTGTATCATGCAGGGAGCTCAAACTAGGTACTCTGTGACAACCTAGAGGGATGGCATGGGAGGTGGGAGGGAGGTTCAAGAAGGAGGGGGGCATATGTATACCTGTCTGATTCATGTTGATGTATGGCAGAAACCAAACACAATATTGTAAAGCAATTATCCTCCAATTAAAAATTAAAATTGAAAAACTTTCCAGCTCTTGTGAGACTGCTGGGCCATATTTAAAGTAGAATACAGTAGCTGATACAAAGACAAGCAGTTCATTTAATGACCTTTAAATGAAAACCTTATCCCACACGCAGTATGAGAAATGCCTTGTCTTTGGGGTACATGTCTCACTGACCTGGGCTGATTTCCTTACACTCAGGCAGTCAGCTCAGAGGCAGAAATGGAGAAACGTAGAGGATGTTGATTATAAGAAGCAATTTTTGGGGTCTTCATTGGTTTTTACCTTGCATGGCAGACTTCATGTTTGAAGATGAAGATTCTGATCCACAATATGGGGGTGGATTTTTCAAAGTGGTTTTCTGGTGAGTGGGGGTGGATTTGCATGAGCTTTTCCACAATGTCCCCTCCAGTCTCTGCATATCCATCAGCATTGTGCAGTCAGTGTGTGCATGCTCAGCCACTCGGTCGTGTCTGCCTCTTTGAGACCCCATAAACTAGAGCCCATCAGCCTCCTCTGTGCATGGAATTTCCCTGGCAAGAATACTGGAGCGGGTTGCCATTTCCTCCTCCAGGGGATCCTCCCTACCCAGGGATTGAACCCATGTCGTCTGCATCTCCTGCATTGACAGGTGGATTCTTTGCCAGCTGCACCACCTGGAAGCCTACAGGGAGTAGCCCAAGGAAGGCTCACAGACCGGCACAGGGGCCAGAATTCTGATGTGAGCCTTGTGGGCCCAGAACTTTCAGTAGCCACTCTGCCTGCTTCCACACCACTCGTCACACACTTCACACTCACATGCAAAACTCTGAGTAAGAAATGAGCTTTCCTCAAACGAGCTGTCTTCGTAAGTATGAATGGTCAAAATGTAAAATAAGAAATAAAGATGTGGGGGGGGGAGGTGGGAGNTGTGGGCCCAGAACTTTCAGTAGCCACTCTGCCTGCTTCCACACCACTCGTCACACACTTCACACTCACATGCAAAACTCTGAGTAAGAAATGAGCTTTCCTCAAACGAGCTGTCTTCGTAAGTATGAATGGTCAAAATGTAAAATAAGAAATAAAGATGTGGGGGGGGGGAGGTGGGAGGGGGGGTTCATGTTTGGGAGTTCGTGTAAAAAAATAAATAAGTACAAAAAAAAAAAAAAAAAAAGAAATAAAGACAATTTCCCGCCAGCTATTTAGAGATGTTAAACTAAATATTCAGTTTAAACTAATAATAAACGAAATGCACTATTCTCAGACCAATTGAACTATTCTCCAATTGTTATTGGATTTTATTAAAAAAAAAAAAGAATTATTTTAAAGAAATGTTTCCTCTAGAAGCAGATGCCGTGTTGACTGTTGTCGGATTACCAGACTCTCAGACATTTTAATACCACTTCAGATCATTAGGCGCATTTCTCTAGTTTCCAACTAGTGCGGCCTTGGTCCTGTCTGGCTCCCATGCAGATGTTAGTCTCACCGGAAAGCTGCCGGATGGCCAGTGTGTTGGATGCCTTGGCGCAGCCACAGAATTACTGTATAGAGTAATATATACTCCTCACTGTAAGTAGAGTGACTACATAATTTATTGTCCAAACTGGGACACTTTTGAGACTAAGGAGGCACTATTAATAATTACTTGAGGAAAACAGACATAAACTTGGACCTCCTTACTTTTAGGCAAGGTATTTCACAGAAAGGAAGAAGATGCAGACATAGATATTATTCAAAGGCTCATGGAGGTTTTCATATTTTAGGTCAAGTTCTGTTTTATTTTAACAGTAAAATACAATTTAAAAAGTCCTGAGACAATTCAATCACTGTTTTGCATTTTTATAGAGGTCAGCTAATGGAAAGGATCTCCTTTTAAAAGGAGGCATAGAATCTTGATGTACATTTAGTAATTATTCCTGGGGTAGTCACTCAAAATTTTAGTCGTTGAATTTTGCAAGCACTTAAAAAAGCAGAAAGGTGAGTGGCTGGGCTGTCAACCCGCAGGATGAATGGAAGCTCCTATTGTTAGGAAAGCTCGTGGTTTGAAAGGCATTTTTCAGCAACATCATCAGACATGATTTTTCAAATTGCTGTCTTGTCAAACAATGAAGCATAAAGATGTGCTCTGGACAACTTAGTACAAGATAAAAAAAAAAACTGGCCATTATGTTGAAGGAGATAATGAAGATGAAATATTTAGGTGGAGGCTGAATATGAACAGATGACTCATATTCAAATGACTGACTATGAAAAAATTCTAAATTAAGCATTATTTCATTTAATATATAAATACATGACTTTTTAAATATCAATATAGACAAATTAAATATGAGTAGTCACTCGAATATTTCATCTGTATCCCTAAAAGTTGATATATTTAAATTGGCCAAAAGGTATCCTTTGACTCTTTTTATAAAAAATCATCTTGTATTTGGGGTCAGCTTATAGGGAGGGCTTCCCTTGTGCCTCAGATGGTAAAGAATCTGCCTGCAATTCAGGAGACCTGGATTCGATTCCTGGGTCAGGAAGATCCCCTGGAGAAGGGAATGCAACCCATTCCAGTATTCTTACCTGGAGAATTCCATGGACAGAAGAATCTGGCAGGCTGTGTTCTATGGGGTTGTCAAGAATCAGACATGACTGAGTGACTGACTATTTCTAGGCATATTATCATCATATGGATTTCTGTTCTGTGTAGTTTTATAGCACCTGGGATTAAGGCTAGGAGAATACAGGGTCCCCCAGCAACTTGTTTGGGCAGAAAACACATTGAAACTCCAGGTGATAGATCAAACCATTAGCCTGTGGGTTATGTCCTCTTTATCCTAAGCCCAGCTGCTGTCTTGCAAAATACCACTATGCGTGGAGTACGAGATGAGGAAGATGAGCAGATCCTAAAGATGATTAGATGACCACCACGGTCTCTGCAACCAAGACTCTCAGGTCTATACCGCATGGCTCAGGGGCACTGCCTTTCCATCAAGGGCTCTGAGCAGCCTCAGTCATAGACCCAAGCCTTAACTCAGTTTTGGGTTAAAAAGGTGGCCTGGGGTACCTTTATCAGAAGCCAGCCACTGGGTGCATCTGGAAAGAAGGATGTGTCAACCTGGGCTCTTCTGGCTTCTTGGGAGCTTAACATCTAGCTGGGGATGAATTAGGCACGCTACTATACTAACCAGCTCTGCAGCTTTAGGAAAATCCCTCAACCTTTCTGAGGGGCTTAGATGTGTTTCCTTCTAGAGTTGATTACTCCTTTTCTTTATGAAAATAAAAGTAAAAAGACAGAGAACACTTCTAATAAATGGTTCAGAAAATAAACACCTCAGAAGTAAAAAGAAACAAAGATTAGTATGACTGAAGTGATTAGGGAGATCATATGATTTCTTTGGATTTCCTGAAAAAAGGAAATTAGGTTTCCCTCCTCCATTAGCTGTAGATCTTTAGTTTCATAGATTGTGGAGTAGGAAGTAAACTCAAGGCCAGAGGAGGAGAATCCATTTACTTAAGGCCATATAGATACACAAAAGGCCCTTAAGAATCAAAGCAGATCCATCTGGCCTCCCAAGCCTTAAAGTAAGATATTACTTAGTACGTTGAGCAGCTTATGGAAATGGAAGTCATGTATTCCCGGTGACCTTGCTTTTGAATGTGATGACCCTGTTCTCCTGACTTGGCACTTCAAAGGAGCTGGAGACTGTGGGGTGCTGGGGGTAGGCTTAGGGATAGGTGAGGAGTGCAGGAATGGGGACCCAGGGGATGCTGGAGCATCTTCAGGACTGCTGGAGCATCTTCAGGACTACTGAAGCCAGTTAGGTGACACAGCGGTTTTCTAACAAGAATCTGAAGAGTCATCCAGTGCCAGGTTGGGAGGCTTAGAGCTTTGACACCCTTCATCCTCCAACTTGCTCTGCTTACATTTTGGTTTGGCACCTTTTATAGCTGGAGAACCAGTTACATGAACTTCTTTATAGAACTCACATGAACTGCAACTATGCCATCAGAAACCTATGAGATAAAATTGAGAAAACAGATTTTATATCTGCAGCCATCCAGGTTTTTCTAATTTCTACACTTTTGGTTTTATTTAAAACTGCAATCCCTTGGTTGGGCAAAATACTTACTTTTTTTTTTTAGCTGCACCACACAGCATGCAGAACTTCCCTCACCAGGGATTGAATGTGCGTCCTCTCCAGGAGAAGCACAGAGTCTTTAACACTGGAACATCAGGGAAATGCTATCTTTCTTTTTAAATTAAATTTTACTTTTTAAAACTTTTAATTTATATCAGAGCATAGCCAATTAAAAATCTTGTGATAGTTTCAGGTGTACAGCAAAGGGACTCAGCCATACATTTATATACGTGTATCCATTCTCCCCCAAATTCTCCTCCTAACCAGGCTGCCATATCCTGCTTTCTTTTTTAAAAAAGCATTTCCTTCTTGTTTTAAGCAAAGATCATTAGAAACCAGTCATGATCATAATCATCCAGTTATCATCGAAACAACTCCCTCGTGTGCCTCCCCCTCTGTGCTTTGTACTCATCACCCAGCTTGCACATCATCCATAGCTGAATATTGAATTCAGTTCTGGGAAGAACATTGCATGGGTGATATTGGAAACCAAGAAGTTCCCAGAAAGAGAACTGCTGGGATGATGCAGGATCTGGAAACTACAATAAATGAAGAACAGGCAAAATTACTGCAGCTCTCTGGTATGGAGAAGAGAATCCATACTTAAAAACAGAACTCACACCTGCTTATAATGCAGAATTGGGACCAGATATGGCTCGTTTTGGCTGGTATAAGGAAAAACTTGGGAGAACTTAGACCTATTTGGAATTAGAAGTCACAAGCATCCTGACCCCAGACATGTTCCCAAGGAGAAGGAGGTGAGCATCTTTCAAGGATGCTGTATTGGGGATTTCTCCCAGGGTAACTTGCAGTGAAAGATTCTGTGTTTGAACTGATGATACAGAGAGATGTACAACAAAGAATCTACTGCCTTCCACAAGGAAAGGCGCCATCATAAATAGATAAGTAACAGCGTACTGATAGATGAAATGGATGAGGGAGTGGGTGGTAAAAGTGAAAGTCTGACTCTTTGTGATGCCCCTGGACTATGCAGTCCATGGAATTCTCCAGGCCAGAATACTGGAGTGGATAGCCTTTCCCTTCTCCAGGAGNGCGCCATCATAAATAGATAAGTAACAGCGTACTGATAGATGAAATGGATGAGGGAGTGGGTGGTAAAAGTGAAAGTCTGACTCTTTGTGATGCCCCTGGACTATGCAGTCCATGGAATTCTCCAGGCCAGAATACTGGAGTGGATAGCCTTTCCCTTCTCCAGGAGATATTCCCAACCCAGGGATCAAACCCAGGTCTCCCACATTGCACGCAGAGTGGGTAGGGAGGGAGGCAATAGATGAGGAAGGCTTCATAAGGACATGGGATGTGGGGTGGGAGCTGAAATGTGGCAGAGACTCAGTGGTGAAGGGGATTACAGGGGTGCATCGGGGCTACAGGAACGACACCGTGAACAAACAGTTGTGCTAGAACAATGAGTCTGCCTGGGATAGAGAGGAGGATTTGTGAGAAGAGGGGTCCTTGAGAAGATTAGAGATACCATAAAGACCAGATCCTGAGAATTTTTGAACCCCAAGTCATTGAAATAAATCCTCTGCTGGTACTTGGATTGCTAAATAGCAATGCCTTTCATATTTGACAGACAGTGCTGGCCTCTTTGTGCTGCACCTCAGGGTGGCCAAATGCTAGGGTAGACAGTAATTTCATGGCATTTTCCTGACTTCTTTCATCACTGGAGGATCTAGCCCTAACAGGCTTTTAAGGGAAATAGTACATTCTTTTGGCATTTGCCAGTATGAGCCTATCCACCCCTAAACCCTCAAAGCCCACTGTATAATTACCCCCAGGAGGCCAGAGGTCATTTAGAACAACAAGTGTAGGCAACACCCAGCTATTAGAACTCAAATTTCAGAGCTCTCCTTAAATTCTGACCTGAAGCATTTTGGAAATGAGAGGAGGCCCCCAAGTTGGGGGGCCTTTGTGGTTGGTATTTCCTGTGTGTGGTTTGTGAGGTTGGCCAGGCAGGTTATATGCCTGGTAGGAGGGGTAAAGCTCAAGGAGGCCCCCCTTCTCAGCACTGGCTGCAGGCCTGCTACAGGCCTCCCTGCCTCCTCAGAGGCACATACTCAGCTTTCTGCATGAACTGGGCATCTTGGGAGTGAAGCCCAGACAAGACTCAGGACTTCTGTAACCTACTACCTCAGAGGGGAGAGGTGGTTCCAACAGGGAGCTTTTTCCAAAGGGAAAGAGCTTTTCCCAAAGGCAGCTTTTCCCAAAGGGACCTTCCAGTGAGCCTGTGAGCAGGCAGCCAGCTAGCCAGGCAGTGTTCCTTCTGTTTCCTGAGAGAAGGGGAAGAAGCTAGGGCAGGTGCAGTCCAATAGATGGTCTCCTTGTGGAGTGACCCCTTGGCCAAGATGGCAGCAATAACAGCCTTGCATGGCACCAGAGCTGCCTGCAGACGCCTGCTCCCCATGATCTCATCTGAGGGATCTCAGAAACCCCACATTACCTCAGAAACCCCACATTAGCCTATGTTGAGGTCTAAAATGATGCTGTCAGGATAGAGTCACTGGATTTTAGCATAAATCTCACCCTGGGGTTCTCTTTAAAAATGTAGTTTCACCAGGATGGAATAAATTAGTTTATTGGTTCATTTCTCCTTGACAGGAGGAGTGCACTGCCCTGAAAGCATGAGGGGCTGGAAAAGACAGCCAGCAACAATTAGACACTCTGAATTGAAAGTGCAGAGTACCAAGAGCAGAGTACCAGATTTGCCCTGGCCCAACACAGACCCAGGTGGCACTAGTGGTAAATAACCCACTTGCCAGTGTAGGAGACATAAGAAATGTGGGTTCAGTCCCTGACCAAGAAGATCCCCTGGAGGAGGGTATGACGACTCACTCTAGTGTTCTAGCCTGGAGAATCCTAATGGACAGAAGAGCCTGGCGGGCCGTGGTCCGTAGGGTTGCAAGGAGTCAGACACAACAGAAGCAACTTAACATGCACAAAACAGACCCAGTCAAGCATCTCCTGGCTCTGAAAACCGAGAGCCCACAATAAGGGTCGATACTCTGAAATCGATGCTTTGGAACCCAGCTTTATGTTCAGTCTCTCCAGAAGAAAAGATAAAACACAGGAATGCAGAGTTTGATCATGATTACCAATTCCAGCCCTCTTAATGTGCCCTGTTCTGCCTGCTGATCTTGCGTTCATTTTTACCATTCCGGCCTTTGTCTTTGAAGTTGGCTGGAGAGTCTCAAGTTTGTTCTCTGTGGGAAGAGACACAGCACTCTGCAGGGTGTGGCAAGCTCTCCATGCCTACCCCAGGCTAGAAACCAATATCTTCTGCTCAGATCCTACCGACTGTCCAGCAGATGTCAGTAATCTCTAAGATGTGCTGGGAGCCTGACTTGACAATCGAGCGTCTTCTTTTCAAAACCAGCTTAGCATCCAAAGACCTCAGAGGGGATGGGACTGAGCAAAGGGCCTGTAGTAGCGGAGATCCTGAAAAGGAGAACAAGGAGTGGAAATAGAGTCCATGCTCCTTGCAGAGAAGAGCTGAGATCTGTCATGTGTCTGAGGCTTCCAGGAAGCCTGCACTATGGAGCCCAGGCTGAGAAATGCCTGGTGATTGATGAGGCGGAGATTGTGAGGCTCCAGAGAGGAGTTCATGCTATTTCACTGCCAAGGGCTACGGTCTGGTTCTGGCATCAGCTAGGGGGAACCTGTTTAAACTAGCCCTAGATTTCTCATTCAGTTTGAATGAGGCCTTAACTGAGCTAGCTGAGAAGAGCCCAGGCACGTCAGCCCAGCCCACTGGACTCCACATACACTAAAGTGACCCTTCACCCCACCCCAGGTGCCTGCAAGTGTGCTAAGTCGCTTCAGTCATGTCTGACTCTTTGCAACCTTATGGACTATAGCCCTCCAGGCTCTTCTGTCCATGGGATTCTCCAGGCAAAAATACTGGATTTTCCAGGGAATCTTCCTGACCCAGAGACTGAGTTTGGATTTCTTAAGTCTCCTGCATTGGCAGGTGGGTTCTTTATCACTAGTGCCATTTGGGAAGCCCAGTCCAAATGCACAAATACACAAGTGCCGAAACTCATTTCCTGCTGATTAGCAGCTATTATCCTTACAAGCTGTGTGGATAGAGGATGTCTAGGAAGTTGATTTTCACGTTAAACCTAGATTAGTGAGCTCTGAAAAACAAGGATTGTGTCCACTAGTTGACTGGCAGTTGAAGCTGCTGTTGCTAATGCTTGGAGTTGCTGTTGCTATGCTTGGACAGAAAAAGAAGGGTACACTGTCGTTGGAGATGGGCTAGGGAAATGCCTGCTGAGCTTCTTAAGCCATTCTCCAAGATTCATAGTGTTACACCTTCTGTTATTAAAGTTATATTTTCTGCCTTTCACTTTTATTTCTCATAGTCGAATCTAAAGTGTTTTCACTTGAGCCTAAAGAGCAGGAGGAGCAAATACTCAGCCCATTCACCACTACTGATCCCTGTGCTAAGCACAGACATCACATGTTTCTCCTGGGTCCATGGGTGGTCTTACAATTGACCTCAACACTAAGCTCTGGGCCTTGGCATTCATTACTAATCCATAGTGTTGGCCTACTGTATGCCATATGAGATGAAAGCTATTTTCAAGCATAAACTATAACCAGTGGTGCAGGTTTATGTAAAGACCATGAGCAGGAATTTTGCTAGCTCTTATCTGTGCATATGCTGGTGTAAGGCTTAGAGAAATACACAACTTCAAAATCAATCAACTATAGATTGTGACACCGATGCTGTGAATATAGATGTTTATGGAATGGCAAATGAAGATAAGATGAGTTACTTCTAAGTACTCTATGCATCAGTTTCCTGTCCCTGCAGGCAGAAGATAAATAGTCATTGAATGAATCAAAAAATGGTGATCCAGTGAATGGAGTGCAGTCAAAATTTCACATTTCCAATGTGTTTTGCTTCTTACTGACAGCTCCCTGACAGACAGTCAAGGAGACTCAAGGTCGTCTCTATGTTCTTTTAAAAAAAAGTGACGTATTGTCAACAAAACAGTGGCTCAGTCCAAAGCCTGCACTGAGCTGGAAAAGTTTTCTGTGTTCAGACTTTTATTTCCTGGAGTCTCAGACTCATTCTCATCTCAGAGGGCCAGTCCTTTGATGACATAGAAGATGGAAATATAACAATCCCTATAAGGAGAATATATTTATTCCTTAGAACTATTATAATAAAGTACCACAAATTGAGTGGCTGAAAACAACAGAAATTTATTCTTTCACAGTTCTGAATCCTAGAAGTATTCTAGCATTACTCTGGGGGCTTAGGGGTAGGGAATCCATGTGCCAGCTCATAAGATGTGGGCTTGACCCCTGGGTCGGAAAGATTCCTTGGAGAAGGAAATGGCAATCCACACCAATATTCTTGCCTGGGAAATTCCGTGGACAGAGAAGCCTGGTGGGCTACAGTCCATGGGGTCACAAAGAGATGGACCCAGCAACTGAGCACATACATAATGTTGAATTAGGGGCTACCCTACTCCAGTATAACCTCATCTTAATTAGATACATCTGCAATTATCCTGTTTCCACATAAGGTCACATTCTCAGGTACTAGGGGTTAGGTCTTTGATGTATTTTTTTTTTTTTTT